>JBAMBP010001305.1:0-29121 GCA_037044515.1 Phortica magna
ATTTTTGACAAATTGACCATTACAAGCGTCTTGTTGTTGTCGTTGTTGTTGTGTGTGTCTTCAATTAAATGCAAATTTGTTTAGCCATCACATGACAAATATAAAATTTTTAACACTTTTTCTAAACGTCTTAATTATTTATTTTGAGCGCACAATTTTTCAAATCAATATGTTTCGCAACTGTCAGTAATGTTTACAGCATCATTATTTTACGCCTATGTCAGCTTGCGCAACACAGCACATAAAACAGTTTCGCATTAATTACTGCCTAACTGGCATATGTGCGTTGCATGCACTATGTAACATAGGCGTAAGCATAACATTATGTATGTTAGCATGTGCTGATCTTCAGTGTTAGTAACAGTGATACTTTTACACATTGTGACTGTTGCGAGCATAGAAGTGTTGGACGCGACACAACACTTACATGCCAAATTGTTTCAACTCAAATCTAATCGTGCAGAAGTCATGCCATCGTCGTATTTTTCCTCTGTTTGCATGCCATTAACAAAAAATGAAATACTTTCGTGTTTAATTCTGATTTTATTTTGCTATAAGTGCTGCGCTTTAATGTTGCCACCCCAATAAAAAGGAAACAAATTTAGTAGCAGCAGAAACTCATGTTTAGACGTTTGCTGGTCACTCACCACTCACACACACACACACTTAAATATATTGACAGGACGCGTGTGTGAGTGTGGTTGGGTGACGGCACGTTTGCCAAATAACATGCAACACGCAAAGTTGTGTTGACTGCCACAAACTGCGATCGACACAACTTTAGCTTCGTGTTCAAGTTGCAAGCAGTCGACAACAATAACAACAAAAACCACGTTAATAAATCGCAAAAAAAAGAAAAAGTGTTTTGCTGAAATGCTATTTAGGGTTTTTATGTGCCTGACCCACTTTCCTCGCCGATTTTAGACAGTTGATTTCTGATTGCTTTCTTTGCTTTGCTTCTTCGCTAAGTCCCTGCAATATTTTCTTTTGATTTTGTTTTTTGTTTTTGAAATAATGAATCGTTCATTCGTTCGTGCGTGCTGAAAAAATGTCACGTGCATGTTAAATATATGAACACATGTATGTGTGTATGCGTGTATATGTGCAAATCGCGCAAGTAAACTATACTAATAATAATAACACTAAAAGTTAAACAAATTCTTAACTGATTGTTGGCGCGCAATACGTTTAATGCGCTGTCTCTCTCTTTCTCGCTCTCTCTCTGTCTCCCTCTGTCTCTACGTAAGTTCTCAAGTCAAATTGCTTACCAAATTAGCGCACAAAACCACGGCCAATCTAATCAATGTTACAATCTTTAGGGAAATCAAAATGAATCTGCGACATTGCAAGTTTCTGCACTTATTGACGAGCTTTTGTTTTCCTTCATTGTTTCTTACTTTTTTTAACATTTAATGCCATCTTAGAGAGACAAACTTTCTGTTAAGAATTGTCATTATGTGCCGAGGCTTCAAGTCTTCTTCAAGTATCTTTGCTCAGTGCAAAGTGCCGCAACTCATCATGTTCACGAACAAACTTTTTTTGCACTGATTAACTTCTTACTTGTATGTAAAGTTTGCACACACACACACACACACATGCATACATACATACATATATAGTGTAAAGGTGCAAGCTTACGAGGTTTGACAAAAAAGGCAAAATCGAAGGAGAAGCAGAAAACAAGTCAAATTATTTGGGTCAGCACCGTAACAGCAACAACAACAACAACAACTACATCAAGTATAATATGTTATTAGCATAAAACACACATTCACATTCAATGCTTACATTTTTCGTTTCTTCTTCCTACGATTTTAGCTTGAGTCGTCGTTGGTCTTGTTATTCTTCTTCTTTGTTCTTTGTTGCCTTCTGTTATACATTTGTAATACAACTTTAATCGGTTAATTAAAGTCGTTGTTGTTGTTAGCATCAAAGCTGCCAAAAGAGCCGTAAAGCAAAGCAAAGTATAATTCATGCTGTGATTAATGGCGCGTTGATGTTTTTGCTAAGTGAAACAAGTTGCCACTTCCGGTCCATGCTCACTTTCTACTGCCTTTTTTTTGATTTTAATATTGTATAATAAATGAGAGCTTAAATTTCCAAAAAAAAAAATAGTTTTTGGCATTTTTTGGCGCCACAAACATGACAACTGTTGTAAATTATATGAGATTTGTTGAAATGTCGTTGACATGTACACTTGTTGGAGCTGTAAATGCAACAACAACAGCAACAGCAATGACAACAACAAATACAAGCCAATGGCCACGCATTGATTGACACATACACTGATTATTTTAGTTGTTGTTGTTGTTATTGTTCTTGCATGACTCAGAGCCGAGCAAGTGATCTGCGGCAAACCATATGAAATACATTTTGAAACGGCGCCAACAACAATTTACCATGTATACAATGTACATACATATAACTCATGTTGTTGTTGTTGTTGCTTTTTTACGTTTTTTTAATTGTAATGTGCGAAATAAATGAAAATGAGACGCGCTGAGTGATATTTTATTGTATTTATTTTTATTTCATTTTCTGTTTAAAAATTTAAATTATTTTATTTCTGAATTTCGCAAAAAAAAACATACTTCATGAAAATTGGAAATATGACAAATTTTATAATTGAATTGAATTTCTTTAGAATTTATATTCAAGTGCAGCCATGCATGAACATACACGTTTCATGGCGTACAAAGGCAGTTGAAATGTGTGCGAGTGAGAGGGAGATAGTTAGTGTGGAAAAGGAAGAAGAAGAGTGAATTAAAGGCATAACATGCTTGTTGACAACGCTAATAATAATTATAATTTATGCGTGAGCACATGAAGCAGCACAGCATCAAAGAGAGAGTGAATGAGCAAACAAGAAGAAGAAACTGACGCTGAAGCAAAGGCGGAGGCGGAAGAAGAAGAACGCCAAAGTGTCGCGTCGCATCAATATGGCTTATAACTTTGAACATGTCCGTGTATGTTATGTGCGTATGTGTGTGTGCGAGTGCGAGTGCGTATGTATGTGTGATGTCTGCTGTTCTTATACAAATGACATGAAATAACTTTGATTTAATATTATTGCTGAGCAGACAAAAAATCACATACTTATTGGCGTTCTATCAACTTTAGCATCAACTTTGAATGAGTGCGTGAGTTCATTGCCCTCAAAAAAACATTATTTTATCATACATATTTGCTTATTCGATTACTATATATATATGTCAATATAATACAAAATGTTTGTAACAATTTTTGTCTTCAAACATACAAAAAACAACAAAAAAAATCCAACGATTGTCCTCGAAATAATTTGCTGACACATCAAGCACGGAAAAGACGGTTTTTATACTCTTGCAAAAAGAGTATATGTATTAACTTTGTCATGAAGTTTGCAACGCAGAGAAGGAGACATCTCCGACTATATAAAGTATATATATTCTTGATCAGCATGACGAGACGAGTTCAAATAACGATGTCCGTCTGTCCGTCCGTCCGTCTGTCTGTCTGTCTGTTTCAATGCGATTTCCAGCCAGAGTTTTATAGTTAGCAAAAAAATTTAAACGCAGAAAATTTTCTTCTCTTTGCAGGTATTTGGTATGTAAAATTCAGTTTGATCGGATGATTATAGCATATAGCTCCCATAGGAACGATCGTTCAAAAATGATGTTTTTGCTTAAAAAACCGCGTGTTTTTGGAGTTATCGACTCAATATTTTGCATAAAAACTTTAACATCAACAAAGATACCGTGCAAAAATGGTCAAGATCAGGCTACTATAGCATATAGCTGCCATAGGAAGGATCGGTCAAAAATTATGTTTTTGCTTAAAAAACAGCGTGTTTTTGGAGTTATCGAATCAATATTTTGCACAACATGTTTTTTGACATCAACAAAGATGCAGTGTTAAAAAAGTCAAGATCAGGCTATTATAGGATATAGCTCCTTTAGGAACGATCGGTTAAAAATACAGTTTTTGTTAGAAAAACTTTTTTGTTCTTCAATATAAGCAAACTAAACTTTGCTATTACGTGTTTTTATTAATGCCTGACTAAAATCTAGAATTTTATAAAAATCGGACATAAGGTACGTGGTAAAATGGGCTTTGTCTGTAAACAGACGAGATACAAGATTGAAAAATTGAAATTAGAAAATGGGCGTGGCTACATATATGATTCTTATTGGAAAATTATAAAAGGATTTCCTAATAAGAATAATTGTGAAAACGTTTGCAAGAGTATATAAGTTTCGGCATAGCCGAAAATAGCTCGCTTACTGGTTTTGCTTCTTTTTGCTTGAAAACTTTTTTAATTATATGAAATAAAATAGTTGTGTGAACTTCAATTGTCGCATTGCTTCAAAACCGACTTAGTCGCGAAGCCAATTAAAGTTGTACACAAGACGGATTACGCAAATTGCTTGCCAATTGGAAAAGAGGAGGTAACTAAAAGGAGTACTAAAAGGAGTAACGAGGTTAATCCAACTGAAAACATGCAATCGCCGCAAAACTTTCTGTAAATAAAACTAAAAGCAAAGAACACAAAAAAAAAATCAATTAAAAATACTGCAATGAAGCTTATGCGACTTTTAAATACACTACAAAGCTTACATCTAACACTTTCTCCATTTACTTGTCCCATTCGACCAGACTTTAAATAAGTTCGATAAATCATGTGGAAACTCGGATTTCGGGAACGAGCACTGAAACTCACATGGTATGCATAAGCATGTGCTTGGTGTGTAGACAGACAGACGGACGGACAGGTAGATGGACTTACATCAATTAGACTTGATGTTGACAAAGAATATTAACACATGCATATATAATAAGACGGGTGAGTTCTGTCAGGCCTTATAGCTAACATATATAATATAAATATCAGAGAAGTAAAGCGTACCATTGAATCGTGTTGTTGTTGTTATTGTAATTTTCAGCGTTGCGTTTCTAATTGCGTAAACAAGTTCTCAAGGATATCGAAAAGGCTGAAATGAATCGAAGACTGTCAGACGACAAATTTGACAAATCGAACCTACAAAATTTCGGCACAAACAAAGACACATGTCCGTCCGTCTCTCTGACTTGCACGTTCACCATGACTCTGTCTGTCTGTCCGTCGGCTATGTGCAGACAGCATGCATTTTCTCACGACTGCTGTTTGCTTCTTCTGCTTTGCCAGAGACGTGGTCCTCAAATGACTTTCAGTCAAATGATTTTTCAAAACAAAAATATCGTTTTTGGGATCTTTTTTTTTGAAATTCTTTTTTTTTATATTTGTTTTTTATTTTTTTGAGAAATGAAATGAAATCAATTACTTTGGCAACTATTTTTAAAACTGAAATAAAAACGCACAGCACAAATGAAATAAGCAACAAAAAAGCAAAAAAAATACACTTTTTTTATTCACACTTCGGAGAATAAAAATTAATGAAATTCCAAGAAAGTTTTTTTTTCTTTACTTTTTTTTTATTTCATTCGCTTTCATGAATATTCGAATAAATTTTGCTTTTTTCTGTCTTGTGATATGACTCTTAGTTGTTGTTGTTGTTGCTGTTGTTGCGTTATCGCTTTTAGTTTCGCACTTTAACACTTCATTTCGAATTTTTGATGCGTTTTATTAAAGTGCGTGCATGTTCATTTGCATATATATATATATATGTGTGTGTGTGTATGTGTATGTGTTAGCCATGTGGCGGCGTAAATGATTTGCTTAATTACTTTTTTCCACTTGCAGACAATTTTTATGCATAGCAAAAGTGTCAGTGATCATTTTAGTGCGTTCTTTTGCAAATTGTTGTTGTTGTTGGGGGTTTTAAAATTTTTTTATTATTATTTTGTTGTTAATTAAGGCGTTGAACATGCTGTGAAATCATGTTGTATTTAATTTATTTTTTTTGGCATTTTTTTCAGAAAATATTCATCAACAAAGATTATTACTCATCCAGAGATCTTGAAATGTGCCATGAAAACTAACATGAAGTGAATTTCGTAGCAATTTGTCTGTCCGTCTGTCTATTATGAAGCGAAACTCAATTAGAGAGCAATTCATTGTCAATCAAAGGCAAATCAACTTCAGAGCATTTGTTAATAACAACTCAGAAACCATTGACAGCTCACAAATTGCAGCTTGAAACGCTCAATCGACTCAATTGCGTCAATTGCCTCAAGTGCGCCGAATTATGCTTAAAGTAAACACATGTAATTACATGTGTTGATTGATTGAATGAAATGTGTTTTCAGCTTTGAAGTTTGCATTGTTTAAAAGCGAACGTACAAATTTTCAGCTATGATAAAATAATGATTAATTTGATTGAGCAAAAACAGGCAATAATATTGGCATATATATTCCGCTTCATGTAAGCCAACCGAGCGACGCATGGACAGCCAGACAGACAAACAGACAAGCAGACAGACAAATCAAATCGTACCGAATCATTCGTGCATGCAATCAATCAAATGCCAAAGAATTTCTTACTCTCCCCCACCCTCTCCTCTGCTACTTTGATTTTGTTTGCTTCCTTACATACATGAGTGTATACATTTATATATTTTGATTATACAAAACTATGAAATTTCTTTTAAAAATGATTGTTTAATGGTTTCTATCTCATTTTAGATATTTCGTCAATTGGAGCGTCCCGCGGAAGTGGCACGTTTGCAGTATCTGAAGGACACTGTTAAGTTACAACGTGAACGTTTTATGACAACGATATTAAACAACACCGATGTGCATAATTTAGATCAACTTTTATCATTCGAATTGGCAAAATATGAAACGGTAATTTATTAAACAAAAAAGGAATTCATTTGAGCTTCTGTTATCAACATGTGCACGCACACGCAATAAATTCTGTTAGACTAAAAACAACAACAACAACTACAGTATGTCTGTGACGAGTAATTTTAATGGTCATGCGTGTGTGTGTGTGTTATAATGCTTTGACACAACTTGACTCAATTGCGTCGACGCGCTTTGGCTTTGATTATGTGACGCGTATCAAATGGCAAAGTGTTGTTGTTGTTGTTGTCGTTGTTGTTGTTAATTTTTGATTTAGTTGCCTTGAAGGCAATTTTGTTAAGTTGCTCTGTCATTTAGTTTTCTGCTCAATTAGTTAAATGCTTACAACATTTTTATAGCTCTGTACGATTCGATACGTTTGTGCGCTTGCTTACTGCTCTTCTTCCTCTCCCACCTCTTCTCACGCCAACGCACTTGCTCTTGTATCTCCTTTGCTTAGCGCATTGCGTGCATTGCAAAAGCAATTAAGTGAAAAATTTACGATAAATAAGAAGAGCAAAAACATTTGAGCAACGAAATGAGAGACAAGGAACGAAATTAATTACTGAAAGTCGATTGATTTGATGAGCGTTTAAATTGTAAAATCAACATGATTTAATGGCAAAGTTTATTTGATTGTTTATTTATGTCACGCCCAATGAATTGAAATTAAATTGTTTATTCTAATTTAAGAAACATATGAATTTGAGATATTTTAAGCAAAATATGAAAAATTCCTCTCTTTAATAGTTTGGAGATATATGATTTTGTTGGCATTTTCAGCAATATATGTTAAATACCATAGAGCAACTTTTAACCAGTAATATGTATGTAATTCATAATTTCATGCCAATTTAAGATCTATCGTTTAGTTTTCAAGTTACGAAGCATTAAACAACAAAAAATGGAAGATTTTATTTTCATCAAGTCTGGTCCAAATTAATCTTTTCTAGCTAAGCAGAAGTTTCAAACTTTAATTCATGCGAAAAATATATAGTTTGGGTATCGAAAGAAATAGTTTTTGAAATAGATATCCTTTGATGCACAATTTTTTATGCCATCTGACATTTCCAGGCTGTACAAGAAGCCGCCGAAGGTGGCTTACTGATCATAGCGGATAAGGAGTTCCCGGAGCCATATGAACGTTGGAGTATCTTGCAAGCGGTCTTCTTCTCATCGACTGTGTTGACAACCATCGGTAAGTAAACAAGGAATGCAACAAAACATGAGATATAAAATTGAAAAAAATTTGCCACAGGTTATGGCAACATTGTGCCCGTTACAAATGGCGGTCGTGCATTTTGTATTTGCTTTGCGCTAATTGGCATACCCTTCACACTGACGGTCATCGCCGACTGGGGTCGTCTCTTTGCCACAGCCGTCTCGGTCTTTGGCAAACAAATGCCAAGTGAGTTTAAGTCAAACTTTAATGCAATGCAATGCCAATGCCAATGACAATGACAATAATCTCCCTCGCAACTTAGAGTCGCCGAAATTCGCGAAATTCATTGGCAAGACATGGTTTTATGCGTTGGCCGCTGTTTGTTTCCTGGGCGTTTATTTGGCCATCGGCGCTGGTTTACTCTTACTTTGGGAGGACGATTGGACATTCTTCGATGGTTTCTATTTTTGTTTTATAACAATGACAACAATCGGTTTCGGTGACTTGGTGCCAAGTGCGTAAACATGTCTCTCTCTCTCTTTCTCGCTTTGTTTTTGTTTCTGTTATTGTTATTGTTATTTAACATTTTCCTTTGTCGTTGTATGCGTGTCTGTTATGCAGAGAAACCCAATTACATGCTACTCTGCACTTTATACATACTTATTGGTTTGGCATTGACGTCAACCATCATTGAATTGGTACGGCGTCAGTATGCGACCAGTTGGGCTAAATTGCAGGTATGTTACACACACACTCACACGCACACACACACTAACATTTCATTGCTTCTTGTCTGTATACAAACATTCTGCAGGAGCTGTCGGGTCCCATGGCTGAAACATTGCGTCGCATCGGTGAGACTGCGGGCACTGGTCTTGATTATAGTGCACTACAAAAAGTATTAACGGTAATGATTCACATTGTTGTTGTTATTGTTTATTTCTTATTTTCCATTTGCATTTCCAATTGGAATTGCAATTTTCCGTAATGTGAAACGAAAAATATGCATTTAAACAATTGTAAGGTAGCTGAGTGGCATGACTCGTGTGCTGTGCCGAGCTGTATTGAATAATATTACGCATACGTCATGTGGTACGCCTATTTGGGCATTACATGGCATGTATATATATATCAGTTTTTGGGTCAATACACTGAGCCGTGTGTAAATCAGCAATTGCCAAAAATACTATACAAAAAACAACACTTTCAGGTCTCATGGGAGAAGCACAAAGTACACACACACACACACATGCATTGCTCATACGCACTGTTGCATTTTTGTGCAATTTGCCATGCATTTTATTGCATTTTACTGCTGAATTTTAATGCTTTCGTTGTTTGTTTGTATTTGTTGTTTTGCCTCAGGTCTCAATGCCCAAGTGGAACACCTCAAAGAAGAATGGCGAGGATCCCGACATTGCCGCATTGGAGGCCATCACCAATGCCATTTTGCGCGAGGTGAAAGAAGCGCAAAATAACAAGCCGAAAGTTTTCCAAATTGTTATTTACGAGTCATCGGTGTAGAAATTTGCATAGCACAAAAACAACAACACCAACAAAATACAGAGTAAAATAAAGACGAACAAAAAATGCAAATAAGTAAAAAAAGGTAAAAAAAGAAATATCAAAGCAAAAGTTCTGTACTTTAAGGCATACTTTTAGGCATTTACTAAATAGTTAAGGTCGTGTACTACACAATCCTGGCTGCTAAAAAAAGAAAAAAACAGCTGAAAATTTTCTGATTATTTATTATTATTTTTTTTGCAATGCAAATTTAGCTAGTCAAAGTTTTTGCAGGTTTTTTTTTTCAATAGAGTGAAAATTTACTTTGTATGTATGTGTGTGCATATGTATTGAAGCCCAGCACGTAATTCTTGCAATTGCCATTATTTCATACGCCTATGTTGCGTAGGCTTACTTAAGGCACATATGATAATCTTGCATTTAAACTTAATGTCATGCTATGTTGTGTAATATTTGCTTACATTGCAGCAACATAGCAGTAACATAACAGTGACATGCGAATATGAAGAATTGAAATTGGTCTAGTCAACTGTCGTGAAAAGGCATTTGTGCTCGCAGGCGTTATGCAACATAGGAACATTTAATGTTGGAATGAGGAGTGCTTACTTTGAATGGCATGCAATTTGCAGCCAAAGTAAGCACAAAGCGCACGAATTTATGAATTAAGTAGCAACAAAGCAGTGAGTTGATCAAGTAAGACCGATCGTAAAGATAGTTCGGCCACCACTTATGCGGGCCTCTAATACGTATGTATGTATATGTATTTGACTTCCACTAACGAATTGCAATAAATTCGTATAAAAAAAAAACAAAAAAACAAAACATCTAAAAGATAATTAATTATATCAAAATAAATAATAATATCATCGCTGTAAACGTCATTTTTTGTATACTTTAAGCATTCTAGTTAATAATATTGCTCATACGAACTGATAATTGCTATTCGCATTAAATCATAATGATGATAAAGTAATAGAAGAAAAAGGAGAAGAGGAATTTTGTGGCTAATGTCGCTACACGCGTAACATATATTTTAACATCTATTTGTGTATAATGTTTGTGTATCCTACAATAAGTAAGCATATATGTATAAGCTAAAATTATTAAAATAATATGCACTTGTCATGCAACAAGTTATAAATAAAATTTAAATATCTAAAAAAACACAATTTTCTTGTTATTTTAGTTTTTCTTATGATATGATGTATTGAAACTTTGCTTTGCAAAATGATGCAAAAATGCACACCACAAAAGTATGCAACACAATTTGAAAAAAAAAGAATTTTGTTTGACTGAGCAGAAAAACTTACTTATACACGTGATGAGCTTTCTAACGGTAAATGCATAAGCGTGACTTGAATTTAATTCAGCATGAATACAAGTACAAGTAATTGATCGACGATTTTTTTTATATAATCTAATATATATATATTCATATATATATGAATTGCGACAACAGCACCTGAGTGTTTCAATGGGAAATTTATATATATGAATTGCGACAACAGCACCTGAGTGTTTCAATGGGAAATTTTGTTTTTCAAGGACTTATTGCATTTTGACAAAGAAAGTGATAGAAAGAAAGCTGTTGGCTACTGATCAATGCCTGTTATGCGTCAGGGTTGCCATAACGCTTAAGCACACCAGCGACATCTATGCGCAAGCTTATGTAATGAACTCACACTGCTCAACACGGACCACACAACACTCACAATAGCGTCGCTTGACGATGATCGTGAGTTGCGTTTGTGGCTGGCGGGCGGGGGTGGGACGTTATGAGGAGCCAAACAACGCGCCACAAAGAGCAGTGTTGCAGTTTAATGTGTTTTTTGGACAATAAGAGTGTCGCGCACTGGAAAAGCGCAGCTATTTTTGAATGTGATTACGTGAATGCGAAACGGCGCTGAATTATTTCGTTTTTAATGCGCGAGACTTTCATTTCATTCGAAGATTAGCTCGCCAACGCAACGTAAGCTGAGCGTTAAGCGACAAGCGACCAGTCGAGTCAAACCAAGTCGAGTCGAGCCGAGCAGAGCTAAGAACAAAATTGAATTGAACTGAAGTGGACGTGCATAAATTTCATAGCGTTTCGTTTGCTTAAAACATTTTGAAGATTTTTTTTTTACGCCATTTTTTTTCTTCTGTTTTTTGTTTTTGTACGTGTATTAAACGCGCGGTAACACAAAGACACACACGCACAGACACACACGCAGACATTAATGCATGAAAACGTGTGTGTTGTGGTGTAAGTTAAAGGATATTCGCAAATCGTAACTGTAACGAACATTTTGCGTGCGTGCGTGCGTGCGTGAGTGCGTGCTTGTGTCAGTGCGTGAGTGCAAACGTGCATGCAGCACACATATATGTACGGGTATTTGCATATTTGCCTGTCAATGTATGTGTGTGTCGATAAAGAAGTGTGTTAAACTCATCAAAGGAGTTGGCAAATCAAACAAGCAATCATTTACTTACAATAAACTACAACAAAAGCAAAAGCAACAACAGCAACAACAACAAAATGGCACTTGAAGTGCTTAAGGATCCTGCGTTGATTTCGCCCGGCAGCGTTTTCTACTTCCTGTTATTGCCCACGATCTTACTGTGGTTCGTCTATTGGCGTCTCTCACGCAGCCATCTTTATACGTTGGCCGCCCGTTTGCCCGGACCGCGCGGTCTGCCCATTGTGGGGCATTTGTTCGACGTTGTGGGCCCCGCTTCGTGTAGGTGTCCTTTCTCCCACACTTGCTTTCTTTCATTCTCGCTTCTTGTTTTTATTTTTATTTTTTTTTTTTTTATTTTTTTTTTTTATATCCTTTGTCCTTTTTTTTTAATTAAAATTTGTTTGATTTTTTTTTTTCTTTTCTACAAATATTAATAAATACTTGCCAATAAATTTGAGCAACAAAAAAACAGCTGTTTTCAAAACAGTTATACGGAAAAGCGCTGAATTTGAATACGTTGCCAAAATGTGGATTGGTCCGAAATTAGTTGTGTTCATTTATGATCCACGCGATGTTGAAATACTGCTGAGCAGTCATGTTTACATTGACAAGGCATCCGAATATAAGTTCTTTAAGCCTTGGCTCGGCGATGGTCTGCTCATAAGCACAGGTAAGTTATGATGTATCATTGCTGGCCAAAAAGTATGTACAACATGGCGTACAAAGTGTCAATTTAATAAACAGATTTAAATTTGTCATTTATGAAATCATAAATTAATTAAACGATTTGTAAGCATGACAGCTGACAATTTAGTTACCGCGCATGCACATCTCTTAACGATCTATAAATAAATAAATAAATAAAGAAAAAAATTAAGGAAACACACACGCTTCAACTGAGGTCATGTCATACGATGTATATTATTACATAAATATGAGGTCTTTCAGAAAAGGCAGAAAAAAAATAAGAAAAAATACAACAAATCTTATGACGACATGAAAAACTATTGTAAAGTTGTTATTTGTTTGGCGCAGAAAATAAAATAAAAAAAAAATAAAAAAATTAAAAAAAAAATTTCTATTCTAACCTAAGTTTTTTTTTTCTATTTATTTTTCTATTTGTTCAATCACTTTCTCTTTCGTCAGACAGGCAGACAGACAGACAGACATACAGACAGAGAGACAGACATTGCATTGTCAGCTCATATAATAATATTTTGCTCTTATGCTTTTATTGTCAACTTGCTGCTATTCCAGGTCAAAAATGGCGTGCACATCGCAAGCTAATCGCACCAACATTCCACTTGAATGTCTTAAAGAGTTTCATTGAATTGTTCAACGAGAATTCACGCAACGTTGTACGCAAATTGCGTGCGGAGAACGGCAAAACATTTGATTGTCATGATTATCTGAGCGAAGCAACTGTCGAGATTCTATTAGGTAAGTACCGTTATACATATATCTTAGTAGATTTGTGAGCTGCTGCATGTGTGTGAGTCTGTGTGCGTGTGTGTGTATGTGTTTGCGTAGTCGGTCGTTCATTCAGTCCACTTCACGTCAAGTTTAGTTCAACACGCACGTTTAGAGACGATAAAATTTGTTGCTTTAAATCTTTGCTTGTTATTCTTATGTTGTTGCCTTTTGTTGCTAATAGTTGTTGTTGCTGTTGTTGTTGTTGTTGTTGCTAAACGACAATACATAATTAAGCGCAGACCCATTTCCCTATATACAATTGTTCCATTCTTCTTTATCTTTTTTGTATCGAGGCTAGATTTAGTGCGAGATACTCTAATGGCTTGATTAGATGAGCGATGTTCTTTTTAAACGATTGTAGGGCTTTATTAGTATGCATATATACACACTCACACACACACTTGAGCGTTGAAATTCTAACATGTCAAAGAACATGTGTCCATTTTTTTCATTTTGATTACAGCATTTTGATTATGATCAAATTTATGCATGTTGTTTGTATGGATACATATTTAGCTAAGCTTGTATAGTTGTATATGTTGTACAGGCATACATACACATACATTGTATAGGCATACATCTACAAGACATATGATGAGCTTTTTAAAGTCTTAATTAAATATTAAAAGGTCAAAATTAGTAAGTTATGAATCTGTTAAATGTTCTCATGACTAAATAAGATTATTCACGATTATATATGTATATCTGTGTGTGTGTGTGTGTGTGTGTGTGTGTATGACTTGAATTGACAATCAAGATTCAATCAGAAACTATGTTAATGACATTGCATAGCCCTGGTTTGAACTATAAGCCTCAAAGCGGGGAAATCTTGTTAGCTAATAGACGCACACACACGTACACATGCATACATGTGTGTATATGTACATACATATGTGCGTCGCCTATTCACCTTCGCGTCTTGTTGTCAATTTGCCAGAAATGCATCAATGAAGCAACATGCGTTACAACAATAAATACATGCATAAACGAAAACAAAAAACAAATAAATAAATCAATTAAGAAATGATACCGCGCACATTCATGAAATGAGTGAACGACGAATAAGCAGGAAAAATGCGATTAAAAAACTAATGCCGAAAATTTGAATGCATGAGGCACACGTGGTTATAAAACGCCTACGTACGCAAATGCAGTGAAAATGGCAGCAATTAGCAATAAAAAATGATTTTTTTTAATTGTCATTCAAGTAAAACAAAACAAACAAGAAGAAGCAGAAGGCGAAAAATCAGAAACAGAAGCAGAAGCAGCAGCAGAAAAACAACTTACAATAAAATATTACAAGCGAATGCAAAAAATTGCAATAATTGCAACAAAAATAAATAGAAAACGTAAATGAAATTGAAACTGAAACTGAACAAAAAACTAATAAAAGAAAACAACAAAAAAATGAATGAATGAATGCGAGCCAAAAGTGAATTTGTCAAATGGCAACCAAGGTATTGCATAATTGGTCAGTCAATGGAAAGTTTTTGCTTTCTGCAGCGACAGACGCGCTTACACTACAAAGCCAACTGCGTACGGCATTAAATTATTGTTGCCATTGTGGCTTCTTTGTTTCTTTTGATCGTTAGTAGGCCAAAGAAAAACTTGCATTTCCACATTGGCTTACCAAATGAAGCCATGTCATTCAATACAAATTACATAATAACCAGGCATACAATTGCCAATTGCCGGCAAGTGAACAGGCAATATCTTCTTCAGTGCTGCCTACTTACAAATATTTACCACTTATTGTGAATGTGTTGCAACTTGCAGGCCCATAAGCAATTAACAACACTTGAGTTTTTTGCAAAACTTGTTAGGAAAACTTTGTATTGACACTTGTTGATTACTTCCTACTCTCGCAGAAGTTCAACATTAACGCACATTAAGCAAACGTACTGATTATGTAAGAGAAGAAAAGCCAAAGAAAAAGAAAAAGGAAACGCCATTGAAAACAAAATCAAGCGACTAATAAAGGGTTGGCAGCGCCTGCTCAGTATGATATGCTTTTGTCAGCCTTGGACAAGTGCTCAAGCGTAATACAGCTGACAGCAATCACACACACACACATGCAAGTACACAAATTTAGGCATCCTCGATCACTGCTCAAAAACATCACAAATCTTCCGGCAGCGTTCGTGTCCGTTGCGTTTATTTTTTCTTCCATTTCGCTTTACTACTTTTTTGTTTCTGTTTTTGTTTTTTTTTTCTTGCTTGCGACTGTGATGTAAGTGAATGCTGTCGTCGTATTAATCGTTGTTGTAATTATGCAGTCAATGTATTTGTTGTTTTACTTGCATTGTATTGTACTTTAGCGTTTTAATAATTGTTACATGGATGACGACAATAGCGACAGCAGTGATTGCCATACATACGTACATATATGTATTTAAAATTGTCAAACCGCACGTCTGAGCCGTTGCAATATGTATTGCTGTAAATCCCATACAAGCCGAAATGACATTTGCCGTTGCTCGTTGGTTATTTTGGAGGCTGTTGGACACGAAAATGGGTAAATGAATTGTTGTCGCCGTTGTTGTTGTTTTTGTTGTTGTTGTTTTTGTTGTTGTTGTTTTTGTTGTTGTTGTAGATACATGCATTCATTATAAATTGTCCATGCTAAATGATGTTGTTGTTGTGATATTAATGTTGTATTGTTATATTCAATTGATTTAGATGCGATGCGGAACACTCAGTTAGTTAGAGCATGTTAGTTAGTTAGTTAGCCAGGCAGACAACCACCCACTTATTGTTGTTTGGAAGAGGGTCAGTAAAGTACATTCACAGAATAAAGTTACATATATACATGCACATATGAGTAGAAGCGAATTACTGATAACGCATACGCTTCTTTTGATTACAGAAACCGCCATGGGTGTGTCAAAGAAAACACAGGATAAATCTGGCTACGAGTATGCGATGGCAGTCATGAAGATGTGCGATATTCTGCATGCGCGACATCGCAGTATTTTCCTACGCAATGAATTTCTCTTTACGCTTACAAAGTACTATCGGGAACAGGGACGTCTATTAAATATTATACACGGTTTAACGACAAAGGTTATCAAGAGCAAGAAGGAGGCATTTGAGAAGGGCACACGGGGTTCATTAGCTCAGACTGAATTGAAGTCATCCACACTGACGACAACATACTCCGCTGCCAATGAGTCAAACGAAATGGTGAGATCAAACGTCAAGGAGACCACTGTTGATGGGCTCTCATACGGTCAGTCGGTGGGTCTGAAGGACGATCTTGATGTTGAGGAGAACGATGTTGGCGAAAAGAAACGTTTGGCTTTTCTAGACTTGATGTTAGAGAGTGCACAAAATGGCGCATTGATCACGGATACTGAGATCAAGGAACAAGTGGATACGATCATGTTCGAGGGTCATGATACAACAGCGGCCGGTTCATCGTTCTTTTTATCGGTTATGGGCATACATCAGCATATTCAGGATCGTGTCATTGCCGAGTTGGATGGTATTTTTGGTGATTCCGATCGACCAGCTTCGTTTCAGGATACATTGGAAATGAAATATTTGGAACGCTGTTTGATGGAAACATTGCGCATGTTTCCCCCTGTGCCGCTCATTGCGCGTGAATTGCAAGAAGACCTTAAGTTGGCCTCGGGCAACTATGTTATCCCGAAGGGCGCCACCGTTACTGTGGCAACGATTAAACTACATCGCAATCCAAAAGTTTATCCCAATCCCAATGTTTTCGATCCAGATAATTTTCTGCCCGAGCGTCAGTCAAATCGGCACTATTATGCTTTTGTGCCGTTCTCCGCCGGACCCAGAAGTTGTGTGGGTAAGTTGTCGTTGTCGCTGTTGTTGTAATTCAAATTTTTGTTTAAAATTATTTTATGCTCAGGTCGGAAATATGCCATGCTCAAATTGAAAATTCTGTTGTCGACTATATTGAGGAATTATCGCGTCTACTCGGACCTCACTGAGGCCGATTTTAAGCTGCAAGCGGACATCATTCTGAAGCGTGAGGAGGGTTTCCGTGTGCGTTTGCAGCCACGGCAGCCAATGGCCAAGCCCCAGCAATCGTAATTAATACTAATTAATATCATTCTTTTTTTTTTTACAATGTTAACAGTGATAGTCTCTTGGTACATGTATTCGTAAATAGTCTTTTAAATAATAATAACATTTTCAAGTATCGAAATCGGTATATAAACAATTGGTTTGGATTATTTTTTTTTTTTTTTTGTTTTACACCGTTAAAGTTGCATTTATTCCAACAGACAAATGACGCGTCGTTTATTACTTATGCGTACAATTTTTGTTTTAAATAATAATAAAATTTCTAAACGTAAGCGACTCATTTATTGGTTGGTTGGGAGTTGTGGGTGGGCGCATGCTCAAAGGATAGGATGGGAGGGACTCTTCAAAATGCTGGGTCAACGCACAACACAACAAGCGTATCCGCTGGGACTTGCAACAGAAGCTCGTTGCTCAGTGCAATGTGAAATAAAATGAATTAAATTGCTTTAAGTTTCAATCCGCTGCATGAGACACACGGGATACATGAAAACAAAAAATAATTTTATGTATTCATGTTTTTTAAGCAAAAAACCCGTTAAAAGCTCAAACAGTGTTGTGAGAAGAATTTTAGTTAAAAAGGGTCTTCTTCTTTTCATTTTTAGAGACACGCAAGTGCACCATTTCGACACTCAAATGTTTCACCGACTGACACTGTGTCGTCGACAACTGCGTGCTGCTTGCGCTAAACTTAGGGCGGTTGACTGTTATATGTTGTTTTTAGCTGATTTAATGTAGGAGTACTTCATGCAGACATGCAATGCAGCTCGTCTTCCTTCGGTTGCGTTTATTTTTTATTGTGTCTTTGACACGGTTTGATCCGTTAACAGTTGTTTTTTTTCCATTTTCTCAGCTCTGTTAAAATGCAAACTACTGAACAACAGTATGTTGTTCGCATAACAGAATGTAAACAAAACAGTTGTGACAAACGTCGAGTGAAAGTGACACGACAACAGATTTTTGAAGTTGTTTGAAGATTTGCAAGAAAGTGAGACGGAGTTAAAAAATTGTTAAGTCAAAGTGCACTGCAGACATGTCCGCAATAGTTGAATTGCAGGCGAAAATCGCCGAGTTGAAGCAGGAGCTCGAGCAGCAGAAAAGTGCATCGCGTGCGGCGCGTGAACGCATCGAAAAGATGTCCGCTGAGGTCGTTGACTCAAATCCCTATAGTCGCCTTATGGCGCTACAGCGTATGGGTATCGTTAAAGAATATGAACGCATACGTGACAAGGCCGTTGCTGTTGTGGGTGTAGGCGGTGTTGGTAGTGTCACAGCGGACATGTTGACGAGGTAAGCAACGAAACCAAAAAACCTGAAATCTTAATTATACATATTCGTTTTAGGTGTGGCGTTGGCAAACTAATACTGTTCGACTATGACAAAGTAGAGTTGGCCAACATGAATCGGCTATTCTTCACTCCCGATCAAGCGGGTCTATCGAAAGTTGAGGCAGCTGCTCGTACGCTTAGTTTTATAAATCCGGATGTTCGTATTGAGACACACAACTATAACATAACCACGGTGGAATCATTTGATAAGTTCCTGAACACAATTTCTCATGGTGGTCTGCAGGCGGACACGCCAGTTGATTTAGTACTGAGTTGTGTCGATAATTTTGAGGCTCGCATGGCAATTAACACTGCATGCAATGAGCTCAGTCTGAACTGGTTCGAATCGGGCGTGTCCGAAAATGCCGTTTCAGGTCACATACAATTTATACGACCGGGAGACACAGCGTGTTTCGCATGCGCTCCACCGCTTGTTGTCGCTGAGAACATCGATGAAAGAACACTAAAACGTGAAGGAGTTTGCGCTGCCTCACTTCCCACAACAATGGGCATCACGGCTGGTATGTTGGTCCAGAATACACTGAAATACTTGCTCAACTTCGGTGAGGTTTCCGACTATCTGGGCTATAATGCAATGAACGACTTCTTTCCGCGCATGACCCTTAAGCCCAATACACAGTGTGACGATCGGCATTGTCAGGCACGCCAGCGGGAATACCAAGCACGTCCGAAAGTAGTGCAAGAAGAGATTATAACTGTGGACGATACGCCTTTGCACGAGACCAACGATTGGGGCATTGAACTGGTCGCTGAAGATGCACCGACTGAAGCAGCAACTGGTGGAGATGTGCAAGTAGCTACAGGACTACGGTTAGCCTACGAGGCACCAGTTCAGACTGAAAGCAAAAGTGTGCCTGCGGAAACTGGTGCAGATGCAGAAATTAGCTTGGACGATTTAATGGCACAAATGAAGTCCATTTAGCTTGAATCATAGTGATAACAATGCAAATTGAAATTATTCCATGTATGCACTGCATTTTTTGTTAAATATTTTTGTTTTTTTTTTTATCCTATTTAATAAACTGCTTTTATAACGACTTTAACGAGTTTCTTGTGCTCACGATGGAATTATTTCTCACGATCACGCACAGTGTATGTTCAATTCAAAATGTGTTATTTTTAGAAGTATTTGATACCCGAGCTTTTTTCAAATTTGAAATTACCAATACTTAAAACGCAGAGTAATTTTTAGTACATTTTTTAAAGGTGGTTAGAACTTTTTATGCGATTTCCCAACACTGCCCACTGCGGCTTCGTTTTTTGTTGTCGCGTTGTCAATTGCGAATAGATTGAGACTATTTGTGGTGCTTGGCTAATAGTAAATTGCAGTAAACCAGTTAAAGAATATACATAACCGGCCTCAAATATGACAAAGAAAGACGATAAATCTCAGCCGATCGAAGAGGTAAGCGAAGTAAGCTAAAAACAATTTGTTGTTGCCCACTGGGCTATTATGTACACGTCAGACACTAATTTTCTACACTCCGCTCCGACATGCAATCAACCAAACTTGTGCCAACGTATACATCTACAGCTAGTTAAGATCAACAAGTGGGACGGCTCTGCAGTGAAACATGCACTTGATGATGCCGTCAAGACATGTCTGTTTGTTGAACGGCCACACCTGAAAGAGCAGTTCGGCTTGGTCAATGCACGTCTGGCATTATGCGCACTAGCGGTCGGCGTAGCTGTAATGGCGCATGCCTGGGACTTTACACATCCATTTCCTGAATCCAGACCAGTGTTACTATTTAGCGTCATTGCATATTTTGTGCTGATGGGCATTTTAACACTGCACACAACATTCCGCGAGAAGGGCACCTTTGTTGTAGCAATACAAAAAGAACAGGGCAAGGATGCTAAAAATCAACGCGTTTGGGAGGCGAGTTCAGACATGAAGAAATACGATGACAAATATATGCTGACACTTTCGGTGCGTGATGCTAAATCGACGCGCGAAGCGACCAGCAACAAATCCTGCGCCCATTTCATTGACACTGACGGAGTCATACTGGATCACTTGGTAGCCAACGAAGTGAATCGTCTTTACAACTCGCTAACTGTGGAGAAAAAGGAGAAATAGCTCGCTCAGTCGGAGCCAATTGTTCCGCACAACGAGACGGAGGCTGGTAATGCCGTCGTCAAACCACACGACGAATTGACACCGGAGTCGAAACAGTTGTGTTACGAGCAACAACAAGTAAATGAATATGGCTTTCAGCCTATAGTTGTTTAGAGCACCGTCTAATTTTTTTTTTTATTAAATTTAATTGTACATTTATTGCATTGCATTGGCTTGAACAAAATTTGATTGTGTGTAAATTATATGAAATGCTGAAAAATACCATTTTGGATGTTAATAACTATTCTCGAACGAGATGTTGAACTCAGCTACAAATAGTTTTACTTACTTTCTGTACAAGTGACACCTACAAAATTCCAAAAACAAACAAATATACACATAAATAATAAAAAAAAAACACAAAATCTGTCCTATCAAAAATGCATCAGGCTTAGGTGATGTACAGAAGTAGCAACAAAATTTCGGCAGAACAACATTTAAATTCAACATCAAAATTTTGAGTTACATTGCATAAGCTATACAGCGTGCAGGATGCGTGAAATTGTCACACTACAGATCGGCGGCGCCGGTAACTCAATTGGCGATGCGGTGAGTAATTTATACTAGCACTTGAATCCACTGATTCGAATCGTTTCACGCACAGTTCTGGCACGTAATCTCGCACGAGCACGGTGTCGACTATGCTTCGGGCCGGTTTGGCGGCACTAGTCCGTTGCAGTTAGAACGCATTAACGTTTTCTTTAATGCAACGGCCAGCAAACGTTTTTATGCGCGCACCATTATTATCGATACGGAGGCCTCGACCATACAGCGTCTTAATTCGAGCAGTCAACTCTATAGACCGGAGAATTTCGTGGCTGGCACAGAGAGCGCTGGTAATAATTTCGCACGTGGCTATCACACAGACGGCGCCGAGATACTCGATCAAGTATTGGATAATACGCGTCGTGAAGTTGAATCGGTTGATTCACTGCAAGGCTTTCAGTTGCTGCACTCGATTGGCGGCGGCACTGGCTCAGGTCTAACGTCACTGATTATGGAAGCGTTAGTGGAACAGTATCCCGATAATTTACTTTGCAACTATTTGACAATACCCTCGCCGCACATGTCTCAGGTGGTTGTCGAGCCATACAATGCGTTGCTAAGCATACCGGCGCTGGTAAACAATTCGCATTTGACGTTCTGCTTGGACAATGAAGCGCTCTTTCAGATCTGCAATCGTAATTTGAAAATAAAAATGTCTGGCTATGAGCATATTAATCACATTGTGGCGCTCACCATGTCTGGCATAACGACGTGCCTACGCTTTCCCGGTCAGTTGAATGCCGGCTTACGCAAAATCTATGTGAACATGGTACCCTTTCCGCGTCTACATTTTCTCATACCTGGCTTTGCGCCGCTTGTTACATGCAAGCAGCAACAATTCTCCAAGGGCACTGTCGCTGAGCTGGTGCAGCAGATTTTCTCGTCGAACAATTTACTGTGTGCAATTGATTTACGCAAGGGTAAACTATTGACGGCCGCTGGCATTTTTCGTGGTCGGATGTCGCCGCGCGAAGTTGATCAGTTGATGACTGGTGTCCGCAACAAGAATATACAAAATTTTGTTGATTGGATACCGAATAACATTAAAACGGCTATTTGCGATATACCACCGCGCGGTTTAAAAATGTCAGCGACCTTCATTGGCAATACGACTGCAATTCAATCGCTTTTCCAGCGTCTGCTTGATGGTTCGTCCATAATGTTGCGTCGCAAGGCACATCTGCATTGGTACACCGGCGAGGGCATGGAGGAACAGGAGTTTATAGATGCGCAACAAGAGATCCAAGCGATCATTGACGATTACAGTGGCAGTGGCGAGACCGATGCTCTCAAAGACGGTGATGAGGATGATAGCAACGACACAGCAGTTGGCCCACAGTGCAAATATTGTGGCGAGTGACATTGCTGGCAAGATTGTTCATGTGTTCTTCTTCTCTTTCGATGTTGTTGGGTTGATTTTTTTCTTTTTTTTTTTTTAATAAATTTAGCACATAAAATTACTTAAATTTGCAGATCGATATTTTAGGCAGTATTTTTTACAATTTCTTATTAAGTAGCTTAAAACAATGATGTTAATAATTTGCTAACTGAATTGGAGTCAGCTACCCAGCTGTGCGGCTCGCGACAACAACACTTGAAGGTAGCCATTGCGATAATAGCATGCAACCGTATCAGTGCAACGTGGACTTCTTAGCGGTCGAAAGTCGCAATGTGGATTCTTAATGATGGGCACCAAATGCGTGAAGCTTAGACACAGTTTCTTACGCTCAACTACACTGAGCAATGCATCGTAATCTTGTCGAGCCTCCACTTTGCTGAATGAAGTCAAAACTAAAGGTACACTGTAGATCTGCGCTAATTCGGCTATGCCACCAGGCCAGTAATCCGGTGGCACACTTCTATCGTAGCTGTTGTCCTGGGCATACTCCGAGAAGCCACAATTAAAGGCCACATTCAGGCTGGGTTGCAAGCCGGCAAATTTGCTGCGAAACGCTTGAAATGTGCCCGAGTAGGTGATGTAACTTACACGACGCTTTAGATTCTGTGAAGATTTGCAAGCATTTGTACGATTGATTGACACGGCAGACGCCTCTTATAGCGAGCCTTTACTCACCCCATACTCAAAACATTCAATCTCTTCTGTGGCGTGCCTGGCCTCCGGTCCGATGAAGTATAAATTCGTCTCGGTTACGTGGCTAAAGTTCAAAAAGAAGAATTGCATGTGACATGATTTAAACCATAATTCCCGTTCAAACGTCGCACCCACCACGAAAATGATGAAAGGCATCGACGTCAACGACGCCGCTGGCATCAATTTCGTTTTCTGGCGAGCGTAGTGGACGGACAACGCATGGCATATGGTCGCAATGCAGCTGTAGCCGGCCGCTGTCGCAAACTTCTGGTAGTGCTCGAGCGTTGCTGTCGGCTCCGCTGGCAGTGAGTCTGCCGTCGCGTACCTAAATGCATCAATGAGACGTAATTTTTGTAAATCGAAAGGCGTTGCAAAAGCACAAGTAAATTGCTGAGGCAGCGGCAACGCTTTGTAGGCGCAATAGTAAATGCTTAGTAGACCGCATTCTCGGCCGTGCCGCTGTGCGTCCAACTGCGCATGCGCATCGCTGCACCAGCAAACCGCACGGCAGTTGGTGCAGCTACGCAAACGCTTAAGGGCATAGCACACGGCACAGTATGCCGGGTATGTGGTCCACTCCTCTTCCTCGAAACGTAGCGGTCGCTTTAGCCTTGTGCGTAGCATTAACTTCACATGCAGCGTTGTGCGTTCGAGTTGAGTTTGTGTTCGTATCTCACCATCAACTGCAAACGGATGCGCAACGTGCCCGAATGTCACCTGTACCGCACGGCAAAACTCTTTGTGCAACGGCCAGTCCAGTTTTTGATGTGCCGTACTGCAATACGTCACAAGCCGACAGCCCTGACATGTCATCACATCAGGAAGTCCAGGTACGTGCTTCAATAAACTGCTACGGTCTTCTTCTTCTTGCTTATTGTGCTGAAATGCGCGCGCATTCTGCATTGCAACACAAACGTTGCATACACGCGCATTTGCCACATCTTGCAGCATGACTTTGGCCAAACTTTTTTCACTTTACGTATGGCAATTTTCAACAGAAAGCTACTAACAATATCGCGAAAAAATAACACGTAAAAGCAGCAATGGAATGTTTTGTTTTTGTCAAGATTCGTAAACCAAGTCGAAGATCTGGTCGAAACCGATAGCACCTTAAGGTAACAGTGCTGCCACTTTTGGCTGAATTGGTCCAAAATGGTACTTGGTCATTTAACCACTATCGGCAAAAGGACACTCATTTGCCAGCAGGCGACCTGATGAACACCGCCAGTTCTCTGAGCGCTAAAGCGCCTCGGAACGGTCTAAAGTGCCATCCAAATGGTAGTTGACAACTTCTTAAAGACCAAAAAATGGTACCGTTCTTCTTGGTTGGTCCACTTCACATCAAAATCATGATATTATATAATAAACATAAGAGAACCACAAGCATCTTTATATATCATAAAATTTAAGATCTGTAAGCGGAACTTTCAACTATTCTCTGACTATTGGCTGTTTTCAAGTTGCATATTGTTGTTGAATCACTTTGAGCATATAATTCGATTTTGGCAAAAGGCGGTTGTTGAACTTCTCACAAGCAACAATCCGAACCGAAACAGACCGAATTAACGCGACGACATAGGGACATCCATCGCTCGTGTAAATGTCGCGTGCCGGAATTCTTTCCTCATTTTTGGTCAGCGGCAATGCAATAAAGATTTTGCAACGCACAGAGTCGCTTCAGTTTCGAAGTTCAAGAGACAATAAACCAAAAAATGTACGCCGGCATTTTTTCAAGTTTAGAAGATCGTTTATTTAACCTTTTGCACGAATCGTTCCGGCCGCAGTTTCGGTAAGTTTATTGAACCGTAATGCATGTAGCGACGCCAGGCGTCAAGTGCACCATGCACACACATATGTTAACACACACACACATGCATGGTCAAAAAAATGCGGCCGCACGGATTTAAAGTGTTCCAGCACACCACACACCTCGCCCTCTTTTATAAAACAGTTTGTTGTTTTTCTTCCTTTCCATTTGTTTTTTTTTTTTTTTGCATTTTTACTATTTTTAAAATGAGAAAAATCTATGACAAAGAAAAATAATAAAAAACAGCGCACAGAAATTCTTTGGCGGCCTAAAAATAAACCGCCATGTTTGCTGTGCCGCTGACGTTGTGACGCTGGGACATGCATGTGTCCCAGAAGTTTGGGCAGCCGTGAAGAATGCGTACGCATTACAATTTTTACACATTTTACTTATTTTCTTTTTTCTGTTTTTGCTTCTAATAATATATAAAACAAAAAAAAAAAAAAACACAAAAAATATCGAAAATAACGCTATAATTGAAATATGCGCTGCATTCAGATTATATATTTTATAGATACACATTAAATTTGACCATCGCTTGTGAAAAATAAAAAAACTGTTACAACGACATCGAATAACTTATGCCTATGACATAGAAGATTCAATAATATCTATAAGTGAATACATGAATAAAACAAAAACAGAGCGTATTGAGAATCTGTAAGTTCATGCATGCAAAAAGAAATTTTAATCGGAGTCATCAAATCTATCATCGTGGATTAGCTTTTCGTGAACTAGCATTTGTTGTTTGAACTGCGAGCTGAAACTTGAACAACACCGGAAATGTGCAGGGGACGTTGCGCCAGTGAGGTATGTAATATCAATGACTGCGTAATCTCTGAGCACATACAGGTACTCCTCGAACAATAGGCTTGTGATTGGCTCGAACAGCGTGCAGCCAATGTTGTGATGAAAGGCTATGTATTTATTGTACGCATGTAAGCGCCTGCGCTGCGTATCTATGTATGGACCAAACATCTCCAATAAACTTGTATCATAAGTATCGCCGAAGGACTGCGCAACGTTATGGCTTGGGCGTTCATGAAAATAATGACATTATTTGGCATTGTGCATGTATGTATGTGTCAGTAGATGTAAATACTCACAACAGGGCATCACAAATCATCGCCTGTACGCTTGGCCACTGGACTAATTCGTCCAGCACATGATTGCCGGTTGGCATTTTCAATTGACAAATAAATTGCACATCCATGCAGCGAAAACGTACGCACTCCAATATATAAAGTCCGTGACCCAAACGCGAAGGCCAGAGATGGCCGAGCCAACGCGCAACGGCAAACAAGATCTCCATTTCTGAATTGACGGCCAATACGTCGGATTCGAGAATCCTGTGCAAATCATCGGCTTCAAGTTCTAGAAAAGCGTCCGTGCCAACAAACGACATGAAGGTTTTATGTATGCGTCCAATCATTGCATCCCTTATCAACTTTTCTTGAGCGCTAACAGCACAGCCGTACACAAACAAGGCTTTGAACTCATTGTTGGCAACAACACCATCGATTGCCTTCCACATCGCCGCTAACAGTGCCGGAATGCGTAAATAACGCGCCACCCTGAACAAGTGCACAAAGTCGATCGTCTTGATTTTAACACGGCCTTTTAGCATCCAAGTGTAGATCTGTTGAAGTACGTCAGACGTCACGGCTCCGAGCGGAAAACGAAACTGACGACAGAGTTTGTGTTCGTGGAAGTATTGCGAGTACGTGGCCAACAGGTGCATATGACAATAGACTTTGTCCTCGCCGGCATACAATATTGTATCGCGATATTGGTTATCGTTTGTTGCCTGCAATATAATATCAATCGGGCTGAGCTTCCGCTTGATCTTCACCTTGAAACTGCGTGCGTAACCACTGTGATCAGGACGCAACAATACATCTATTGTTTTAATAGAGAGACGCTTATAATCATATGGGGTACACTTATAGCGCTGATCAATGTCGCAATTCCTCAAGTTGGCTGTGTTGTTGTCTTTCTGAACGTTGAAGCAACTGAAAGTATTAAAGTATCTAATGTGTCATGCAAGTACATGCCAAGCCAACCTTAAAATATTCTTCATCAATTATGTGGTGACAGAACGTGTTCAATTGTTTTTTCTCATAACCTTCCAACTGTTCCGATTGGCCAGTGCTTGTTAGCGAAAGTCTTTTTTCGACAGTCATCGGCAACATGGACACACTGTAATAGGATCCCATTGCGTTCAGGAGCTGCTCTGGCAGCTGGGACCGCTTGTTACTCTGCGCAGCGTTTGGAAACTTAACTTTAGTTGCATGCCGCATTTACATATATATCATGTGCTTACCCCATCGAAAACATCTTGGGGTTTCAAGAGTGCTTGCTGTTGTTTTGCTGTCAATAAATTCCTGTGCATCAAATCGAAAAGTACGGTTTCGGGCATCAAATGTACTTTCTTGCCCAAATCTGGAAGAAAAGGCTCCGTAAATGAGTCCAACTGCAAGCAAAATAAGCAGAGTGAAAAAATTATAGCAATTACTGTAAGGAACCGCATTAGTTCGAGGACTGATAATCTCTGCAGTCGGCAAAGATGTATCAGATGAAGATGACCAATATATTCATTATTGTTGTACAGACCTTAGATTTTTTCGACATTTTCTTTTTTATTGATTTTTGCTTTCTTTGAGATAAAGGATATCTGAAATACGTCAATTGCAATATGTTTTCAATTGTTAACTAATGATTTTCCTGCAGTTCAAGTTACTGGATAGATATTAATGATGGAATTAATGGAATTTTTTATAAATTATTCATACTGATGGGCTTATTGTGAATGGTTTAGCATTTAACAAATTCATTTGATAGAATTTTCGTTTTTTTTTTTAAATGCATGTTTTTCACAAAAATCATGAACAAGTTTTTAACAGAAAACCGAAAATTTAAATTATTGAAAATCTGATTGGACTGTCGCAAATGGCATGCGCGACTAAGACAAGCCTAGCTTATGTTCAACTCAATGTAACAGTAACATTAATCATTTCACCAAAAAGATATTTCGGAAACGACTGGTGGAATTTTAACAGAAAATATTCGGTTGCTTCATGTAGGTGTTTTAGTGTAGTACGACATAAGGCAAGATACAAAGTTCAATGCCATTTCGCTTTGCAGAATCTGTGAAATATTTAACATAGTTTCGATTTTTTTCCTTAGAAACAATCGGAAACATCGATCTTTTTGCCAGTCTTAACTTGATCGAAAGCACAAAAATACTTTATCCCAATATATTGAGATAATTAAACGAGGAAATCAAATTGATTCTGTTAATGTTGCTGTTGATGTTGTCTATAATTAGTAGTCCAATCCTCAAAGCGGCGGTTGTGCACTTGCCACTTTAGTTTATTTTGGAGCGTGTTGGCGATCGTGTTGTCGCGATTTTTTAAGTGCGCGCGTGCGAATTTTTAAATAAAGCTCACATTCAAAACTCGGAGTTTGTTTCAACATTTTTTTTTTCATGTTTTTTTTGTTTTTTATATAAGACAAATTGATGTGCATTAATGTTAATGTGTAAAATTGATCTTAATAAATGTAGTTTAATTTGAATGCAAAACTAACTTTAAACAAAAAATAATCCAATATCCAAGTAACCTTTAATGTTGCATATAAAAACAAAATGTATTTGATAATATTTTAGTCAACAAAGGAGCCAAAAATAAAGTGCATTAAATAAATGAACCTGAATTTTGTTATTTGTGTAATTGAGCCGTTAGTGATGTGAGCTCTCGCGATTTTTGAAGAAAGCGGTTGATCAGAAAT
>JBAMBP010001308.1:0-39767 GCA_037044515.1 Phortica magna
GCCGCTAGTCAGCGTCGCTTGTCAACGTCGGCATTTTAGACGCGGCTGATTAGTAAAAGTTTTACAAGATCAGCGCCGCTAATCAACGTCGAAGATTTTTACAAGGTTGATTTGACTTGTTGGCACACAATATGTGAGTCGCGAATTTATCTGAAATTCGCGTCCTCACAAAAGATTGCGCCGCCCAGACAGAGTGGAGGCACAGGGATTGTAACGGTGCTGGTCGGTGGTACTCCCATGGTGGCTTGCGTGGACACAGAAGCAGCAAGCAGTTTTGTAGTGGTTGCCTGGTTTCTACGGCACCAGTTCCTCCCTGAATAACTATTCAATCAACTGTGGCTCTTCCTTGCACTCCTTTCGGCCAGAAGGGAAGCAAAGGCTGGCAACTACGTGTTACAGAGCAGCAGAGACGGGGGATGATGCTGCCCTCTATAAAGAAGCAGCTGGAAGCGGAAGAGAGTTCGATATCTAAGCCACGTCACATATTGAAAGATTATGAGGGGTGTGAGGACTCATAGGGTCTCTTTGGTAAAAGCGCCGCTCAGACAAGTTGATGATGCTGGTCTTGGATACTCCCATGGTGGCTACCAAGGATACCGGAGCAGCACGCAGTTTTGTAAGTGGTTGCCTGATTTCCAAGACGCTAGTGCCTCTCTGAAGAACTACACAATCAACTGTGGCTCTTCCCTGGACTCCTTTCAGCCGGACGGGAAGCGAAGGCTGGAAACTTGGCTTTACAGAGCAACAGATATGGGGGATGTTGCTGCCCTCCATGAAGGAACAGCTGGAAGTGGAAGACAGTTCTATATTTAAGCCGCACAGCGCATAGAAAGATTGTAAATGATGGGAGACCTCAAAGGGTCCTCTTTGCTTGTAGTGCAGCTTAGAGAGAAGGCGGGTTGTGGGATTGTAATGGTTCTGGTCGGGGTTACTCCCATGGAGACTACCGTGGACACCAGAAGAGCACGCCAATTTGTAAGTGGACCACAGGTTTCTACGACGCAAGATCCTCCCTGAAGAACTACCTTATAGACTGTGGCTGTTCTTTGGACTCTTTTCGGCCAGGAGGGAAGCGAAGGCTGGAAACTTGGTGTTACACAGCAGCAGAGACGGAGGATGGTGCTGCCCTCAATAAAGGAGAAGCCGGAAGTGAAGCAGAGTTGTATATCTAAGCCGTACAGCGCATAGAAAGATGGTAAGGGGTTGGAGACCTCACAGGTTCTTCTTTGGTAGTAGCACCATTAGAGAGAAGGAGGTTGTTGGAATCTAACGGTGCTGGTCGGGGTAACTCTCATGGTAACTACCAAGGACACCGGAGAGGCACGCAGTTTTATAAGTGGACGACTGGTTTCTACGCCAATAGTTCCTCCTTGAAGAACTACTGAATCAACTATGGCTCTTCCTTGGATGCATTTCGGCCAGGAGGGAGGCGATGGCTGGAATATTGGTGTAACAGAGCATCAGAGACGGAGAATGTTGCTGCTTTCTATAAAGGAGCAGCTGGAAGTGGAAGAGAGTTCGATATCTTAGCCGCGCCGCGCACAGAAAGATGGTTAGGGGTAGGAGGTCCCACAGGGTCTTCTTTGGTAAAAGCGCCGGTCAGAGAGAGTGGTGGTAGAGAAATTGTGACAGTGCTGGTCTTAGGTACAGCACGCAGCTTTGTAAGTGGTCACCTGATGGTGAGGGGTGGCAGGTCTCACAGCGTCCTCTTTGGGAATGTTTCTGCCCTCAATAAAGAAGAAGCTGGAAATGAAAGAAATTCGATATCTAAGCCGCGTCATGCACAGAAAAATGGTGAGGGGTGGAAGGTCTCTCAGCGTGCTCTTTGGTAATAGCTCCGCTAAGACCGAGTGGTGGTAGAGTGACTGTGACAGTGCTTGTCTGAGATACTCCCACTGTGGCTACCGTGGACACCGGAGCAGCACGCAGTTTTGTTTGTGGACGCCTGGTTTCTACGGCGCTAGATCCTACCTGAAGAACTTCTTAATCAACTGAGGCTCTTCCTTGGACTCCTTTTGGCCAGAAGGGAAGCAAAAGCTGGAAACTTTGTGTTTAAGAGCAGCAGAGACGGGGAATGTTGCTGCTTTCCATGGAAGAGAAACTGGAATTGGAAGATAGTTCGATATCTATGTCGCGCCACGCACAGAAAAAGGCTGATGGTTGGAAGGCTCACAGCGTCCTCTTTGGTAATAGCGCCACTCAGACAGAGTGGTGGCATAGAGTTTGTAACGGTGATGGTCGGGAGTACTGCCATGAAGACTACCGTGGACACCAGAGCAGCACGCAGTTTTGTAAATGGATGCATGGTTTCTACGGCGCTAATTCTTCACTGAAAAAATAAACAATCAATCGTGGCTCTTCCTTGGACTCCTTTCCGCCTGGAGGGAAGTGAAGGCTGGATACTTAGTTTTACAGAGCAGCACGGGATGTTGCTGCCCACCATAAAGGAGCAGCTGGAATAGGAAAAGAGTTCGATATCAGAGCCGTGCAACGCTCAGAATGATATTGAGGGGTAGGAGGTCTAACACAGTCCTCTTTGGTAAAGCGCCAATCAGACAGCGTGCTTGCATAGTGGTTGTATCGGTGCTGGTCGGGGGTACTCCCATGGTGGCTACCGTAGACACCGAAGCAGCATTCAGTTTTGAAAGTGGTCACCTGGTTTCTATGGCGCTCTAAGTGGCTCTTCCTTGGACTCCTTTCGGTCAGAAGGGAAGCGATGGTTTGAAACTTGGTGTTACAGAGCATTAGAGACGAAGGATGTTGGTGCCCTCCATATCGGAGCAGTTGGACGTGGAAGAGAGTTCGAAATCTAAGCCGCGCCGCGCACAGAAAGATGGTTAGTGGTGGGAGGACCCACAGGGTGCTCTTTGGTAATAGCGCCACTCAGAGAGAGTGGTGGTGTTGTTCTGGGTTACTCCCATGGTAGCAACCGTGGACTCCGGAGCAGCAAAAATGTTTTTCAAGTGAACGCCTGGTTTCTACGGCGCTCGTTCCTCCCTGAAGAACTACTTAATAATTAGTGGCATTTCCTTGGCCTCCTTTCGGCCAGGAGGGAAGCGAAATCTAAAAACTTGGTGTTACAGAGCAGCTGAGATGGGGGCTGTTGCTGCCTTCCATAAAGAAGTGGATGCTTGATTTGTTGGGCGCTTGTTCCTCTCTGAAGAACTACGCAATCTACTGTCGCTCTTCCTTGGATGCCTTTCCTTCAAGAGGGAAGCAAAGGCTGGAAACTTGATGTTACATGGCAGCAGAGGCGGGGCATGTTGCTGCCCTCCATAAAGGAGCAGCTGGAAGTGCAGGAGAGTTCAATATCTAAGCCGCGCTGCGCAAAAAAAATATGGTGAGGGATGGGAGGACTCATAGGGACTTCTTTGGTAATAGCGCCGCTTAGAGAGAATGGTGGCACACTGATCGTGGCAGAGCTGGTCAAGGGTACTCCCATGGAGACAACCGTGGACTTCGGAGCACCATACAGTTGTGTAACTGGTCGTCTGGTTTCTACGGCGCTAATTTTTCTCCCTGTAGAACTACTCAATCAACTGTGGCTCTTCTTGGACGTCTTGCAACGTGGAGGGAGGAAAAGGCTGGAAACTTTGCGCTACAGAGCAGCAGAGACAGGTGATGTTGCTCTCCTCTATAAAGGACCAGGTGGAAGTATAAGAGAGTTCGATATCTAATCCGTGCCTTTGCACAGAAAGATTTTGATGGATGGGTGGACTCACAGGGTCCTTTTGGTAATAGCGCCGCTTAGACAGAGTGGTGGCAAAGGAATCGTAATGGCGCTGGTTGGTGGTACTCCGATGGTGACTACCGTGGAGAGCGGAGCAGAACCCAGTTTTGTTAACGGATGCTTGGTTTCAATGGCGCTAGTTTCTCCCTGAAGAAGTACTCAATGAACTGTGGCTGTTCCTTGGACACCTTTCGGCCAGGAGAAAAGCGAAGGCTGGAAACTTTGTGTTTAAAAGCAGCACAGACAGGGGATAATACTGCCCTCTACAAAGGAGCAGATGGAAGTGGAAGAGAACTCGATATCTAAGCCGCGCGTAAGAACTATTCAATCAACTGTGGCTCTTCCTTGGTCGCCTAGTGGTCAAGAGGGAAGTGATGGCTGGAAACTTGGCTTTACAGAGCAGCAGATACGGGTGAGGTTGCTGCCCTCTATAAAAAAGCAGCTGGAAGCGGAGAAGAGTTCGATATCTAAGCCGCGCCGCGCACAGAAAGATCATGAGGGGTGGGAGGACTCACAGGATCGCCTTCGGCAATACCGCCACTCAGCCAGCAAGCAGTTTTGTAAGTGGTCGCCTGGATTCTACGGCACTAGTTCCTCCCTTAATAACTACTCAATAACCTGTGGCTCTTCCTTGGACGCTTTTCGCCCAGGAGGGAAGCGAAGGCTGGAAACTTGGTGTTACAAAGCAGCAGAGACAGGAGATGTTGCTGTCCTCTATAAAGAAGCAGCTGGAAGTGGAAGAGAGTTCGATATATAAGCCACGCCACGTAAAGAAACTTGGCGAGGGGTGGGACGGCTCACAGGATCCTCTTCGGTAATATCGCCGCTCAGCCAGAAAGGTTGTAGATGTATTGTAATGGTGCTGGTCTGGGGTTTTCCTATGGTGGCTACCGTGGACACCGGAGTAGCAGGCAGTCTTGTAAGTGGACGCCTTGTTTCTACGGCACTAGTTCCTTCCTGAAGAAGTACTCAATGAACTGTGGCTGTTCCTTGGACACCTTTCGGCCAGGAGGGAAGTGAAGGCTGGAAACTTGGCGTTACAGAGTAGCAGATACGGGTGAGGTTGCTGCCCTCAATAAAGAAGCAGCTGGAAGCGGAAGAGAGTTCGATATCTAAGCCTCGCCGCGCACAGAAAGATCATGAGGGGTGGGAGGACTCACAGGATCCCCTTCGGCAATACCGCCGCTCAGCCAGCCAGCAATTTTGTAAGTGGTCGCCTGGATTCTACGGCACTAGTTCCTCCCTGAAGAACTACTCAATAAACTGTGGCTCTTCCTTGGTCGCTTAGTGGCCAGGAGGGAAGTGAAGGCTGGAAACTTGGCTTTACAGAGCAGCAGATACGGGTGAGGTTGCTGCCCTCTATTAAGAAGCAGCTGGAAGTGGAATTGAGTTCGATATCTAAGCCGCGCTGTGCACATAAAGATCGTGAGGGGTGGGAGGACTCACAGGATCCTCTTCGGTAATAGCACCGCTTAGACAGACAGGTGGTTGATGTATTGTAACTGTGCTAGACGGGGGTACTCCCATGGTGGCTACCGTGGACCTCGGAGCAGCAAGCAGTTTATTAAGTACTCGCAACTTTTCTACGGTGCGAGTTCCTCCCTGAAGAACTAGTCAATCAACTGTGGCTCTTCCTTGGACTGCTTATGGTCAGGAGGTAAGCGATGGCTGGAAGCTTAGCTTTACAGAGCAGCAGAGACGGCGGATGTTGCTGCCCTCCATAAGAAGCAGCTGGAAGTGGGAAAGAGTTCGATATCTAAGCCGCGCCGCGCACAGAAAGATCGTGAGGGGTGGGAGGACTCACGGGATTCTCTTCGGTAATAGCACCGCTCAGCCAGAAACGTGGTATATTTATTGTAACGGTGCTGGTCTGGGGTACTCCTATGGTGGCTACCGTGGACACCGGAGCAGTAAGCAGTTTTGTAAGTCGTCGTCTGGTTTCTACGGCACTAGTTCCTCCCGGAAGAACTACTCAATCAACTGCGGCTCTTCCTTGGACGTCTTTCATTCAGGAGGTAAGCGAGGACAGGAAACTTTGTGATACAAAGCAGCAGGGACGGGATATGTTGCTGCCCTCTATAAAGGAGCAGCTGGAAGTGGAAGAGAATTCGATATCTTAGCCGCGCCGCGCAAAGAAAACCTGCGGGTGGTGGGACGGCTCACTGGGTCCTCTTTGGTAATAGCGCCGCTAAGCCAGAAAGGTGGTAGCTGCATTGTAACGGTGATAGTCTGACGTACTTCTATAGTGACTACCGTGGACACCGGAGCAGCAAGCAGTTTTGTAAAAGGACGCCTGGTTTCTACGGCGCTAGTTCCTCCCTAAAGAACTACTCAATCAACTGTGGCTCTTCCTTTGACGGCTTATGATCTGGAGGAAAGCGATGGCTGGAAGCTTGGCTTTACTGAGCAGCAGAGACGGCGGACGTTGCTGCCCTCCATAAAAAGCAGCTGGAAGTGAAAGAGTGTTCGATATATAAGTCGCGCCACGCACAGAAAGTTAGTGAGGGGTGTGAGTACCCACAGGGTCCTCTTTGTTAATAGCGCCGCTCAGACAGAGTGGTTGTAGAGGGATTGTAACGGTGATTGTCAGGGGTTCTCCCATGGTGACTACCATGGACACCGGAGCAGCAAGCAGTTTTGTTAATATATGCCTGGTTTGTACGGCGCTAGTTCCTCCCTGAAGAACTACTTAATCAACTGTGGCTCTTCCTTGGACGCCTTGCAAACAGGAGGGAAGCTAAGGTTGGAAATTTGGCTTTACAGAGCAGCAGATAAGGGTGAGGTTGCTGCCCTCCATAAAGCAGCAGCTGGAGGTGAAAGAGAATCCGATACCTAAGCCGCGCCGCGCACAAAATGTTTGCGAGTGGTGGGACGACTCACAGGGTCCTCTTGGATTCTAGTGCCGTTCAAACTGAGTGGTGGTGCTTCTCTGAGGTACTCCAATGGTGGCTACCGTAGACACAGGAGCAGCAAGCAGTTATGTAAGTGGTCGCCTGGGTTCTACGTCACTAGTTCCTTCCTGCAGAACTACTCAATCAACTGTGGCTCTTCCTTGGACGCCTTTCGTCCAGGAGGGAAGCGTAGTCTGGAAACTTGCCTTAACAGAGCAGCAGAGACGGGGGATGTGGCTGCCGTCCATAAAGGAGGAGCTGGAAGTGGAAGAGAGTTCAATTTCTAAGCCGCGCCACGCTCAGAAAGTTTGCGAGGGGTGGGACGGCTCACTGGGTCCTCTTTGGTGATAGCGCCGCTCAGACAGAGTGGTTGTAGAGCGATTGTTACGGTGCTGGTCATGAGTTTTTCCATGGTGACTACCGTGGACACTGGAGTAGCAAGCAGTTTTGTTAAAGGACGCCTGGTTCCTACGGCGCTAGTACCTCCCTGAAGAACTACTAAATCTACTGTGGCTCTTTCTTGGACTCCTTTCGGCCAGGAGGGAAGCAAAGGCTGGAAACTTGGTGCTACAAAGCAGCAGAGACGGGGGATGATGCTGCCCTCTATAAAGGAGCAGCTGGAAGTGGAAGAGAGTTCGATATCTAAGCCGTGCCGTGAACAGTAAGTTGGCGGGGGGTGGGATGACTCACAGGGTCCTCGTTGGTTATAGTGCAGCTCAAACAGAGTGGTGGTAGACGTAATGTGACAGTGCTTAATGGTGGAACTGCCATGGAGGCTTCCGTGTACACCGGAGCAGCAAGCAATTTTGTAAGTGAACGTCTGGTTTCTGAGGAGCTAGTTCCTCCCTGAAGAGCTACTCAATAAACTGTGGCTTTTTCTTGGAAGCCTTTCGAACAGAGGGAAGCGAAGGCTGGAAACTTGATGTTACAGAGCAGCAGAGACGGGGGATGTTGCTGCCCACTATAAGGGAGCAGCTGCAAGTGGAAGAGAGCTCGATATCTAAGCCGCGCCGCGCACAGAAAGTTTGCGAGGGGTGGGACGGCTCACTGGGTCCTCTTTGGTAATAGCGCCGCTCAGCCAGAAAGGTGGTTGATGTATTGTATTGGTGCTAATCTGGGGAACTCCAATGGTGGCTACCATGGACACCGGAGCAGCAAGCAGTTTTGTAAGTCGTCGCCTGGTTTCGACGGCACTAGTTCCTCCGGAAAGAACTACTCAATCAACTGCGGCTCTTCCTTGGACGTCTATCATTCAGGAGTGAAGTGAAGGCAGGAAACATGGCGTTTTAGAGCAGCAGAGACGGGGTATATTGCTGCCCTCTATAAAGGAGCAGCTGGAAGTGGAAAAGAGTTCGATATCTAAGCGGCGCCGCGCACAAAAAGTTTGCGAGGTGTGGGACGGCTCACTGGGTCCTCTTTGGTAATAGCACCGCTCAGCCAGAAAGGTGGTTGATGTATTGTATTGGTGCTAGTCTGGGGAACTCCTATGGTGGCTACCATGAACACCGGAGCAGCAAGCAGTTTTGTAAGTCGTCGCCTGGTTTCTACGGCACTAGTTACTCCTTGAAGAACTTCTCTAGCAACTGTAAATCTTCCTTGGACGTCTTTCATTCAGGAGGGAAACTAAAGCAGGAAACTTGGTGTTACAAAGCAGCAGAGACGGGGGATGTTTCTGCCCTTTATAAAGGAGCAGCTGGAAGTGGAAGAGAGTACGATATCTAAGCCGTGCCGTGAACAGTAAGTTGGCGGGGGATGGGACGACTCACAGGGTCCTCGTTGGTTATAGTGCAGCTCAAACAGAGTGGTGGTAGACGTAATGTGACAGTGCTTAATGGTGGAACTGCCATGGAGGCTTCCGTGTACACCGGAGCAGCAAGCAATTTTGTAAGTGGTCGCCTGGTTTCTCCGGCACTAGTTACTCCTTGAAGAACTTCTCTAGCAACTGTAAATCTTCCTTGGACGTCTTTCATTCAGGAGGGAAACTAAAGCAGGAAACTTGGTGTTACAAAGCAGCAGAGACGGGGGATGTTTCTGCCCTTTATAAAGGAGCAGCTGGAAGTCGAAAAGAGTTCGATATCTAATCCGCGCCGCGCGCAGAAAGTTGGCGAGGGGTGGGACGGCTCACAGTGTCCTGTTTGATTATAGCGCCGCTCAGACAGAGTGGTTGTAGAGCGATTGTTACGGTGCTGGTCATGAGTTTTTCCATGGTGACTACCGTGGACACTGGAGTAGCAAGCAGTTTTGTTAAAGGACGCCTGGTTCCTACGGCGCTAGTACCTCCCTGAAGAACTACTAAATCTACTGTGGCTCTTTCTTGGACTCCTTTCGGCCAGGAGGGAAGCAAAGGCTGGAAACTTGGTGCTACAAAGCAGCAGAGACGGGGGATGTTGCTGCCCTCTATAAAGGAGCAGCTGGAAGTGGAAGAGAGTTCGATATCTAAGCCGTGCCGTGAACAGTAAGTTGGCGGGGGGTGGGATGACTCACAGGGTCCTCGTTGGTTATAGTGCAGCTCAAACAGAGTGGTGGTAGACGTAATGTGACAGTGCTTAATGGTGAAACTGCCATGGAGGCTACCGTGTACACCAGAGCAGCAAGCAATTTCGTAAGTGGTCGCCTGGTTTCTACGGCACTAGTTTCTCCTTGAAGAACTTCTCTAGCAACTGTGAATCTTCCTTGGACGTCTTTCATTCAGGAGGGAAGTGAAAGCAGGAAACTTGGTGTTACAAAGCAGCAGAGACTGGAGATCTTGCTGCCCTCTATAAAGGAGCGGCTGGAAGTGGAAGAGAGTTCGATATCTAAGCCGTGCCGTGAACAGTAAGTTGGCGGGGGATGGGACGACTCACAGGGTCCTCGTTGGTTATAGTGCAGCTCAAACAGAGTGGTGGTAGACGTAATGTGACAGTGCTTAATGGTGGAACTGCCATGGAGGCTTCCGTGTACACCGGAGCAGCAAGCAATTTTGTAAGTGGTCGCCTGGTTTCTCCGGCACTAGTTACTCCTTGAAGAACTTCTCTAGCAACTGTAAATCTTCCTTGGACGTCTTTCATTCAGGAGGGAAACTAAAGCAGGAAACTTGGTGTTACAAAGCAGCAGAGACGGGGGATGTTTCTGCCCTTTATAAAGGAGCAGCTGGAAGTGGAAGAGAGTTCGATATCTAATCCGCGCCGCGCGCAGCAAGTTGGCGAGGGGTGGGACGGCTCACAGTGTCCTGTTTGATTATAGCGCCGCTCAGACAGGGTAGTGGAAGGGGAGTAAAACGTTGCTGGTCAGGGGTTCTCCCATGTAGACTACCGTGGACACCGGAGCAGCATTCAGTTTTGTAAGTGGACGCCTGGTTTCTACGGCGCTAGTTCCTCCCTGAAGAGCTAATCAATAAACTGTGGCTTTTTCTTGGAAGCCTTTCGAACAGGAGGGAAGGAAAGGCTGGAAACTTGATGTTACAGAGCAGCAGAGACGGGGGATGTTTCTGCCCACTATAAAGGAGCAGCTGGAAGTGGAAGAGAGCTCGATATCTAAGCCGTGCCGTGAACAGTAAGTTGGCGGGGGGTGGACGACTCACAGGGTCCTCGTTGGTTAAAGTGCCGCACAAACAGAGTGGTGGTAGTCGTAATGTAACAGTGCTGCACGGTGGAACTCCCATGGAGGCTACCGTTTACAACGGAACAGCACGCAGTTTTTTAAGTGGACGGCTGGTTTCTACGGTGCGAGTTCCTCCCTGAAGTCCTACCTAATCGACTGTGGCTTTCCTTGGACAACTCTCGGTCAGAAGGGAAGTGAAGGCTGGAAACTTGGCGTTACAGAGCAGCAGAGACGGGGGATGTTGCTGCCCTTCATAAAGGAGAAGCTGGTAGTGAAAGAGAGTTTGATATCTAAACCGTGCTACGCTCAGAAAGATGGTGAGGGGTGGGAGGACACACAGAGTCTTCTTTGGTAATAGCACCGCTCAGAAAGAGTGGCGGTAGAGGGATTACAACGGTTCTGGTCTGGGGTACTCTCATAGTGGCTACCGTAGACACCGGAGCAGCAAGCAGTTTTATAAGTGGACGCAACGTTTCTACGGTGCGAGTTCCATCCTGAAGAACTACTCAATAAACTATGGCTCTTCTTTGGACCTATTTCGGTCAAGAAGAAGCGAAGGCTCGAAACTTTGTTTTACAGAGCAGCAGACACGAGGGATGTTGCTGCCCTGAAGGAGCAGCTGGACGTGGAACAGAGTTCGATATCAAAGCCACGCCTTGCACAGAAAGTTGGTGAGTGGTGGGAGGACTCACAGTGTCCTGTTTGATTAAAGCGCCGCTTAGACAGGGTAGTGGTAGAGGGAGTGAAACGTTGCTGGTCAGGGGTTCTCCCATGGAGACTACCGTGGACACCGGAGAAGCATTCAATTTTGTAAGTGGACGCCTGGTTTCTACGGCGCTAGTTCCTCCCTGAAGAGCTAATCAATAAACTGTGGCTTTTTCTTGGAAGCCTTTCGAACAGGAGGGAAGGAAAGGCTGGAAACTTGATGTTATAGAGCAGCAGAGACGGGGGATGTTTCTGCCCACTATAAAGGAGCAGCTGGAAGTGGAAGAGAGTTCGATATCTAAGCCGTGCCGTGAACAGTAAGTTGGCGGGGGGTGGGATGACTCACAGGGTCCTCGTTGGTTATAGTGCAGCTCAAACAGAGTGGTGGTAGACGTAATGTGACAGTGCTTAATGGTGGAACTGCCATGGAGGCTTCCGTGTACACCGGAGCAGCAAGCAATTTTGTAAGTGAACGCCTGGTTTCTGATGAGCTAGTTCCTCCCTGAAGAGCTACTCAATAAACTGTGGCTTTTTCTTGGAAGCCTTTCGAACAGAGGGAAGCGAAGGCTGGAAACTTGATGTTACAGAGCAGCAGAGACGGGGGATGTTGCTGCCCACTATAAGGGAGCAGCTGGAAGTGGAAGAGAGCTCGATATCTAAGCCTTTCCGTGCACAGAAAGTTGGCGAGGGGTGGGACGACTCACAGGGTCCTGTTTGGTTATAGCGCCGCTCTAACAGAGTGGTGGATGACGTAATTTAACAGTGCTGAATGGTGAAACTCCAATGGACGCTACCGTGTACACCGGAGCAGCAATCAGTTTTGTAAGTGGACGGCTGGTTTCTTCGGCGCTAGTTCCTTCCTGAAGAACTACTCAATCAACTGTGGCTCTTCCTTGGACGCCTTTTAGCCAGGAGGGAAGCGAAGGCTGAAAACTTGGCGTTATAGAACATCAGAGACGGGGGATGTTGCTGCCCTCCATAAAGGAGTAGCTGGAACTAAAGAGAGTTCGATATCAAAGCCGCGCCGCGCACAGAAAGATGGTTGAGGGTAGGAGGACCTAAAGGTTCCTCTCTGGTAATAGCGCCGCTCAGACAGAGTGGTGGTGCTTGTCTGGAGAACTCCCATGGTAGCTTCCGTGGACAACGGAGCAGCAAGCAGTTTTGTAAGTAGTCGCCTGGTTTCTACGGCGCTAGTTCCTACCTGAGGAACTACTCAATTAACTGTGGCTGTTTCTTGGTTTCTTTTCGGCCAGGAGGGAATAAAAGGCTGGAAACTTGGTGTTACAGAGCTGCTGAAACGGGTGAGGTTGCTGCCCTCCATAAAGGAGCAGCTGAAAGTGGGAAAGTGTTCGATATCTAAGCCGTGCCGCGCACAGAAAGATTGTGATGGGTGGGACGACTCACAGGATCCCCTTCAGTAATAGCACCGCTCAGCCAGAAAGGTGGTAGATGTATTGTCACGGTGCTGGTCTGGGGTACTCCTATGGTGGCTACCGTGGACACTGGAGCAGCATTTGGTTTTGTAAGTGGTCACCTGGTTTCTACGGCTTTAGTTCCTCCCTGAAGAATTACTCAATCAACTGTGGCTCTTCCTTGGACGTCATTCGTTCAGAAGGAAAGCGAAGGCTGGAAACTTGGCTTTACTGAGCAGGAGATACGGGTGAGCTGCCTTCCATAAAGAAGCAGCTGAAAGTGGAACAGAGTTCGATATCTAAGCCGCGCCGCGCACAGAAAGTTGGTGAGTGGTGGGAGGACTCACAGTGTCCTGTATGATTATAGCGCCACTCAGACAGAGTAGTTGCAGAGGGATTACAACGGTTCTGGTTTGGGGTTCTCCCATGGAGACTACCGTAGACACCGGAGCAGCATTTGGTTTTGTAAGTGGACGCCTGGTTTCAACGGTGCGAGTTCCTCCCTGAAGAACCACTCAATAGACTATGTCTCTTCTATGGACCTATTTCGGTCAAGATGGAAGCGAAGGCTCGAAACTTTGTTTTACAGAGCAGCAGACACGTAAATGTTGCTGTTCTCCATAAAGGAGCAGCTGGAAGTGGAACAGAGTTCGCTATCAACGCCGCGCCTTGCACAGAAAGATGGAGAATGGTGGGACGACTCACAGGGTCCTCTTTGGTTATAGCGCCGCTCTAACAGAGTGGTGGACGACGTAATTTAACAGTGCTGAATGGTGAAACTCCAATGGACGCTACCGTGTACACCGGAGCAGCAATCAGTTTTGTAAGTGGACGGCTGGTTTCTTCGGCGCTAGTTCCTTCCTGAAGAACTACTCAATCAACTGTGGCTCTTCCTTGGACGCCTTTTAGCCAGGAGGGAAGCAAAGGCTGAAAACTTGGCGTTACAGAACATCAGAGACGGGGGATGTTGCTGCCCTCCATAAAGGAGTAGCTGGAACTAAAGAGAGTTCGATATCAAAGCCGCGCCGCGCACAGAAAGATGGTTGAGGGTAGGAGGACCCAAAGGTTCCTCTCTGGTAATAGCGCCGCTCAGACAGAGTGGTGGTGCTTGTCTGGAGAACTCCCATGGTAGCTACCGTGGACAACGGAGCAGCAAGCAGTTTTGTAAGTAGTCGCCTGGTTTCTACGGCGCTAGTTCCTACCTGAGGAACTACTCAATTAACTGTGGCTGTTTCTTGGTTTCTTTTCGGCCAGGAGGGAATTAAAGGCTGGAAACTTGGCATTACAGAGCAGCAGAGACGGGGGATGTTTCTGCCCTCCATTAAGGAGCAGCTGGAAGTGGGAAAGAGTTTTATATCTAAGCCGCGCCGCGCACAGAAAGATCGTGAGGGGTGGGAGGATTCACAGAATCCTCTTCGGTAATAGCGCCGCACAGCTAGAAAGGTGGTAGATGTTTTGTAACGCTGCTCGTCTGGGGTACTCATATGGTGGCTACCGAGGACACCGGAGCAGCAAGCAGTTATGTAAGTGGTTGCCTGATTTCTACGGCGCTAGTTCATCCCTGAAGAACTACTCAATCAACTGTGGCTCTTCCTTGCACGTCTTTCGTTCAGGAGGGAAGCGAAGGCAGAAAACATTGCGTTACAAAGCACCACAGACGTGGGATGTTGCTGCCGTCCAGTAAGTAGCAGCTGGAAGTGGGAAAGAGTTTTATATCTAAGCCGCGCCGCGCACAGAAAGATCGTGAGGGGTGGGAGGATTCACAGAATCCTCTTCGGTAATAGCGCCGCACAGCTAGAAAGGTGGTAGATGTTTTGTAACGCTGCTCGTCTGGGGTACTCATATGGTGGCTACCGAGGACACCGGAGCAGCAAGCAGTTATGTAAGTGGTCGCCTGATTTCTACGGCGCTAGTTCATCCCTGAAGAACTACTCAATCAACTGTGCCTCTTCCTTGCACGTCTTTCGTTCAGGAGGGAAGCGAAGGCAGGAAACATTGCGTTACAAAGCACCACAGACGGGGGATGTTGCTGCCGTCCAGTAAGTAGCAGCTGGAAGTGGGAAAGAGTTTTATATCTAAGCCGCGCCGCGCACAGAAAGATCGTGAGGGGTGGGAGGATTCACAGAATCCTCTTCGGTAATAGCGCCGCACAGCTAGAAAGGTGGTAGATGTTTTGTAACGCTGCTCGTCTGGGGTACTCATATGGTGGCTACCGAGGACACCGGAGCAGCAAGCAGTTATGTAAGTGGTCGCCTGATTTCTACGGCGCTAGTTCATCCCTGAAGAACTACTCAATCAACTGTGGCTCTTCCTTGCACGTCTTTCGTTCAGGAGGGAAGCGAAGGCAGGAAACATTGCGTTACAAAGCACCACAGACGGGGGATGTTGCTGCCGTCCAGTAAGTAGCAGCTGGAAGTGGGAAAGAGTTTTATATCTAAGCCGCGCCGCGCACAGAAAGATCGTGAGGGGTGGGAGGATTCACAGAATCCTCTTCGGTAATAGCGCCGCACAGCTAGAAAGGTGGTAGATGTTTTGTAACGCTGCTCGTCTGGGGTACTCATATGGTGGCTACCGAGGACACCGGAGCAGCAAGCAGTTATGTAAGTGGTTGCCTGATTTCTACGTTGCTTGTTCATCCCTGAAGAACTACTCAATCAACTGTGGCTCTTCCTTGCACGTCTTTCGTTCACGAGGGAAGCGAAGGCAGGAAACATTGCGTTACAGAGCACCACAGACGGGGGATGTTGCTGCCGTCCAGTAAGTAGCAGCTGGAAGTGGGAAATGGTTTTATATCTAAGCCGCGCCGCGCACAGAAAGATCGTGAGGGGTGGGAGGATTCACAGAATCCTCTTCGGTAATAGCGCCGCACAGCCAGAAAGGTGGTAGATGTTTTGTAACGCTGCTTTTCTGGGGTACTCATATGGTGGCTACCGAGGACACCGGAGCAGCAAGCAGTTATGTAAGTGGTCGCCTGATTTCTACGGCGCTTGTTCATCCCTGAAGAACTACTCAATCAACTGTGGCTCTTCCTTGCACGTCTTTCGTTCAGGAGGGAAGCGAAGGCAGGAAACATTGCGTTACAGAGCACCACAGACGGGGGATGTTGCTGCCGTCCAGTAAGTAGCAGCTGGAAGTGGGAAAAGGTTTTATATCTAAGCCGCGCCGCGCACAGAAAGATCGTGAGGGGTGGGAGGATTCACAGAATCCTCTTCGGTAATAGCGCCGCACAGCCAGAAAGGTGGTAGATGTTTTGTAACGCTGCTTTTCTGGGGTACTCATATGGTGGCTACCGAGGACACCGGAGCAGCAAGCAGTTATGTAAGTGGTCGCCTGATTTCTACGGCGCTAGTTCATCCCTGAAGAACTACTCAATCAACTGTGGCTCTTCCTTGCACGTCTTTCGTTCAGGAGGGAAGCGAAGGCAGGAAACATTGCGTTACAAAGCACCACAGACGGGGGATGTTGCTGCCGTCCAGTAAGTAGCAGCTGGAAGTGGGAAAGAGTTTTATATCTAAGCCGCGCCGCGCACAGAAAGATCGTGAGGGGTGGGAGGATTCACAGAATCCTCTTCGGTAATAGCGCCGCACAGCCAGAAAGGTGGTAGATGTTTTGTAACGCTGCTCGTCTGGGGTACTCATATGGTGGCTACCGTGGACACCAGAGCTGCAAGCCGTTTTGTAAGTCGACGCCTTGTTTCTACAGCGTTTGTTTGTCCTATAAGAACTACTCTATCAACAGTGGCTCTTCCTTGGACACCTTGTGGTCAGGAGGGAAGCGAAGGCTGGAAACTTGGCCTTACAGAGCAGCAGATAAGGGTGATGTTGCTGCCCTCCATGAAGGAGCAGCTGCATGTGAAAGAGAATTTGATATCTAAGCAACGCAGCGACTAGAAATTTAGTGAGTGGTAAAAGTACATACAGGGTCCTCTTTGGTTATAGCGCCGCTCAGACAGAGTGGTTGTAGAGGGATTGAAACGGTGCTGGTCAGGGGATTCCTCAGGGTGACCTTCGTGGACACCGGAGCAGCAAGCAATTTTGTAAGTTGTCGCCTGGTTTCTGCGGCACTATTTTCTACCTGAAGAACTACTTAATGAACTGTGGCTGTTCCTTGGACACCTTTCGGCCAGGAGGGAAGCGAAGGCTGGAAACTTGGTGTTACAAAGCAGCAGAGACAGGGGATAATACTGCCCTCTATAAAGGAGCAGCTGGAAGTGGAAGAGAGCTCGATATATAAGCCAGGCCGCGGATCCTCTTCGGTAATAGCGCCGCTCAGCCAGAAAGGTGGTAGATGTATTGTAATGGTGCTGGTCTGGGGTATTCCTATGGTGGCTACCGTGGACACCGGAGCAGCAGGCAGTCTTGTAAGTGGACGCCTTGTTTCTACGGCACTAGTTCCACCCTGAAGAAGTACTCAATGAACTGTGGCTGTTCCTTGGACACCTTGTGGTCAGGAGGGAAGCGAAGGCTGGAAACTTGGCCTTACAGAGCAGCAGATAAGGGTGATGTTGCTGCCCACTATAAAGGAGCAGCTGGAAGTGGAATAGAATTCGATATCTAAGCAGCACCACGCACAGAAATAAGGTGAGGGGTGGGAGGACCCACAAGGTACTCTTTGGTTATAGTGCAGCTCAAACAGAGTGGTGGTAGACGTAATGTGACAGTGTTTAATGGTGGAACTGCCATGGAGGCTGCCGTGTACACCGGAGCAGCAAGCAATTTTGTAAGTGGTCGCCTGGTTTGTACGGCACTAGTTACTCCTTGAAGAACTTCTCTAGCAACTGTGAATCTTCCTTGGACGTCTTTCTTTCAGGAGGGAAGCGAAGGCAGGAAACATTGCGTTACAGAGCACCACAGACGGGGATGTTGCTGCCGTCCAGTAAGTAGCAGCTGGAAGTGGGAAAGAGTTTTATATCTAAGCCGCGCCGCGCACAGAAAGATCGTGAGGGGTGGGAGGATTCACAGAATCCTCTTCGGTAATAGCGCCGCACAGCCAGAATGGTGGTAGATGTTTTGTAACGCTGCTCGTCTGGGGTACTCACTTGGTGGCTACCGAGGACACCGGAGCAGCAAGCAGTTTTTTAGGTGGTCGCCTGGTTTCTACGGCACTAGTTCCTCCCTGAAGAACTACTCAATTACTGGTGCTCTTCATTGGACTCCTTTTGGGCAGAAGGGAAGCGAAGAGTGGAAATTGAGAGTTACAGAACAGCAGAGACGGGGGATGTTGCTGCCCTTTATAAAGGAGCAGCTGGAAGTGGAAGAGAGTTCGATATCTAATCCGCGCCGCGCGCAGAAAGTTGGCGAGGGGTGGGACGGCTCACAGTGTCCTGTTTGATTATAGCGCCGCTCAGACAGGGTAGTGGAAGGGGAGTAAAACGTTGCTGGTCAGGGGTTCTCCCATGTAGACTACCGTGGACACCGGAGCAACATTCAGTTTTGTAAGTGGACGCCTGGTTTCTACGGCGCTAGTTCCGTCCTGAAGAGCTAATCAATAAACTGTGGCTTTTTCTTGGAAGCCTTTCGAACAGGAGGGAAGGAAAGGCTGGAAACTTGATGTTACAGAGCAGCAGAGACGGGGGATGTTGCTGCCCACTATAAAGGAGCAGATTTAAGTGGAAGAGAGCTCGATATCTAAGCCGTGCCGTGAACAGTAAGTTGGCGGGGGGTGGACGACTCACACGGTCCTCGTTGGTTATAGTGCCGCTCAAACAAAGTGGTGGTAGACGTAATGTTACAGTGCTGCACGGTGGAACTCCCATGGAGGTTACCGTTTACAACGGAACAGCACGCAGTTTTTTAAGTGGACGGCTGGTTTCTACGGTGCGAGTTCCTCCCTGAAGTCCTACCTAATCGACTGTGGCTTTCCTTGGACGCCTCTCGGTCAGAAGGGAAGTGAAGGCTGGAAACTTGGCGTTACAGAGCAGCAGAGACGGGGGATGTTGCTGCCCTTCATAAAGGAAAGCTGGTAGTGAAAGAGAGTTTGATATCTAAACCGTGCTACGCTCAGAAAGATGGTGAGGGGTGGGAGGACACACAGAGTCTTCTTTGGTAATAGCGTCGCTCAGACAGAGTGGTGGTAAAGGAATTACAATGGTTCTGGTCTGTGGTACTCCCATGCTGGCTACCGTGGACACCGGAGAAGCAAGCAGTTTTGTAAGTGGACGACACGTTTCTACGGTGCGAGTTCCTCCATAAAGGCCTAGAGAATCGACTGTGGCTTTTCCTTAGACGCCTTTTGGTTAGGAGGGAAGCGAAGGCTGGAAACTTGATGTTACAGAGCAGCAGAGGCGGGTGAGGTTGCTGCCCTCCATAAAGGAGCAGCTGAAAGTGGGAAAGTGTTCGATATCTAAGCCGTGCCGCGCACAGAAAGATCGTGATGGGTGGGAGGACTCACAGGATCCCCTTCAGTAATAGCACCGCTCAGCCAGAAAGGTGGTAGATGTATTGTCACGGTGCTGGTCTGGGGTACTCCTATGGTGGCTGCCGTGGACACTGGAGCAGCATTTGGTTTTGTAAGTGGTCACCTGGTTTCTACGGCTTTAGTTCCTCCCTGAAGAATAACTCAATCAACTGTGGCTCTTCCGTGGACGTCATTCGTTCAGGAGGAAAGCGAAGGCTGGAAACTTGGCTTTACTGAGCAGGAGATACGGGTGAGCTGCCTTCCATAAAGAAGCAGCTGAAAGTGGAACAGAGTTCGATATCTAAGCCGCGCCGCGCACAGAAAGTTGGTGAGTGGTGGGAGGACTCACAGTGTCCTGTTTGATTATAGCGCCACTCAGACAGAGTAGTTGCAGAGGGATTACAACGGTTCTGGTTTGGGGTTCTCCCATGGAGACTACCGTAGACACCGGAGCAGCACGCAGTTTTGGAAGTGGTCGCCTGGTTTCTATTGCACTAGTTCCTACCTGAGGAACAACTCAACTAACTGTGGCTGTTTCTTGGACACCTTTCGGCCATGAAGGAAGCGAAGGCTGAAAACTTGATGTTACAAAGCAGCAGAGACAGGAGATTATGTTGCCCTCTATAAAAGAGCAGCTGGAAGTGGAAGAAAATTCGATATCTAAGCCGCGCCGCGCACAGAAAGTTGGTGAGTGGTGGGAGGACTCACAGTGTCCTGTTTGATTATAGCGCCGCTCAGACAGAGTAGTTGTAGAGGGATTACAACGGTTCTGATCTGGGGTGCTCCCATGGTGGCTACCGTAGACACCGGATCAGCATTTGGTTTTGTAAGTGGACGCCTGGTTTCTACGGTGCGAGTTCCTCCCTGAAGAACCACTCAATAGACTATGTCTCTTCTTTGGACCTATTTCGGTCAAAATGGAAGCGAAGGCTCGAAACTTTGTTTTACAGAGCAGCAGACACAATGGATGAGAGAGTGTTGGGACGACTCACAGCGTCCTGTTTAATTATAGCGCCGCTCAGACAGGGCAGTGGTAGAGGGAAAGAAACGTTGCTGGTCAGGGGTTCTCCTATGGAGACTACCGTAGACACCGGAGCAGCACGCAGTTTTGTAAGTGGACGGCTGGTTTCTACGGGGCTGATGTTACAGAGCAGCAGAGACGGGGGATGTTGCTGCCATCCATAAAGGAGCAGCTGGAAGTGGAAGAGTGTTCGATATCTAAGATGGTTAAGGGTGTGAGGACCCATAGGGTCCGCTTTGTTAATAGCGCCGCTCAGACAAAGTGACAATAGACTTATTGTAACGGTGCTGGTCAGGGTACTCTCATGGTGGCTACCGTGGACACCGAAGCAGCACGCAGTCTTGTAAGTGGTCGCCTGGTTTCTATGACGCTATTGGCTCCCTGAAGAACAACTCAATCATCTGTGACTCTTCCTTGGACGTCATTCGTTCAGGAGGAAAGCGAAGGCTGGAAACTTGGCTTTTCTGAGCAGGAGATACGGGTGAGGTTGCTGCTCTCCATAAAGGAGCAGCTGGAAGTGGAAGAGAATTCGGTATCTAATCCGAGCCTCGCACAGAAAGATGGTGAAGAGTGGGAGGACCCACAGGGTCTTCTTTGGTAATAGCGTCGCTCAGACAAAGTGACGATAGACTTATTGTAACGGTGCTGGTCAGGGTACTCCCATGGTGGCTACCGTGGACACCGAAGCAGCACGCAGTCTTGTAAGTGGACGCCTTGTTTCTACGGCGCTAGTTTGTCCCTGAAGAATTACTCAATAAACTGTGGCTCTTCGGACGCCTTGGTGTCAGGTGGGAAGCGAATTCTGGAAACTTCATGTTACAGAGCAGCAGAGACGGGGGATGTTGCTGCCATCCATAAAGGAGTAGCTGGTAGTGGAAGTAAAATTGAGATCTAAGCCGTGCTACGCACAGAAAGATGGTGAGGAGTGGGAGGACCCACAGAGTCTTCTTTGGTAATAGCGTTGCTCAGACAGAGTGCTGGTAGAGGAACTACAACGGTGCTTGTCTGGGGTACTCCAATGGTGGCTACCGTGGACACCGGAGCAGCAAGCAGTTTTTTAAGTGGACGCCACGTTTGTACGGTGTGATTTCCTCCAATCAACTATGGCTCTTCCTTGGAAGTCTTTCGTTCAGGAGGGAAGCGAAGGCAGGAAACATGGCGTTAGAGAAGAGAGTTCGATATCTAAGCCGTGCCCTGCACAGAAAGTTGGTAAGTGGTGGGTGGACCCAAAGGGTCCACTTTGTTAATAGCGCAGCTCAAACAGAGTATTGGTAGACGTAATGTAACAGTACCGCACGGTGCAACTCCCATGGAGGCTACTTGGACTTCTTTGGGCCAGGAGGGAAGCGAAGACTGGAAACTTGTCGTCACAGAGCAGCAGAGTCGGGGGATGTTGCTTTCCTCCATACAGGAGAAGCTGGACGTGGAAGAGAGTTTGATATATAAGCCGCGCCGCACACAAAAAGATGGTTGAAGGTCGGAGGACCCACAGGGTTCTCTTTGGTAATAGCGCCGCTCAAACTGAGTGTTGGTAGACGTATTGTAACGTTGCTGGTCTGGGGTACTCCTATGGTGTCTACAGTGGACACTGGAGCAGCACGCAGTTTTGTAAGTGGTCGATTGGTTTCTGCGACGAGAGTTCTTTCCTGAAGAACTACTCTATCAACTGTGGCTCATTCTTGGACACCTTTTTGTCAGGAGGGAAGCGAAGGCTGGAATTTTGGTGTTACAGAGCAGCAGAGACGGGTGATGTTTTTGCCTTCGATAAAGGAGTAGCTGGAAGTGGAAAAGAGTTCATTATTTAAGCCGCACCGCGCAGAGATAAACGGTCAGGGGTGGGAGGACCCACAGGGTCTTCTTTGGTAATAGCGTCGCTCAGACAAAGCTGTGGAAGAAGGACTTTAACGGTGCTGATCAAGGGTACTCCCATGGTGGCCACCGTCGACACCGAAGCATCACGCAGTATTGTAAGTGGTAACCTGGTTTCTACGGCTCTTGTTTCTCCTGAAAAACTACTCAATTAACTGTGGCTCTTCCTGGGAAGCCTTTCGGCCAGAAGGGAAGCGAAGGCTGGAAACTTGGTGTTACACAGCAGCAGAGACGGGGAAGGTTGCTACGCTCCATAAAGGAGAAGTTGGAAGTGGAAGAGAGTTCGATATCTGAGCCGTTCCGAGCACAAAAAGACGGTGGGTGGTGGAAGGACCCACAGGGTCCTATTTGTTAATAGCGCCGCTCAGACAGAGTGTTGGTAGAAGTATTGTAACGGTGCTGGTCTGGGGTACTCCTATGGTGGCTACCGTGGACACTGGAGCAGCACGCAGTTTTGTAAGTGGTCGCTTGGTTTCTACGGCACTTGTTTCTCCCTGAAGAACTACTTAATCAACTATGGCTGTTCCTTGAACGCCTTTCGGCCAGGAAGGAAGCGAAGGCTGGAATCTTGGCGCTACAGAGCAGCAGAGACGGGTGATGTTGCTGCCATCCATAAAGGGGAAACTGAAAGTGGAAGAGAGTTCGATATCTAAGACCTTCCGTGAACAGAAAGTTTGCGAGGGGTGGGACGACTCTCAGGTTCCTCCTTAAATATAGCGTCGCTCAGACAAAGTGGTGATAGACGTATTGTTACTGTGCTGGTCTGGGGTACTCTTATGGTGGCTACCGTGGACACCGAAGCAGCACGCAGTTTTGTAAGTGGTCGCCTAGTTTCTACGGCGCTAGTTCATCCCTGAAGAACTACTCAATCAACTGTGGCTGTTCCTTGGACTTTTTTTGGCCAGAGGAAGCGAAGGCTGGAAACTTGGTTTTACAAAGCAGCAGAGACGGGGATATTTCTGCCCTCCATAAAGGAGCAGCTGGAATTGGAAGAGAGTTCGATATTGTGAGGACGCGAATTGCAGGTAAATTCGTGACTCACAGTTTGAGATGTCAACATAGTTAATCGACTGCATATAAGTCATCGACGTTGATTAGCGGCCGCACTCGATTAAGTTGCGTTGCTAGGGTGATTACCGCGCAATAACAAAATGTTGAGGCTAACAGCGCGTACTTGCGCAGAACATTTTTTTTTTTTATACTCTTCACGAAGTGAAAAGTATTATAGTTTTGTCACGAAGTTTGTAACAGCCAGAAGGAGGCGTGGCCGCCTATACAAAGTATATATATTCTTGATCAGGATGACAAGACGAGTTGATATAGCCATGTCCGTCTGTCCGTCTGTCCGTCTGTCTGTATGTATGCAAACTCCTCCCTCAGTTTTGAAGCTATTGACCTGAAACTTTGCACAGACCCTTGTATTTTATTACGATGACACATTGGTCGGAACCAGCGAGATCGGACCACTGGAACTGGTAGCCACCATACGAAAAGAAGAAGAAAAAAAAATTTCAATCGTTGTATGAAAAACTTTTTTGTTTTCCAAGATAGAGCGCTGAAATTATACCAGTAGTGAACAACCGTAACCAGGCTAAATGCCTAAAAATTTCATTGAGATCGGAATACTGGAACTGGTACCTGCCATACAAAATGAAGAAGAGGAAGAGAAACAAAGTTTAAATCGTTGTATGGGAAACTTTTTTATTTCTGAAGATAAAGTGCTGAAATTTAAAAAGTAGTAAGTAAGTGTCACCAGATCAAATGCCTGCAAGTTTCATTGAGATCGGACTGCTGGAACTGGTACCTGCCATACAAAATGAAGAAGAGGAAGAGAAGCAAAGTTTAAATCGTTGTATGGGAAACTTTTTTGTTTCTGAAGTTAGGCTGCTGAAATTTCAAAAGTAGTAATTTAGTGTCACCAGATCAATTGCCTGTAAGTTTTGTTGAGATCGGACTACTGGAACTGGTACCTGCCATACAAAATGAAGAAGAGGAAGAGAAGCAAAGTTTAAATCGTTGTATGGGAAACTTTTTTGTTTCTGAAGTTAGGCTGCTGAAATTTCAAAAGTAGTAATTTAGTGTCACCAGATCAATTGCCTGTAAGTTTTGTTGAGATCGGACTACTGGAACTGGTACCTGCCATACAAAATGAAGAAGAGGAAGAGAAACCAAATTTAAGTCGTTGTACGGAAAACTTTTTTGTGTCTTAACTAATCGACTCTAAACTTCATACTTTTGTTGATAATGTGGCTTAAAAGCTGTTTTGATATCAAAATGGGCGTGGCACCTCCCACATATGACCAAAACCAAAAGTTCCTATATATCTGGCACTCAATGAGGTATAACAACGAAAACTGATCTGTAGGCTATGTGGACAAAAAGAAATAAGATTCCAAAAATAAAATGGGTGTACCACAAAAAGTGTCGTGAAGAGTATACATCTTCGGCAAGGCCGAAGATAACGTCCTTACTGGTTTTTTTATAAACTTGCTAATTATTTATTGAATCTTCTCTTTATATGAGACTAACAATAATTATACAACTCTTATTAATAACTATTAATTAACAGTTCACATGAACTATAATATGATACCACGTCCCTAGGGTCTATCGCTGGGTTGGTAGATCATTGCGTCGAAGGCGTGATCGGCTGCGCAATCTGGTTAGACCTCTCGCGAGATGGTTAGGGTGCGACGAAAGCTTGTCAAAGTACTTTACTTTGTGTGCTGCTATTACATCTTTGACTGGTGGAATGTTTAAGTCTTTTTGAATGTTTTCGTTTCGAACATACCACGGCGCCCCGGTGATGGTTCTCAGGATTTTTGACTGGGCCCTCTGGACAATGTCAATATTGCTGTTGCTGGCACTCCCCCATAGCTGAGAGCCATATGTCCATATAGGTTTTAGCACAGAATTGTAGAGCAAGACCTTGAGGTCAAGACAAAGGGGCGAGCGAGCGTTGATTAGCCAATGAAGGCTGTTGGCTTTTAATTTTAAGTGTGTCCTCTTGGCTTCGATGTGTCTGCGCCATGTGAGTCTTCTATCAAGGTGTACTCCTAGATACGTCACTTCGTTTGCTTGCGGGAGTGCAGTATTGTTTAATGTAAGTTGTGGGCAATTTTGCCTGTTTAGGGTAAAAGTAACGTGCTTGCATTTTTGTTCATTTATTTTTATTCGCCAATCCGACAGCCATTTCTCTACGTTGGCCAGATGAAGAGTTAATTGTGCAGATGCTTGTATGGGGCATTTTGAGCGGCTGAGAATAGCTGTATCATCGGCAAAGGTAGATGTTGTTAGTCGCCTGTTTGTTGGGATGTCTGCTGTGTAGATGACATATAGTGTTGGCCCAAGTACACTGCCTTGTGGAACTCCAGCTCCGATATTGTGGTCGTCGGACATAGTTGTATTACACCTTACTACAAATTTTCTACCGTAGAGGTATGACTTTAAAAGCTTATGTGTGTTATTGGGAAGCGATGTTTTGATTTTGTACATAAGACCTTCTAACCAAACTCTATCGAATGCTTGAGAGACATCCAGAAATATTGCTGTGCAGTATTCTCGATTTTCGAATGCGTTTCTTATTTCCGATGTTATACGATTCACTTGCTCAATAGTTCCATGTTTTTCGCGAAAGCCGAATTGATGCGATGGGATTTTGTTGTGCATTCTTAAAAATGGATTTATCCGAGTCAGCAAGCATTTTTCAAAAAGTTTGGATAAGCACGATAGTAGACTTATAGGCCTGTACGATGAGGCAATTGTGCGATCTTTTCCTGGTTTTGGTATCATTATGATGATTGACTTTTTCCATCTCTCTGGAAAGTGCCCAAGTTTTGTGATGGCATTGAAGAGGTGGGTGATAGTGCCAAAGGCACAGTAGGGGAGCTCAATAATCATTTTTGGAGTTATTAGGTCGCAGCCTGGTGATTTTTTCGGGTTTAGTTGCTTTTTAATGATGTTAATGATTTCGTTTGGGTTAAACTCGATTGGCTCATGTTCAACTTCAGAGTCATTTGTTGAAGTCGGTAGTGTAAACCCGTTTGTGGGGGGATTTGGTTGGAACACATTTTTAAGATGAGCGGCAAATGTGCTGGCTCTATCTTCATCACTGCGGGCCCAGCCGCCTACGGAATTTCTTATAGGCATCACCGTTTCTGTCGGCATGCTAAGACTTGAATGTGCTTTCCAAAGTGAATTTTTTGTGCAGGAAGTTGATAACTTCTCTATATAGCGTCGTTGAGCATACGCTTCTTCTTGCTTCAAAGCTCTGCTGAGTTTGCGTGTGGCATCTTTCAACCTTTGCTGTGAACATGGCGATCTGTGTGATTGCCATTCTCGCCGAAGGCGTCGCTTTTCGAGGACGAGCTGCTCGATTTGCAGATTTGTCTTTTTTTGGCTGTGTGGTGCGTATGTAGTTTGGGGTGTTGAAATGCGAGCTGCGGTGATAAAGAGTGACTCTAGTGCATTTACAAAGCTGTCGATTTCAGCTTCAACGTTGATGAGAGGTTTTAGCTCGATGTGGGAACTTATATATTTTTTGTATCTAAGCCAATTGGTTTTTTGTGAAGTCAGTCTAATCGGTTGATCTACGTTTTCTGGATGTCGGAGCAGATTAATGAGGACAGGCGAGTGGTCAGACGACAAGTCTAAGAGACATTCAGCGCTTATCAGGTTTCGAGGAATATTTTTAGTAATTGCAAAGTCAATTAGATCGGGCAGTTTCTTGGAGTCTGTCGGCCAGTATGTTGGTCTGCCGGGAGAAATATGGCCGAGCTTGTTGTGGGCTTTAATAATTGCATTATAAAGCTGTTTTCCTTTTGGAGTCACCAGACGAGATCCCCAGTGTGTGTGCTTCGCATTGTAGTCACCTGCTGCTATAAAGTGTTCTCCTAGTGAATTGAAAAACTGCATGAATTCACCTTCAGTTATGGTGAAGCGAGGGGGGCAATATACTGCGGCTAGAGTAAGTTTGTTACCACTATCCAATTGTATTTGTATAGATGTTGCCTGTAGATGACTTTCAGCAAACTCTTTATGACAGTGATGCTTGATACGGTTTCGAATTAGAATTCCAGTCCCACCATGTGCTTTGCCGTCGGGGTGATTTGTGCCGTAGAATGAGTAGCCTTGTAGTTTAAAGTTATATTTGTTTGTAAGATGTGTTTCTGAGAGTAGCATTACGTCGATGTGTTTGTTGAGAAGAAATTGAGCTAACTCAAGTTTGTGCTGTGAAACGCCGTTAGCATTCCACATAGATATTCGTAGCGAAGCCATTGATTATTTTGATTGCTGTGATACCAACATTTGTATCAAAAGATTTTGGTTTCGCATTAAGTCTTGCATGGTTGTCCGCATAAATGACATAAACTCCATAAGGCTTTGTTGCAGGTTACTTATCATTGCTTCAAATTTGTTCTGTTGCTGCTCCGGTGGTTGATGCTGTTGATCCATGTTCAATTCTATGTGTGCTGGCCGTGATTGATGTATATGTGGGGCGGGGGGCACCAGTCCTGTTTTTAACGCACTTGCGAATGTAACGTTTTTGACCAAGTTTTCGGAACCAAATGAAGATCTTGCTGCAGTCGAAAAGAAGACATCTGGGTTTGATTTGGAGGCTATGATCGGTACGTTTTGAGTGCGTGCGGTGGTGACTCGCTGGTGGAGTCGACTTTTCATCTCCTTGTATATCGGGCATCCCTTGTAGTTAGCTGTGGGATTGCCACCACAATTACCGCACTTTTTTGTGCTGGGGTCGTCTTTGCTTACTGGGCAGTGTGCGGAGTCATGAAGCTCCCCGCAAACTACGCACACCGGGCGAAGTGTGCAGTACGATCTTGTATGGCCATATTCTTGGCAATTCATACATTGTACCGGGCCTTTGCGTTTGTGTGGCTCTTCTACTGTGATTCTACGGTGCAATAGAAACTGAAGTTTATATATTGGGTGCACATCGTTTTTCTTTAAGGGCTTGTTTTCTGGTTCAAGTTCTACCTTGAACAGCGGTTGAGGCTTTCTATCCTTATTTAAGATATTGAAGACTGTCTTGGCGGTAAAGCCTTTCTCTTGTAGCGCTGTAGCTACTTCTGCAGGTGTTACATCGGGCTCAATGCCTTTTAGTACAACTTGCAGTCCCTTGCTGCTTTTCAATTGGTATGTGTAAAAATTTGATTTACTGTCGTTCAGATGCTTCGACAGTACTCTATAACTATCTTCTGACTTCGTTTGGACTTTAGTTTCATGAATTTTACCCTTCACAAGGGGAATTATATGAAAGTTGCCCGCCCCAATAAGCTCTATGATTTTGTTAACGAGAGCATTGGAACTTTTCTCACGGATATATATAGGAGGTGGCTTTGGCTTCTTTGGTTATTTAAAAGTTTTAGTTTTGTGGAATTTCATTGGACTAAGCGTCTTTTCGCGATGTACAATATTTATTATATCAATTTAATCTCACTGCACTTTTGAGTTTAGGAATGTTTTTTATACTCTTCACGAAGTGAAAAGTATTATAGTTTTGTCGCGAAGTTTGTAACAGCCAGAAGGAGGCGTGGCCGCCTATACAAAGTATATATATTCTTGATCAGGATGACAAGACGAGTTGATATAGCCATGTCCGTCTGTCCGTCTGCCCGTCTGTCTGTATGTATGCAAACTCCTCCCTCAGTTTTGAAGCTATCGACCTGAAATTTTGCACAGACCCTTGTATTTTATTACGATGACACATTGGTCGGAACCAGCGAGATCGGACCACTGGAACTGGTAGCCACCATACGAAAAGAAGAAGAAAAAAATTTCAATCGTTGTATGAAAAACTTTTTTGTTTTCTAAGATAGAGCGCTGAAATTATACAAGTAGTGAACAACCGTAGCCAGGCTAAATGCCTGAAAGTTTCATTGAGATTGGAATACTGGAACTGGTACCTGCCATACAAAATGAAGACGAGGAAGAGAAGCATAGTTTAAATCGTTGTATGGGAAACATTTTTATTTCTTAAGATAGAGTGCTGACATTTCAAAAGTAGTAAGTTAGCGTCACCAGATCAAATGCCTGCAAGTTTCATTGAGATCGGACTGCTGGAACTGGTACCTGCCATACAAAATGAAGAAGAGGAAGAGAAGCAAAGTTTAAATCGTTGTATGGGAAACTTTTTTGTTTCTGAAGTTAGGGTGCTAAATTTACAAAAGTAGTAATTAAGTGTCACCAGATCAATTGCCTGTAAGTTTCATTGAGATCGGACTACTGGAACTGGGGCCTACCATACAAAATGAAGAAGAGGAAGAGTAGCAAAGTTTAAGTCGTTGTACGGAAAACCTTTTTATTTCTTAACTAATCGACTTGAACCTTCATACTTATGTTTATAATGTGGCTTAAAAACTATTTTGATATCAAAATATGCGTGGCACCCGCCACATATGACCAAAACCAATAGTTCCCAAATATCTTGCACTCAATGCGGTATAACAACGAAAACTGATCTGTAGGCGATGTGGACAAAATGAAACAAGATTCCAAAAATAAAATGGGCGTACCACAAAAGGTGTCGTGAAGAGTATACATCTTCGGCAAGGCCGAAAATAACGTCCTTACTGGTTTTTTTTTTTTTTTCTGGAGCACAAATTAAACACGTCTGCATGCGACGAAAGGTGCAACGGAACCGAAAATGACAACAACATAATTTGTTGTAATATTTGGAGTAAGCAAGCCAGCGTGGTTGTTGTTGTTGCGGATGCGCCAGATTGCGAAAGCGACGGTGGAAACGGAATGCAGAAAGAACGACTATGCTTGTTGTTGTTGCGTTTTATGAGGGTCAGTTTTATGACTGTTGGCGTGGGCGCGGCAACAACAATAGCAGGTACTTAGCATGAGCGTTGTCACTGACGCTAGCGTCAGCATGACGGAACGTCAGTTCAATGCATAATGTGTTGTTGTATATTGCGCAACAGATCTACACTGATCCGCATGATTCGCTTGCCGACAAACAACAACAATAAGGACGATTGACACAGGCGCCTGTACGACAAAGCGTGGTAGCGGCAGTTGAGTGCAAGCATATGCAAATGCTGGCTTTTGGCGGCTTATTCTTGGGTCAACGACACAACAGCGGTGGATGATCAGTTGTTTTTGTACACAACTGCGTTGCTTTGCCTTTTCGTAAGCACAGCCAATGACAAAAGGCAGTGTGAGGCAGTGACGTCGCTGAAGAATGACAGAAGTCGCCACAGTGGTGGCGAAAATAGTTGAACATTGTGTTTTGCTCAGCATTTGAAGAGCTGCGATCGTCTTGGCGCCGCCTACCGCGTATTAATTGACGGTTGGCGTTGCAGCCAGTTGGGACGGACAGGCGCAGGCCTGATTGACGAAGTATTTGTGCCAGCAGAATAGCTTTGGATGATTTTGCAATTCCCAATTAGTTAAGGCAGCATTTAACAAGGCAAGTCAGTTTTTGGCGAGCATAGGTCTCTTCTCTTCTGGTTTGGACAAAAAGGAACACAACCTTTGCTCAGAATCGAAGCGCTCACTTTAGCTGCAAGCGAGACTGACCAAAGCTGGGTAAGGTTTCATTGTCTACAGTGCCAAACTATTACTAGGTATTTTTCCGATAAACCAGTGGCGCGTTAATACGCCGAAACTGGAAGAATTACAAAGACGAGTTCTTTGCGTTGGTCAGAGCGGCAGCTGGTGAAGATTCACCGCGCCAGCTAACCCTAGGTACCCCAACGGGCGACTGGACCTGAAGCTACGTGTGTGGCGCAAAGTCGAGGTGAACAGGCCATCCGACTTGCGCAGATGTGAGCATCAGCGGTTCGCAACAGGAGCGGCCCAACTTGGAGCAGCGGTTGAGCGGTAACGGCAACCAGCGCCAAGACGAGGGTGGAAGCAGTTTTGTAAAAGGACGTCGGCTTCTACGGCGCAAGTTGCTCCCTGTAGAACTACTCAATCAACTGTGGCACTTCCTTTGATGCCTTTCAGCAAGTAGGGAAGCCAAGGCTGGAAACTTTGTGTCACAGAGCAGCAGAGACGTGGGATGTTGCTGCCCTTCATGAGGGAGCTGCTGGAAGTGGTAGAGAGTTCGATATCTAAGCCGCTCCGTGCACACAAAAATGGTAAGAGGTATAAGGACCCAAAGGGTTTTCTTTGGTAATAGCGCCACTCAGACAGAGTGGGGGTGCTGGTCTAGGGTACTCCGATGGCAGCAACCGTGGACTCCGGATCAGCATGCAATTTTGTAAGTGGACGCCTGGTTTCTACATCGCTAGTTCCGCCCTGAAAAACTACCTTATCGACTGTGGCTCTTGTTTAGACTCCTTTCGGCCAGAAGGAAATCGAAGGCTGCTTACTTGGTTAGGCTAAGCAGCAGAGATGGGGGATAATGCTGCCCTCCATAAAGCAGCAACTGGAAGTGGAACAGAGTTCTATATCTGAGCCGTACCGCGCACAGGAAGATGGTGAGGGGTGGCGGGACTCACAGGGTTCTCTTTGGTCAAAGCGCAACTGCGCCAGAGTGGTGGTTGAGGGATTGTAACGGTGCTGGCCAGGGGTTTTCCCATGGAGACTACCGTGGACACCGAAGCAGCAAGCAGTTTTGTAAAAGGACGCCTGGTTTCTACGGCGCTATTTCTTCCCTGAAGAACTACTCAATAAACTATGGCTCTTGCTTTGATTCCTTGTGGCCAGGAGGGAAGCGAAGGCTGGAAACTTGGTGTGACAGAGCAGCAGAGACGGAAAATGTTGCTGCTTTCCATAAAGGAGAAGCTGGAATTGGAAGATAGTTCGATATCTAAGCCGTTCTGTGCACAGAAAGTCGGCGAGAGGTGGGACGACTCACAGGGTCCTCTATGGTTATAGCGCCGCTCAAACATAGTGGTGGTAGACGTATTGTAACAGTGCTGGACAATAGTACTCCCATGGTGGCTACCGTGTACACCAGAGAAGCAAGCAGTTTTGTAAAAGGACGCCTGGTTTCTACGGCGCTATTTCTTCCCTGAAGAACTACTCAATCAACTGTGGCACTTCATTGGACTCTTTTCGGCCAGGAGGGAAGCGAAGGCTGGAAACTTGGTGTTACAGAGCAGCAGAGACGGGAAGTGTTGCTGCTTTCCATAAAGGAGAAGCTGGAATTGGAAGATAGTTCGATATCTAAGCCGTTCTGTGCACAGAAAGTTGGCGAGGGGTGGGACGACTCACAGGGTCCTCTATGGTTATAGCGCCGCTCAAACAGAGTGGTGGTTGACGTATTGTAACAGTGCTGGACAATAGTACTCCCATGGTGGCTACCGTGTACACCAGAGAAGCACGCAGTTTTGTAAGTGGTCGCCTGGTTTCTACGGCGCTAGTTTATCCCTGAAGAACTACTCAATCAACTGTGGCTCTTTCTTGGACTGCTTTCGGCGATTAGGGAAGCAAAGGCTAGAAATTTGGTGTTACAGAGAAGCCGAGATGGGTAAGGTTCCTGCCCTCCATAAAGGAGCAGCTGGAAGTGGAAGAGAATTCAATATCTGAAGTGCGCCACGCACAGAAAGTTGGCGTGTGGTGAGTCGACTCACAGGGTCCTCTATGATTAAAGCGCCGTTCAAACAGAGTGGCGGTGTTTTTCTGGAGTAGTCCTATGGTGGCAACCGTGGACAGCGGAGCAGCAAGCAGTTTTGTAAGTGGTCGCCTGGTTTCTACGGCGCTAGTTCCGCCCTGAAGAACTACTCAATTAACTGTGGCTCTTCACTGAACACCTTTCGGCCAGGAGGGAAGCAAAGGCTGGAAACTTGGTAATGCTGAGCAGCAGAAATGGGTAAGGTTCCTGCCCTCCATAAAGGAACAGCTGGAAGTGGAAGAGAAATCGATATCTAAGGCGTGCTGCGCACAGAAAGATTGTGAGGGGTGGGAGGACCAGGCAGAATAGTGGTGCTGGTCTGGGGTACTCCAATGGTGGCTACCGTGGACACCGGAGCAACAAGCAGTTTTGTAGGTGGTTGCTTGGTTTCTGCGGCGCTAGCTCCGCCCTGAAGAACTACTCAATCAGTTTTGGCTCTTTCTTGAACTCCTTTAAGACAGGAGCGAAGCAAAGGCTGGAAACTTGGTGATGCTGAGCAGCAGAGATGGGGAATGTTGCTGCCCACCATAACGGAGCAGTTGGACGTGGAAGTGAGTTCGATATCTAAGCCACGCCGTGCACAGAAAGATGGGTAGTGGTTGGAGGACCCACAAGGTTCTCTTTGTTAATGGCGCCGCTCTGACAGAGTGGTGATGCTTGCCAGGGCTACTCCTATGAAGACTGCCGTGGACACCGGAGCAGCAAGCAGTTTTGTAGGTGGTTGCCTGGTTTCTGCGGCGCTAGTTCCGCCCTAAAGAACTACTCAATCAACTTTGGTTCTTCTTTGAACTCCTTTCGGTCAGGAGGGAAGTGAAGGCTGCAAGCTTGGTGTTACAGAGAAGCAGAGACGGTGGGCTGCTGTTGCCCACCATAACGGAGCAGTTGGACGTGGAAGAGAGTTCGATATCTAAGCCCCGCCGCGAACTGAAAGATGGTTAGTGGTGGGAGGACCAAGCAGAATAGTGGTGCCGTTCTGGGGTACTCCAATGGTGGCAAACGGGGACACTGGAGCAGCAAGCAGTTTTGTAGGTGTTTGCTTGGTTTCTGCGGCGCTACTTCCTCCCTGAATAACTATTCAATCAACTTTGGCTCTTTCTTGGACTCTTTTAAGCCAGGAGGGAAGCAAAGGCTGGAAAGTTTGTAATGCTGAGCAGCACAAATGGGGAATGTTGCTGCTCCCCATAAAGGAGCAGCTGGTTGTGGAAGAGAGTTTGATATCTAAGCCGCGGCACGCATAGAAAGATGGTAAGGGGTGGAAGGACCCACAGGGTCCTCTTTGGTAATAGCACCCCTCAGACCGAGTGGTGGTAGAGGGATTTAAACGGTGCTTGTGTGAAGTACTCCTACGGTGGTTGCCGTGGACACCGGAGCAGCAGGCAGTTTTGTAAGTGGACGCCTAGTTTCTGCGGCGCTAGTTCCTTCCTGAATAACTATTCAATCAACAAAGGCTCTTCCTTGGAATTCTGTCGACCAGAAGGGAAGCGAATGCTGCAAACTTGTAAAAGCTGAGCAGCATATACGAGCGATGTTGCTGCCCTTCATAAAGGAAAAACTGGTTGTGGAAGTGGATCCAATATCTAAGGCGTGCTACGCATAGAAAGATTGCGTGGGGTGGAAGGACCCACAGGGTCCTCTTTGGTAATAGCGCTACTCAGAGACAGTGGTTGAAGAGGGATTCTATCATTGCTGGTCAGGGGTACTCCCGAGGAGACTACCGTGGACACTGGAGCAGCAAGCAGTTTTGTAAGTGGACGCCTGGTTTCTACGGCGCCAGTTCTGCCCTGAACAAATACTCAATAAACTGTGGCTCTTCCCTGAACACCTTTCGGCCAGAAAGAGAATGGCGGTGCTGGTCTAGGGTACTCCAATGGTGGCTACCGTGGACACCGGAGCAGCAACCAATTTTGTTAGTGCTTGCCTAGTTTCTACGGCGCTAGTTTCTCCCTGGATAACTATTCAATCAAATGTGGCTCTTCCTTGAACTCCTATCGGCCAGTAGGGAAGCGAAGTTTGGAAACTTGGTTTTACAGAGCAGCTAAGACAAAGGATGTTGCTGCCGTCCATAAAGGAATAGGAAGAGAGTTCGATATCTAAGCCGCGGTGCGCACAGAAAGATGGTGAGGAGTAGGAGGTCTTACAGAGTCTTCTTTGGTACTAGCTACGATGAGAAATAGTGATGGTAGAAGGATTAAAACGGAGATGGTATATGGTACTCTCATGGTTTCTATCGTGGAAACCGGAGCAGGACAAGGTTTTCAAGTGGACGCCTGTTTGCTACGGCGCAAGTTCGTCCCTGACGAACAACTCAATTAACTGTGGCTCTTCCTTAAACTCCTTTCGGCCAATAAGGAAGCGAAGGCTGGAAACTTGGTGTTACAGAGCAGTAGAGACGGGGGATGTTGCTGCCCACCGTAAAGGAGCCGCTGGAAGTGAAAGAGAGTTAAATATCTAAGCCGCGCCGAGCACAGAACGATGGTGAGGGGTGTGTGGTCTCACAGGGTCCTCGTTGGTAAAAGCGCCGCTTAGACAGAGTTGTGGCAAAGGGAACGTAAAGGTGCTGGTCGGGGGTTCTATCAAGGAGTCTACCGTGGACGACGTAGCAGCAAGCAGTTTTCTGAGTGGTTGCCTGGTTTTTACGGCGCTAGTTCCTCCCTCAAGAACTACTCAATCAACTGTGGCTCATCTTTGGACTCCTTTCGGCCAGAAGGGAAATGAAGGCTGGACACTTGGCGTAACAGAGCATCAGAATTGGGGTATGCTGGTGCCCTCCATAACGGAGCAGTTGGACGTGGAAGAGAATTCGATATTTAAGCCGCGCTGCGCGCAGAAAGATGGTTAGCGGTGGGAGGACCCACAGGGTCCACTTTGGTAATAGCGCCGCTCAGACAGACTGGTGGTGCTTGCCGGGGGTACTACTATAGTGGCAACTTCGGACTCAGGAGAAGAAAGCAGTTTTGTAAGCGGTCGCATGGTTTCTTCGGCGCTTGTTTCTCCCTGAAGAGCTACTCAATCAACTGTGGCTCTTCCTTGCACTCCTTTCGGCCAGGTGGGAAACGAAGTCTGGAAACTTGGTGTTTCAGAGCAGCAAAGACGGGGGATGCTGGTGCCCTCCATAACGGTGCAATTGGACGTGGAAGAGAGTTCGATATCTAAGCCGCGCCGCTCACTGAAAGATGGGTATGGGTGGGAGGATCCACAGAGTCATCTTTGGCAATAGCGCTGCTCAGACAGACTGGTGGTGCTTGCAGGGGGGACTACCATAGTGGCAACTTCGGACTCCGGAGAAGAAAGCAGTTTTGTAAGCGGTCGCATGGTTTCTTCGGCGCTTGTTTCTCCCTGAAGAGCTACTCAATCAACTGTGGCTCTTCCTTGCACTCCTTTCGGCCAGGTGGGAAACGAAGTCTGGAAACTTGGTGTTTCAGAGCAGCAAAGACGGGGGATGCTGGTGCCCTCCATAACGGTGCAATTGGACGTGGAAGAGAGTTCGATATCTAAGCCGCGCCGCTCACTGAAAGATGGGTAGGGGTGGGAGGATCCACAGAGTCTTCTTTGGCAAAAGCGCCGCTCAGACAGACTGGTGGTGCTGGTCTAGGGTACTCCAAGGGTGACTACCGTGGACACCGGAGCAGCAAGCAATTTTATTAGTGCGTGCCTAGTTTCTACGGCGCTAGTTTCTCCCTGGATAACTATTCAATCAAATGTGGCTCTTCCTTTAACTCCTATCGGCCAGTAGGGAAGCGAAGGTTGGAAACTTGGTTTTATAGAGCAGCTAAGACCAAGGATGTTGCTGCCCTCCATAAAGAAATATCTGGAAGTGGAAGAGAGTTCGATATCTAAGCCGCGCCGCTCACTGAAAGATAGGTAGGGGTGGGAGGATCCAAAGAGTCTTCTTTGGCAATAGCGCCGCTCAGACAGACTGGTGGTGCTGGTCTAGGGTACTCCAATGTTGGCTACCGTGAACGCCGGAGCAGCAAGCAATTTTGTTAAAGCTTGCCTAGTTTCTACGGCGCTAGTTTCTCACTGGATAACTATTCAATCAAATGTGGCTCTTCTTTGGACTCCTGTCGGCCAGAAGGAAACCAAAGGCTGGAAACTTAGTGTTACAGAACAGCAGAGACGGGAGATGTTGCTGCCCACCATAACGGAGCAGCTGGAAGTGGAAGAGAGTTTGATATCTAAGCTATTCCGTGCACAAAAGGTGGTGAGGGGTGGGAAGACCCACAGGGTCCTCTTTGTTAATAGCGCCGCTCAGACAGAGTGTCGGTGCTGGTCTGTGGTACTCCTATGGTGGCTGCTGTGGACACCGGAGCAGATAGCAGTTTTGTAAGTGGTCGCCTAGGTTCTACGGCGCAAGTTCATCCCTGAAGAACTAGTCAATAAACTGTGGCTGTTTCTTGGAAACCTTTCGGTCAGGAGGGAAGCGAAGGCTGGAAACTTGGTGTTACAAACCAGCAGAGACGGGTGATGTTGCTGCCCTCCCTAAAGGAGCAGCTTGAAGTGGAAGAGAATTTGATATCTGAGCCGCGCCGCGCACAGACGGTTTGCGTGTGGTGGGACGACTCACAGGGTCGTCTTTGATTCTAGCGCCGTTAAAACAGAGTGGTGGTGCCTGTCTGAGGTACTCTAATGAAGGCTACCGTGGACACCGGAGCAGATAGCAGTTTTGTAAGTGGTCGCCTGGGTTCTACGGCGCAAGTTCATCCCTGAAGAACTAGTCAATCAACTGTGGCTGTTCCTTGGACACATTTCGGTCAGGAGGAAAGCGAAGGCTGGAAAATTGGTGTTACAAAGCAGCAGAGACAGGGGATGTTGCTGCCTTCTATAAAGGAGCAGCTAGAAGTGGAAGAGAGTTCCATATCTAAGCCGTTCCGTGCACAGAAAGACGGTGAAAGGTGGGAGGACTCACAGGGACCTCTTTTTAATAGCGCCGCTCAAACAGAGTGGTGGTACATGTATGGTAACGGTGCTTGACCGGGGTAGTCCCATTTTGGCCACCGTGGACACCGAAGCAGCAAGCAGTTTTGTAAGTGGTCGCCTGGGTTCTACGACGCTAGTTTATCCCTGAAGAACTACTCAATCAACTGTGGCTCTTCTTTGGAAGCCCTTCGGTCAGGAGGGAATCGATAGCTGGAAAATTGTCGTCACAGAGCAGCAGAGTTGGGGGGGTGTTGCTTTCCACCATACAGGAAAAGCTGGACGAGGAAGATAGTTCGATATCTAAGCCGCGCCGCGCACAGACAGTTAACGTGTGGTGGGACGACTCAAAGGGTCGTCTTTGATTCTAGCGCCGTTAAAACAGAGTGAAGGTGCTTCTCTGAGGTACTCTTATGGTGGCTACCCTGAACACCGGAGCAGCAAGCAGTTTTGTGAGTGGTCGCCTGTTTCCTACAGCGCCAGTTCATCCCTGAAGAACTACTCAATCAACTGTGGCTCTTCATTGGACACTCTTTTCGGCTAGGAGGGAAGCGAAGGCTGGAAACTTGGCTTAACAGAGCAGTAGATAAGGGTGATGTTGCTGCCCTCCATAAAGAAGCAGCTGGAAGTGGAAAAGAATTCGATATCTAAGCCGCGCCAAGCACAGAAAGTTTGCGTTTGGAGGGCGACTCACAGGGTCCTCTTTGATTCGAGCGCCGTTCAACCAGAGTGGTGGTGCTTGTCTGAGGTACTCTTATGGTGGCTACCGTGGACACCGGAGCAGGTTTGTTAGTGGTCGCCTGGGTTCTACGGCGCAAGTTCATCCCTGAAGAACTACTCAATCAACTGTGGCTGTTCCTTGGACACCTTTCGGTCAGGAGGGAAGCGAAGGCTGGAAACTTGGTGTTACAAACCAGCAGAGACGGGTAATGTTGCTGCCCTCCATAAAGGAGCAAATGGAAGTGAAAGAAAATTTGATATCTTAGCCGCGCCGCGCACAGAAAGTTGTCGTGGGGTGGGACGACTCTCAGGGTCGTCTTTGATTATAGCGCCGCTCAGACAGAGTGGTGGTGCTTGTCTCGAGTGCTCCCATTGTGGCCACCGTGGACACCGGAGCAGCAAGCAGTTTTGTAAGTGGACGCCACGTTTCTATGGTGTGAGTCCCTCCCTGAAGAACTACTCAATTAATTATGACTCTTCTTTGGACCTATTTTCGTCAAGAGGGAAGCGAAGGCTCAAAACTTTGCGGTACAGAGCAGCAGACACGGAGAATGTTGCTGCCCTCCATAAAGGAGCAGCTGGAAGTGGAACAGAGTTCGATATCAAAGCCGCGCCTTGCACAAAAAGATGGTGAGTGGTGGGACGACTCACAGTGTCCTGTTTGATTATAGCGCCGCTAAGACAGAGTATTTGTAGAGGGATTTAAAAAATGCTGGTCAGGGGTTCTCCCATGTAAACTACCGTGGACACCAGAGCAGCAATTAATTTTGTAAGTGGACGCCTGGCTTCTTCGTCGCTAGTTCCTCCCTGAAGAACTACTCAAGCAACTATGGCTCCTCTTTGGACGCCTTTCGGCCAGGAAAGAAGCGATGGCTGGAAACTTGGCGTTATAGAGCAGCATAGAAGAGGGATGTTGCTGCCCTCCATAACGGAGCAGTTGGACGTGGAACAGAGCTCGATGTCTAAGCCGCGCCGCGAACTGAAGGATGGTTAGGGGTGGGTGGACCCACAGGGTCGTCTTTGGTAATAGCGCCACTCAAACAGAATGGCCGTGCTGGTCTAGGGTACTCCAATGGTGGCTACCGTGGACACCGGAGCAGCAAGCAGTTTTATAAATATTCGCCTGGTTTCTGATTCGCTAATTCATCCCTGAAGAACTACTCAATAAACTGTGGCTCTTCTTTGGAAGCCTTTCGGCCAGGAGGGAAGTGATGGCTGAAAACTTGGTGTTACAGAGCAGGAGAAACGGAATATGTTGCTGCCCCCCATAAAGGAGCAGCTGGAAGTGGAACAGAGTTCGATATCTCAGCCGTTCCGTGCACAAAAAGTTGGTGTTGGGTGGGACGACTCGCGGGGTCCTCTTTAGTTATAGCGCCGCTCAAACAGAGTGGTTGTTGACGTATTGTAACAGTGCTGCACGTTGGTACTCCCATGGAGGCTACCGTGTACTCCAGAGCAGCACGCGGTTTTTTAAGTAAGTGGTCGCCAGAGTCGGGGAATGTTGCATTCCTCCATACAGGAGCAGCTGGACGTAGAAGAGAGTTCGATATATAAGCCGCGCCGCGCACAGAAAGATGGTTGAGGGTGGGAGGACCCACAGGGTCCTCTTTGGTAATAGCGCCGCTCAGACAGAATGGTGGTGCTTGCAGGTGGTACTCCTATGGTGGCTACCGAGGACACCGAATTAGCTAGCAGTTTTGTAAAAGGTCGCCTGGTTTCTTCGGCGCTAGTTCCGCCCTGATGAACTACTAAATAAACTGTGGCTTTTCCTTGGACGACTTTCGAACAGGAGGGAAGCGAAGGCTGGAAACTTGGTGTTACACGGCAGCAGAAACGGAAAATGTTGCTGCCCTCCATAAAGGAGAAGCTGGAAGTGGAAGAGAGTTCGATATCTAAGCCGTTCCGTGCACTGAAAGTTGGCGAGGGGTGAGACGACTCTCAG
>JBAMBP010001310.1:0-472365 GCA_037044515.1 Phortica magna
TTGTACTTCCAGAAACATTTGAAGTTAAAACAGACAGCTTGAAAATATTAAAAAAAAAAACTAGCGTAGATATCATTGGCACTTGTCGAAACTTTTCGGCCTAAACAACGAAGAGCAGCAAACAACATTTCGTTGCCAAAAAGTATGCAACGAACAGTGCGGACATTTAGATCAATAATACATTAAAGGCAACCAAAATTAGTAAAATTCTATTTTTTATTTTACTTTTCTTACTTATATTTGTCATGGTGTATATAGAAGAGAACTTTGATAATCTAGTAATCTGATCTTATTAGTTTTATTGTAAACCAACATTTGTATCTTCAACTTATTTGAATTTATGTATTGAATATTTCATCAGAATTAAAAGAGAATTACATTTTTCGATTTCAATCGTTTCGTGTGTCAAGATTGTATTATTATATCTATTGGATTCCCTAAGGAGATAAAAAACTTTATAGAGCACTTCGAAAATCTCCCATTCCTTAACTAGTTAAATTGATGTTAATGACAGAATCAGAGAGCAATTCCAAATGATTATTAAATAAATAATAACTTTATAAAATAAAAATTTCTAATTGATAACATCAAACTTTTATTTCAAAAATACTTATGCTGCAGAGTACAAAATCATTTTCATGGCCGAAGTAAAAGTTTATTTCGTTCTTTTAATGTTTTAGTGCTTTAGTGTGTGTGTGGTTTGCTTGGTAAACAAGATTTTTCTGCCAAAAGCGTGCCATTGCAGCAATGAAAAGCAATACTCTTAACTTTTAACGGAAATCACTATGCTTTTAGTTGACTACTGACATTAATTGAATCGACGCAGATAGCATTGCTTCTGTTTCTGCTGGCAAAGCCGAACAACGTCTCGGAATTTATCACTTCTTGCCATACAATTTGAAGTGTAGTGAATGTGCAATAAGCCAACAACTTGCAATTTGTAAATTAAACTGTTTAATGTTTGGCCTTTAGATATTTATTTGTCAGATCATTTTTGCAGCCTTTAATGTAATTAATGCGCAGAAAAAAAAAATCAGCCAAACATGTATAACACTCAACTCATTATAAATTATAAAGCTTTGTAAGAACTCTCCAGGTCACACATACAGCTGGGAAAACAGAAACAAAAAAAAGAAAGTGTTTAAATTTTCAGAGTTCCAAAGTAGTTGCCTTCTGTAAGAAGAGTTGCGCTCACTGATGTCGTCGTTAATTTTTATGCCTTACTTGTGCACACGCTGAACGCCTGTCAGTATGTTCTAAAGCACAGTATGAACTTCCTGCTCATCGCATAACGTATTTCCGCTGCAACCGAACACCTCGCACAAATACGCACACAGACACAAGCAACATTTTGTGGTTTGCTTGTGTGTGAGTTATGTGCTTACAGTCGCCGCATTTACCGCTCACACAGTGGGCACTAACAGACACACCCGCTCTTGGTCGATAACTTGGTCGGTTTGTGGAGAACTTGGTTTGGCTTGGCTTGGCTTCGCTTGGCATTACTTTGCATTGGCCTTCTCTCATTTCACGCATAGTTTTACAGAAGGACGAAATCCTTTAACTGTTAAATTTTATATGCGCACATTCACACACACACACATAAAAAATAACCAAAACGAAACGAAACGAAAAACAAATACTTACATAAAACGGCCTGCATTCAGCTGAGCCTCCTTGTTGTCTTAAAACTCGTAAGTGCATTTGGGATTTTGGTTTAGTGTGTGTGTGTGTGTGCCATTGTGTATATGAAGGCGTATCTCTGTGTTTGTTTACAGCATGCATGCGCTGCTTATCCTTTTCGGGCGTTACTACTCGTCTCGTTACTTCTACGTTTGTCCTTAATTGTAAATATGTGTTAATGTATTCCCTTTTGAAAGTTTACATTTTATTTTGCGTTGAAATTTTAAATATGCAAAAGCATTTGCGAGGCTGCGTCAAGCCTGCTCTGAGCCTGAGTTATGTGATATGACATTGAACGTTTTAACATGAGCGTGTGGGGTTGGCCTAAACCTCGCTGACTGAACACGCCTCAGCGCGGTCTGGTCTCATCATTTATGCACATAGATAAGCGCACTTCTCTACGCTTACATGCCATTCCCTTTTTATGGTTTTCGAATTATGGAGATTTCAGAAAGCACAAAAAAAAATTCTTTTAAACCCCAAAAGTTGCAACCAATTTAACAGTTTAAAAGTTTTGACACGTGCCAACAATTAAAAAATAAATAATAAGAGAAGTTTTTTCACGTTGCCAGAAATTTTTACTTTTCGTTTGAAAGCATTCAAGTTTAAGTAAAAAATTCAACTTTCCCATGCACAGGAAACAACATTCTAATCGCTAAAAATAATTACATCGCCTTTGCGCAGGAAGCCGCGCACATTGTCTCGAATCTATGATTTTAAGGAAATATGCATCATTAACCTAAAATATGCGTAATGTCGATTTGATTAGGGTAATTTTTTGTTGATCTAAATTTGACATTTTTTTTTTTTCTCGGCTACTTCTTCTTCTTTTCTACACAGCTTCCGCGTTATATTTGTTGCGACAAGTCGTGAACATGGCTAAAGTCGCTGATGAAAGCAGCCAGAATGTCATGTATAATCATGGTAATTTGTTTATGGTTGCGAGCCATTTATGCAAAATTAATATGCAGTGTAATGTCAAGTGAAAAACAACAACGACAAATACCTCAACAACAACAGGAACAACAGTGGCAACGGCAGCAAAATTATACTAATAAATTAGACGCTTACTGAATACAAAAGATATTTGCTTTTGCTTTTCGGTGACAACGGAATAGCACAACTAACCTCACGGCCACCCACAAGTCGTGCAGTGACGCTCAAAACTCGTGTGGAAATTATGAAGAATTTGTTTGGTGCTTTGTTAACCAGGGCACAGGCAACACAGAAGACGAATTTGTTGTGACTCCATTGTCCTAAAAAGCATGCCGAATATTGTTGTGTGTAAACATCTTGCAAGCGCTAAACTATCATATGATAGGCACTGGCATTACTATACTATCTAAGACCAGTAGCAAATTTCTCGGAGTTAAAATAGTTCCGCTTTTATATATCTCTTAAATTAAACAAAAAAATAAAAAAAATTGAGCGTGTTTCGGGATACTTTTAAGAATCTTTTATCATAAAATCATGAAATTTCCGAATTTAAAATTTATTTCTGTTTTGCAACCTTTTGAACTGTGGTCCTCCTGAGCCCGGAGCCAGTGTCATTTCGAGACTCTGCCACTCAAATTTGGCTTGGCAATTTGTTATCTCATATTAAGCCATCGTCTTACAGTTTTAATTGTTATGGAGCTTGTTTTATTTTACCAAAAGTGCATTTAAAGATGTCAACACAACGACGAGTAAAATAATTTACAATTTCGGCTAACAGCTTCTTCTTGACAAATTTTTGTAGCTTTTGGTTTAATGCCCGAGTCAAGTCAAGTTGAGTCGAGTCGCGTCGAGTCGAGTCGAGCGCCGCCCAGACGAATTTCGTACGTGTCGTTGGTTTTAATGTCTCAACCAGAACATGAAGAAAATAAAAAAAAAAAAAAAAACAACATGAGTTCTATGATTTCATGAAATACTTTTGTGCGTGCTTGTCAAACGCTAATTTATTTAAGTGAAATTCTTATTTAATTTTTAAAAAGAAAATTTCTTAAGAAGGCAAGCACAAGTTGCGCTTTTATTAAAATACACAAACGAGATATATAATTGAAAAATGTAAGCAGAAAAGCAAATAAATAAATTTAAAATAATTTTTCTCTTTCGCCTTTTTTTGGGTGTAGGATGGCGTTCGCATTGCCATGAATGCCGCGAATGTTGAAAAATTTGTCCTTGACGCAAACTTAAAGTCAAAGTCTGTTATTAACGCAACGCAGATTTCGCACAGTAACTGTTTCCACAAGCTTACACCTTTTGCGGCTGCCGAATTCATGCAGGCAACCGAAGAAATGTTGCTGAAGTCAAGCAGCAAACAAACAAACAACCAACGAAATGTAAAAGGAGTACAAACAGCCAAGGTTTCCAGCAGCCACAAAAAGCACTTAAAGAACTTAAATACGTGTAAAATAATCTATAGCATACAATGTGTGCGCAAGCCTTTGTCGCTTGGCTTGTAAAGCGCCAAGCATGCTTTCAGGCGTGTACAACGAATAACAAACAAATTCACAACAATGACGACTCGAATTTGCAATAAAAATGCTTCGATTTGCTTTTCATGTTTAAAATAACAACTTAAATTTTTGTACATCATAAAAAAGGAATATAAATTATTCTTTTAACAAGACAAAGCGCACGTTAAGTATGCAAGAAATAAGATAAATTATAAACGAGCAAATAGTGCTAAACGTCAGATTTGAGTGCAAGAAATGTGAAAAACAAAATTGTTAGAAAACTTGCAAGCAAATAAGAAAAAACAAAAATTTATGAAATAAAACTAAAGTTTAACAAACTCTTAACAAGACATAAATGGACAAGAAACTTCTTTAACAAACACCTCAAAGTAGGCAATGGCACGGAATACAAAAACAAAAACAAGCAATACTACTAAAAAGTTCGTCCAACTAAGAATAAACTTTTCTTTTTGGGGAGCAGTGTGAGTTTGCGTAGCTGAGAAATTTGGTGCGTATTTCGTATACTCGTATGCGTCAATTTGGCAGCATGCAAGCGTGCATGCATGCATGCATTGCTGTTATTGCTCTGTTTACTCTTACAAAGCAAGAAAACTTTATGAAACTGCACTTCCGCTGTGCTGCGCTTGCCATGTGTAGTGCATGGCGCATGGTTGACTTACGCGCTGACTGGCTGGCTGGCTGAAAACTGTTGGCGAGCGACTGAGTTGGTGAGTTGGTGAGCGAGTGCATGTGTGTGTGTGCGAGTGTACTTTAAATTACGTCAATGATACTTGACTGTCTGCAATCAGTAGCAAACGGCAACGAAACTGCCTCAGCTTGTTGGCAGACGGCGACGAGTGCCGTAAAGCATGTACAGCAATGAAGTGCTGAGAACTTCATTATTTTGATAGCAATTAGTAAATTGAGTTGGATTATTTTTTGAGCGTGCTGCGAGCAGAAGATATGTACGACTGCCTGTCTGACTGGTGTTATTTGAAGTAATTAGTGTTGATATGTCTGGCTTGAGCAAGAACAAACTGAAAAATAAGAGTCTTCAGATGTTTTCAAGCAATTGAACATCAACGAATTCGTTAGTTTTTCATTACTCAAAACAAACAACATTTAGAAATGAGCAAATATGTATAAAATTTAAATGCATGGCGGACAATTTGATTAGCACAACTGTTAATAAAATGCAATTTGAGTAAAAAGTATAACAGCTGCCAAATTTTGCTTACTTGATTTGCTTTGTTGAAACACTTTGGCACTGATTTACAGCTTTCCATTTCTGCAAAGAAATCAATATGCAAATGTCATTTGCTCATCACGTGGCAAAGCAAAGAGAAAAGTGTTAAGCTTCAATCTTTGCCGTTTGGCTCGTGCGCTCAACTGATAACTCATCAATGTCGCGCGACGCATACTAACGTCAGACGTTGTCAGACCAAGTGCCTCGCAACGTCGTGAGCACGTTAGACAATCGCAAAAGTCAGCGTTTCGTCAAAATGACAAATAAGGCCTTTTGCCCGACGTTAACGTCAACGGTTTGTCGAAGCGCACAAATGCTAATAAAAAAGGCGACACAGACCGACATTATCAAAGACGTTGGGGCACCTAAGCGCAGACTTAGGCAAGAGAAAATATATCGACTTGCTAAATAAACAAGGACCTGCGCCTATGAAGTACGACCACACAAGTCACTACATCACTTGTGCGCTTTGCTCGGATTTACTTGGAGCCACACTGGCCGTTTGAATATATGTGTGTATATATCTCGAACGTGTGTGTGGCATGCCAAAATCAAAGCGGCATATTTATTTATTTATTTTCGCTTGAAACATGTCAACATGGTTCAATGTTTTATGCGCTGACGAAAGATTTGCCAGAGCAACGAACATTACCAACGTCGTCATCAACATCGACAGCGACATCGACATCGACTCGTCTCTGTCATTGTTGTCGTTGTCTTGTATTTGGTATCTCCTTGTGCGTTATATAAGCGCATAAACATAAACGTATTGTATCTTAAAGTATCATATTTCTGTCAATATTCATAATATTATTTTTGGCTGCCGTTCTTGTTTGTTGTTGTTTTCGGTTTCGACTTTGGCGTCTTTGCGATACGTTCGGTACGTTCGGTATCAAAGGCAACGAGTAAAAATGTTTGCGAAATCGTGTGAAAAACACAAATCAAGCGCAACGAAATTCTGTTTCCAGTTCATTTGTTAACATTCGCTTTTTATTGTCTTTTTTATTTCACGCTTAAAATGTTGTCAACTGTTTTGCCCTTCTCGGCGCCCGACTCTGGTCTCTTCGACAATGCTCGTTGTTGGTGTTATTTTGACAAACAAGCTCACATATTAATAATGATTTCGTATAAAATTTATGCACATTTACTTCGTGTTTTTTATTACATTTTTTCTTCGCATATTTATAACTAAATATTTTGTTGTTGCAAGGAGTTATAAACAATAATTAAATAAATCATGTGTATAAAATACAAATAAATTAAAATTAATTAAATTAAGATAATGTTATGCATAAAGTATTAAAAAAAACTATTAAGCACGCTATTGTCGAGAATACCGGACAATATTATGCGCTGCATACATACATGGTAAAATCTAAAAGGAAATGTATATTTGACATCGCCCACTTATATATTGTTCAAAAGTTAAAAAAATTCGAACAAAAAATGAGGAATTTATAGAAAATCTCAATTCGATGGTTTTTGAGTGACAACTATAAGGGAGAGGGGTATTTTGGGGTATGCAGTCTTAAAGATATATAAACATGGAAGGCGTATCAAAAAACCGTTCGAACTTGATCTGCTGCTGAGCCGACTCCCCAAGTTTCAAGTCTCTAACTCTTTTAGTTTTCAGTGAGCTTGTCTTGATCAAGGACATATATACTTTATAGAGTATGGTGTCTACAGGGTATACTTATTGATAACAACAACTTAGTACGATATTTCTTTATCGAACTGCCATGCTCTTCATACACATTAGTAAATATAAATTAAAAAACATTAAATGCAAAAAAATTGAGTTTTTTTAACAGGTCAGTGGAATACACAATCAATAAATTATATGTAAATTGTACGCAGTGCTCATTCAATGAAGAGCTCAGCAGCGATTAAAGTGTTCATTTTAAGCTCAGTAACGCACTTTAAAACATATGAAACTCAGGTCACTTAATGGCTTTAAAGCTTCACTCATTGAGCACATAATAATATTCAAACCAGAGAAGAAAAACAGAAAACAAAAAGCTGTTGAAATTGGAAAACGATTTCTTAATGCCACGAAGGACTTTCTCAGTCCAAATTAATGCAAGTCAATGCATATGGAAAATATATAATCTCGCCCACAATTAATTTTCACTCAATGGCAACGCACAACAAAATACACAAACATTTGCCAGCATAATCCCAAACAAGTGTGTTGTGTGGCGGCAAGTAATGAAAAAAGCGAAATTAAATTTCGGTTTTCTTTATACTTTTTATACACATAAATGCCATTGAATTGTACGCTTACAATTTCTAAGGCACAAAAATTGAAAAGATTTTCAATTAAAAGCAACTTGAATAAACAGAATTAAATTGCGTATTTCGTGAATTTAACAGAAAAGAAGTTAAAGAACAAATAAATAAATGAAAATAATTAAATAAATCAGCATTAAAATTAATGTTGACTTTCAAGCAAGACGGACATTTTGGGTGCACTTCAGAACCACTTTGGAGAGAATTAAAATCACAAAAGCGAAAAACAAATTAACTAAAATTTGAAACAAGACCACTTGAGGCGCCACAACATATCAACATAGTGTAAGTGTGTGTGTGTGTCGCATAAAAAAAAAACACTTGAAAAATAACAAAGAACAAAAGAAATAACATAAATCGCCAAAACAATAAACCAAAAATTTGTGTGTTCTTCTTATTTCACAAAATTTGTTGTTTTTGCTTTTTATTTATTTATTTTTTTGTCTTTGTTTTCTTTGCTCGGCAAGTTTGCTTTGAATTTTTTTTTTTGCTTTAGTTTAATTTTTATTTAAAGTAACAAATGTTGTTGTTTATTTATTGAATATTTCTTCTGTTTTTTAATATTTGTTTGAGGTTTTGTTTTGAATAGAAAGTTGATAACAACGCAGTTTGGCGACGAATTAAGTTCATGCAAACAAATGTTACTTTCCCATGACGAAACTTGAAACTGTGCCTTTAAAGAAAACAAACATTTATTTTGAAAAAATAAATGACTTTAAATTTCAGAATTGCCGGAAAATCTGTATAAAATTTCGACACTTCAATATCCTTTAAGCACACAAAACAAAAAAAAGAAGCTACTCAAAGGCAAAGACAAAAGGCACAGCAGACATGAAATTATCACAAATATCATCATCACCATGAAGCTGTCAACGTTATCATCTTCATCATCATCATCATCATCAAGAACGAAGCTATGATCGTCTTAATAATGCGTCGGTTTTTGCATAATTTTTTACATAAACTCTCATTTTCGTGCGCATAATCCGCAACGTTGCCTAGAACGATGATGTCAAACCAGACGACGAAGCGTACTAAATGAAAAGTAAGTTTGCGAGGGCAGATTTCGTCGGCGCTGACAGGCTTAGTTCAACACGTCTGCCAAATATGTGCGCATGAAGGTTGTTGAAAGTGTTAAGAACAAAAATTTATGAAATAATGAAAATGTCGGGCAAATGCGCACGCCCATTACTCATAACTCGCCTCAGGAGGGCGGCACGGGCCCATGTTGAAATAGTTAATGATATGCAGTCGCACATGTGCCCAATTTGAAGACTATTGTTTTTCCGGTTATGACAAACTCATGAATTTATACAAACATACATATATATATATATATAAATATCTGCTATATACATGACTAAAGGTTTTATAATAAATTCAAGTTTGGTCCTTTTTTGATTGTCGTCGTACTCGTCATCATTGTAATAAATCAAAGCCTTTGGTTATGAAAATCACTTTTGTGGTTTTGCAAAATGCTTGACAAACACAACTGTAATTAATCATATTGAGATAAATAATTGGCATGGCATTTGTGTGTGTGTGTGTCATTTGAAAAATTGCCAAAATGCGACAAATTTCGGAAACCATATCAACATTTCGTTTGTACAACTAAAACTATTTGACTTTTTTTTAATGAAAACACAAAAACAAGACAAAGCGCTGAAATTCAGCTGTGCCAAAAAATAAGCCAAAAAATAAGTTTAATGAACAACGATTTTCCAAAAAAAAAAATACAAAAATAGTTACTGAGGCCAGCAGGCTATGCGAAACTGATGTTCTGTTGCGGATTAAATGCCTTAAAAATTTGGTTGAAAACAATTGCAAACTGTTAAACCAAAATATAAACGAGTTTCGTTGCGCGAAAATAATTACTAAAATATGCAAAATTCAGTAGTAAATTAAATGCGATTTGCTTGTCATGGCAAACACGAACTACACTGCCACTTTTCTGCCATTATTTAACTGAATTAATTGAATGCTTTTCACAAGCGGGCTCAATAATTGCAAAAAATACAACATCATGCTTCATTTGAGAACCCTTTAACGCACAAAACCGCCTTTGTCAGTGGCGCCTATTTGCACGCATTCGGCACCTGAGCGCGTGAATGAATAATTATGTTGCCAAACTGGTTTCATTTTTGCGCAAAGCCGAGTTTCTGGCGATAAGAAAAATTATGCACCCCCAAAAATTGCTTAAGACAAAGTTACTGTTACGTTTTTGCCCCTGCCAAAAACATGACGAATGAGTTTCTTACAAAATTTTTCTTATTATTATTATTGTTGTTTTGGTTTTGGTTTTGTTGCGTTTTTGCGCACGTTTAACGTTTTTGTTTATTTTTTGTTTATTTTTTTTTTATTTTTTTTCAGTACTCACTTATTTTGCAATTTAAGTATTAACTTCTTGCACAGTTGGGCTGAAAATTTTAACCGTCACTGCATGAGTTACTCAAATGTCGGCAAGCAACAGAAGGCACGCTCAGCGGGCAAACGTTACTGGCAAACTTTTTGCCTGCAGGCCGTTACACGTTACTACCCTAATCTAGACTCAATCAAGTTATAAATTTTGCATGCCGACTAATTTCATAATTTCATAGTTATTACTTTAATATTTATGGCCGTCGACATAATTTTATGTGGGCATGTTTGTGTGCCAGCCTTGCCACCTATTAAACATAGAGGAAAGTCAATATTTCGTCGTTTATTTTAGCTAATTTATGGTTATTTGAACGCGTTGCCTGTGTGTGGGTGTTTAGCTGGTTGATAAAAGGGCAAGCGACAGCAAAATAGCCTTGACAGGCTCACACAGTTGATGGCATTAAAGTCGTGGCGTATAATATAATTTATAACGATTAGAAGTTTGTCGGTTTTTGTCAACGCCTGATGTTTATTTGATTGTCAGTGAAGTGGCAAGCGTTGTTGTTTTTTCCGGTGTACGGAAAAAAAAATATACAAAACATTTATCAAACGCTAATCGAAATGAATAATTTATAATACTTAATGTGGATTTGTAAGAATTTTTATGAAAAGTCAAATTCAGCTAATCATAGCGATAATCTCCCTTGGGAAAAAGCTCTCGCTCGAGATGAAAGAGTGTAAAAGACGCTTAAGTAAATGAAATATCGAAAAATTAATAATTACGACTTTAATTAACGCACAGCAATTTGGAAAATGTTAAAGTGTTGGCACAACTTCACAACAGAATCATTAAGCAAACTAATTAATTTCAACGAGTAAGCAATTGAATTCGTTAAGCAAAATGCTATTAAGACAAATAGCTTAAAGGTGTAATAGTAACAACTTTAATACAAGTATCTAAGTAAGTAAAAGGCATTAAAGCTTACCTTATTTTCATTACCAAAATCGCATGCGTTTAATATTTGTTGTTGCTGCGAATTCACGGCGAACTTTAACTTTCGGCAATCAGCCAACGGAATTATGTCACGAGCAACGCAAATGAAATACAATTATGTGATTATTGACCTTTTTTAGATGGCAATGACGACTGTATGTTGTGCTTGTTATTATTGTTGTTGTTGTTGTTGTTGATCCTGTGTTCAATATTGACTTAATAAACGTTACGTTGTGCGTTATTTGTTATGGTTTATTGGCAGTGGCAAACTCGTATACACACACACATGTGAAATCAGCGAGTTTGTTTGCGAATTGCGTTAAATGTTGGCAGTTGATTTTTGGTTTTTGGTATTTTGTTTAGATTATTTGTTGTAATTAACGGTATTGTATGCTCATTTATCTGTAGCATAATTTGAGCAGTTTTGCTTTCATGGAAATACTTTTGAAAGCCGCAGTGGCAAAACTTATCTTATTTTCGCGTATGTGTATAAACTTTTATGTAGAATTCATCCGCACACAGAAAATACTTTTTCCAAATATTTATTTCTGTTTTTTCCACACACACATTCACTCACAGTCACAAACTGATACAATAGCCGGAAAAAATGGCAAATTATTTGGAAAGCTTACAAAGAGTCGAATACAAAAGCGATTTAATTACGCATGACACAAACAATTGCGGATTAGTTGCGAGTTTATGTCGTTCATTTGCAGTAAAAGGATTTATTTATTGCCGAAGGACACTCAAGTTTGTTTTTGTTTTTTCTGCTTAAATCGTTGCTGATAATTCTTTCACATTTTGCGCCATCGTCTCATTTCAACACACATTTAAAACACTTTCAGCTTAAAAAAAGTTCAAACTCATGTGCTTCTTTTCAATATTCTTTAAAAACTTCACCGGTTTAATTATGCTTGCATGCATCAACTACAGTTTAATTTAGATAAATGTATATTGCTCTTGTGCACACACCATAAATAGTATTAATTTTTAATTATTTTTCAGTTTCAAATCTAGTAATTCAAGTACAAAAGATTTACGTAAATCGTACTGAACTTCTTTTACAAAGAATTACACGCGAACTTTGCGTGTTTATTAGACCGCTTACAACAACAAAATGACACTCGAAATCAACGTTTTCGTCATTTTGTTTATCATTGGAAACATAAGTTTAATACTAGAACATCTTACGTTATTATGAACACAACTGAAACATAAGCCAGTGACTTCAAACAAACGATTATGTGCAGTGGGAAGAGATGAAGCTTATCTTATGCAGTAAGAGAGCCAATGCAACATAGGATACTTTGTCGCTGAAAGCTAACTTCAAAATAACAACTGCTATTTAACAGAATGTTAATGTTAAACCTTTCGGTTTTTGCTCTGATAACTTACAGAAATGTCTTATGTTTCACTATAAATAACCAAATCTTAAGAGTAAACAACTTTGAATAAGCGATTGTTGCTTCAAAATTGAAACATTAGCCGGCAAAAACCGCTTTCATCCACGCAAGTACTTAAAGCCAACATGACACATAAGACTATTCAATACAAACTACAACTAATGAGAGCGATTCAATTTGCTCTGTTAGTTGCGATTCCTCTCTGAATTGCATTCTATGTTTTCTCTCAACTTCATTGCCAGCTTGCTATCAAATTACGTTCAATATTGAAAGGCCGATTTTTACAGCGCTGATATCGTTGTGTTTTAAATTTTTTTTTTTGAGCCTTTTATCTTTTATTATGCTAGTAAAACCGGCCACTCGTTACTGTGGCTCAGTAATAATGGTTAAAATTAGTATTAAAACAAATAAAATAAAAGTATTAAGCAATAAAAAAAGTATATAAATACATATATGTACATATTCCCGAGGTGAATAAATTACCATATTAAAATGTTTTTTTTGTTTGAAAAATTTTGTTTATTTAAGACTAATATTTATTTAACATGTTCTGCAATTTTCGTTAAGAAATATTTGCAACACAGGCTTTGCAACGGCATAACAAACATGACACGATCATCTAAAATCAATAAATCAAACGGCATAAAAGTGTACGCAGGAAAAGAAAAGTACAGAAACTTATATTGTTCTTTTTCCAAAAAATTTAAAATATTAAAAATTTTTTAACATTTGCATTTGTGAGTGGTGGACGACTGTATGAACCTTGTACTAACAATTAAGAAAAAATGCTTTAGGGCGTTCCCATCCTCATTCTTCGATCGAAATGATTTCGCTTTCATTTAATATTGTTGGACTTTCTCTGTACACAAATTTAATCTAGATCCGTTTAGCTATTGTGGCGTGATTATTTATCATATATGTACATATGTACATATGTATGTACAAATGCAAGTACATGATTTCTTCCAACTTAACTGTATTAAAACGCAAGCAATAAAATATCATTTTAGTACAATGTGTACAATCAACCAACAACTTTTCGATAAGTATTAAGCTAAGGTTCTTTTTAAAAGAGCACTAACAAAAAAGCAAACAGTAAAGACTCATAAAACCCAGACGAAACTTTCACTATAAAACAGAATGCTCGAAAACAAAAATGATTGGGCTTAAAGTGCAATGGCAGAATTAACCAACTGAACGTTGAATTCCCGACTTCGTTCGCCTTCGCCTTCCATGTCCCTAAATGACGAAAGGCAAAAGTCGCATTCGCGCGTATATAATGTAAATGACGGCGGAATACTTGAAGCAATGAAAATTCCGACCTACCGCAATAAATTCCACGTAAAAACAACGCAACGTTACGTTACGTTAAGGATGCTAAAATGAGAGAGCAAATGAGCGAACGGCTAACAAAGTACGCAATAGACGACGAAGTAGAATATTTTACTGCAAATGTTGTTATGTTGTTGTAGATGTTGTTGTTGTTATCGTTGGCGATGTTGATTGTGTTGGCAAAGGAACACGAGCTAGCATCATAAATCGAGCTTAGTCGAAAATAAAGCATCGCACGAGCCGAAGTCTTGCGTCAGTTTGTCTTCGTTGGGTAAGTAGACCCGCTGATAGTAATAGTGACCGACGACAACAGCCTTTGACCTAGCACAATGCTCTACATTCTATGTTTTACTTTCGTACCGAACTTTGCCGACGAGAACACACGAAGTTTCGACACATTGAGCGCATGCGTCGAAAGCGGCACATTGATTGCTCTCTTTGTCGTTCAAAACACAAACGAAAGCTAACAGCTGATTTTTATTCGCTAACTTCGCACCTCACTCTCCCCTTTGATCGATGGGCATTCCTTTAATCAACGTCTGCTTTAACGTGTTGACGGCTACTCAACACTCAGCGTCAGCGCCAGACTCAACACTTGCACTGCACTTTATTATTACCCGTAGAAAAACCATGCTTGTGTTTTTTTAAACTTTATATGCAGTGGCCATGATGGTCGACACCTACTCATTAAGCTAAATAGAGTAGCTTTCAAAGTAACTGCCAGCAAAGATTTAAAGTGAACTTGCCTTCATTTTTATTTATCAAAGTCACCAAATAAAAGTTGCTCAGTTCATCTCTTTCGCCAAGCTTCACAAATTTAAATTTTTTGGAGACAGATTACATAAATTAACATACTTCCTGTAGTCTTATGCTCTAAACAATGTAAATACACTCGGTACATTGTTTAGAGCATAACACTTTGGCGGCATCATGCGATCTTATCTTCTCTCTTTAACAACAACATTCGCCACAGCCTCCCCAGAAACACTCGCCACAGCAATTACAGCAACCATCATAGCAGCAACTTCCACAACAGTTCCAACCGCATGGCGTGAAGCCCGAGTATTCCCCGTACGGACATGGACCACAAGCGCATTGTGGATATGGACCAATATAGAACGGGTTGAACTGACCGCAGGGGTTACACATGATCCTGTTGGTTTTATAAACAATTAGTAGTACATTCTCAGGTGAGTTCTGCTGGAGCGGCGTTCTGCTCAATGCGCGCAAACGGCGAAAGAGACCAACTTTTCTTTGTTTCAACAAATACTTATTACTAATTAAAAAAAAAAAAAAACTGAGCTGAAACTTAGTTGGTGTATGACAGTTGTTTCATAGAGTAGAATTATTATTAAAATTAAAATAAGGCGCTTTAAAAAATAAAATAGAGAAAGATATAAGTCCAAAAAGATGCCTAAATGAAATTGTTTTTATTAAATTTAATGCCGTATTGTTATTGATGAAAGCTGCCATTGCCAATTGACTAATTCTTAATTGTTTAACATAAATCGCAACACAAAAGTTGTAAAAACCCACAACAATAAAACACTTCGACTACCATAAAAGACAAACCGACTTTGCCCAAAGGAGTTTTCAACAGAAAACAACACAAAACACATTCATTGAAAAAAAGCTACAACAAATAAAAACAAAAACTATTAATAACTGTATGATTGAGAGACGAGTGCACATACATGCATATAAATTGTGAAATTTGCTGTTTTAATTAACGCATAATTATGCTACGCCAACAACAACACGAACAATAATCAATTGCTGTAGACATGCCGGAAGTGTAACATTTGCATTTCTATGCCTAACACAATGAACTAAATATGTACAAATTTATGTATGTCTGTTGGGCCACCGAGTACTCATGTGTATTTGTATGTGTGTGTGTGTGCAATAAACGCACAATTCGAAGCTATTAGAAATGCAAATTTTATGCCACTGCCGTCAAACTGAACCTAACGGCAATTCCTTTGTCAATTAATCAATCAATCAAGTACAGAACGAAAGATATGCAACTATAATCGTGATGACCATTAGCGTTCCGATGATGATTATAATGATAATGATGATGATCCACAATTTGCGGAAACAGCTTGTCAATGCACAAAAGTCAATGTGCAGTCAAAAGTCACTTTTGTAAAGAAATTCTACACTAAAGCAGCGTTTACAGTTAGCTGCGTATGATTTTTGATAAAGTTCACAATATCAGACGCTGACTTCAACGTTCAACTCACTCACTTGACCGACTCACGCATGGTCGCCCGCCCAAACGTAACCGCAGCAACAACAACGTCAACACCATAGATCACTGTCATTAACAACGACCAGCGACAAATGCTTCCCTAGACTGTCACACGCACGTCTGCTAAGCTCGTACATAGAAGTGTACATTTATGCATACATTCAGACTGTCTGGCATTCGGACAGACGCTGTCGGCGTCGACAATGCCACACGCCGTCTTCGTGCAATTGATGGCCAACGTTCGCATGGTGCATGCAACTTGCATAAGCAGTCTTCTTCGGTAGTTATCTGCTCGCTGTGTTATTGTTGTGTTTTTAATTCATATTCAAAACGCATCGTCATCGATTGAACATATTTTGGGGGCAGTTAGTTCATGTCACAGTTGCATGCTACGCGACGCCTCCGCACGCTCTTTAAAGCTACACTGGTTAGTGGAAATCACTTAATATTGGCCATATGAGCGCTTGAATGTACAATTGCGAAACAGGACGGCGCTACATGCGACCAACAGCGTTGCATTGATGCACTGCAAGAAATATTGTAGGCTGTGAGTAATTATTAATATGTTATTATTAATATATATTTAAAATTTGTTTTAAGCTTATGTACAAAAAAAAAAATAATATAAAATAAGTTTGCTTAATTTTCTTTCAGTGTACAAGCACTTTCAGCGTTGTCGCCTGAAACAAGAACTTATAGACTGACCATGTCTATGCAACTTCCGTTTTCTAGTTTTTATGAAGCTTCATACTATCATTCTCAACACTAAACCAAATCAAGCCAGTAGCCAATAGAACTTTTATAATTTGAGTTTGTTTTTTTTTTTTGCCACGAGCTGCTGTCCCAGAGACTATGAATAGGCCACTTGACTCTTGTAACTGTTTGAAATATGTTGTGGAAAAATGACAAAGTGACCGGAAGATGATACTACAATATAATAAAAACAGAAAACACAAAACAAAAACAAAAAACAAAAAGTAGAAGAAAACAAACGATGATAACAACAAAAAACGACGGCATAGTTATTTTGGCTAGGCACGGACTTGTAAAACAACAAAGCACAAAGGCCAAAGCCCCGAAATGACTACAAATTCAAGCAAACCAAACAAACTCACTAAAACTGGACATTGAATGGTTGTACACAGTTAAAGTTTCGTGTTCTGCACACACTTGCGACTGAATACAATACTTTCGACTATTTATTTGGAAATAGACAATATTTATAGCCGCTTTTTTGAACTTTTCGACTGTATTTGTATGAAAATTCAGCGTCGACTTCCGTTGGCCAAAAAAAAAAAAAAGAAAAAAAAAAAACACTTGTACCAACTACATGGCCATGTACAAGATATAATTTTATGATAGCTTCTTATGTTGTTAAAAGTTTTTACTTTTTTTTTTTTTCCAGATTCCTTTCCTTTTTCTATGCTATGCTTTTTTGATGTGTTTTAAAATCTTGTGTAGGCGAGTCTAGCATATTAAAATAAAGTTAGAAGTTATTATTATTTGGCGCAAAGTTCTAAAAAAGTATGTACGAACACTTTCGGCCACACCGAAATTTGGTTTGGTTGGCCGTGCAACCATAAATTTTGTATAATAAAATTAAAAGCTCGACAGGAACGTACATTTTTACGACTGCCGAGTTTGGTGTGTGTTTTTTTTTTTTTTCTTATTGTGTAAAAATAATGAAACTGTCGAAAATGTTAAGTAAGAAATTTTTGAATAGAACATATAATAGAATCTAAAAAGTTATGACAGTTTCAATTTTATTTTTGGAAAATTAGTTTTGCGTTTATTGCGCTCATCAAATTAATAGAAAAAACTAACTTAAAGGCTTTTGTTGGCTTAGATTAACGAGACTTGTGTAAATACTCAGCCAACAATAATGCCAAATTAGTGTACTCGAAATGAAGTGTCTTTTAATTAAACACACAAGTAAGCAACATCAAAAGCACTTAAGCCGCAAATAGCTAAACAAGTTAATGCAGGCAGCACTTAATAGTCAATAACTTCTATTGATATATCGACAGCACAGCAACAACAACACCAACAAAAACTACAACAACAGCAGCAGCACTAGCAACTTGAAGAACATAAGTTAGTTTGCTGAAACAGCAAGAGCCAAAAGATTAAAATCTTACCGAAGGCGCAAATATGCAAAACAATTATGAAGTATAACGAATTTGTAGCCAGACAAGACTGAAAACAGATGCAGCATGCAGCAAGCAGGAAGCTGCCTCAAGCAGACTCCGCCACATCGGCAACGGGCTGAGTGCATCAGTGAGCGGCATGTAGCGTTCTGCCTTGTTTTTGTTGCTGCTACTGGGCAAAGCATAAAAGTCGTCGGTGAAGCAAATATATAGAAGACGAACTAAACCAGTTCTCAAGTTTGCAACAGTGGCAAGCGAACAGCTGCAACATGAACAACCACTAAGCGCCAAGAACTTTAACTGACAGTCTTATAAATAAATAATTACGCGTTGCAAAGACCAAAGTCGCCGTCGTCGATGTTGTTGTTGTTGTTTTCCACATGGTGGACATGCGCCTGACTGGCAGCGGCAATAGTCACAGCAACAACAACAGCAGCGGCAGCATCCGATGTTGTTGCCACAGCAAAAAGACGCTCCAGTTTGCGTGCCACAAATTTAGCCCGGAAAGTATGGCGAAAGTGGCAAGTGCAACGCTTGCATGGGAAATATAACAATGTTGATAAACGTGATTGTTTTTTTGGTTCTTGTGTTTAAACTCGTTTGTTATTTTTGATAGTTTTCTTTATTCGTGTTCGTTCATTCGTGCGTTTTTTTGTCTTGAGCAACTTAAATGTTAAAAAAGGAAGTTCTTTCGGTTTTGCAACTCACTACATTTGACAACTTATATGGGCGGTACCACGCCCTTATGTTCGTTTCTTATGAAGCTTGGGTATTATATTACGCTGATCGTAACTCGTTTGTAACTTCATGCTACAATCACCTGATCTATCCAAGAAATTCGGTTCGTATCTCCGAAATCATTTCTGATCTGCAAACTGCTTCTTATAGAAGTTTGCACTTGGCTACAATAACTCGTTGCGTTGAGCTGATGAAAAATATATATATGTACATAGATATGGTCGATCCCTTCTGTGCGTTACAAACTTTATGATAAAATTAATATACTCACCCAAGAGTACAAAAACAAACACAGAATTCGTGTGTGTCTCGCCATTGCTTTAGTTTTTATGTGCATTTCCAAAATTTCAGTTTATAGTAGGAATAAGGCTAAGCCTGAAAATGCATCGTGACAGTTTTGTGCCATGGATTCATTTAGCACCTACCTTGCATGCCATGTATGTAACACACATTGTGAGGCGGCGAAAATAGTGTCTTAACAGCTGCCACCTTCTTCAAAGTTTAATTTTTCATTATTACATAGGACTTCGGGTACTTTGCCTTTGAATCAATTAAAGGAAGCGCAACTTAATTGATATGTTTATATTACTCACTTAGCTGTACATTCAAAGCTTCAAAGTACAACTAATATGATCAACTCCTTAAACAATTCATTCTTTAATATATCACTTGATGTCTACACAATAATATATTTTAAATAAGAAACCGTTACCTTCCACGTTTTGTTTAACCTTTTCTTTATGTTATGAATAAGATTGAACACCTGCTGTTCTTGTGCCATTCCCAGATGCGCCGATAAGCTGAAGTGTACCTGAAATGTACTCAGACATTTATTAATGTCTTCTTTCTTTTCATTTATATGTTTCTTTATTTTCTCTCCGTTCATTTTCGCAGCATTCGTGCAAAGTGCGCACGTCTGTGTCTTATCGCAATTGGCGCTACTTGAGTTAAGTTTCCACTTTATGGTTGGCAAACAAACGTTTAAGCAAACCAACGTAATATGTTGAGAATTGTAAAGTTGATAGAAAAACGTTGACACATTTATTGGCAATATCCGGACATAAAAGTTGCCAAGACAATGACATTGAAAGAAGTAACTTGGCGGCACACTTCACTTCATACAACAGAATCAAGTGCAGTCGCTGCATACTGAGTCATTAAATGCTAAACAACTTCAACTGAAAGTACTTTGACATTACTCTTATTATAATATGCACTCGGCGTTTTAAGTATCATGCACTGCGTAGCGATCGTAGACGATGGCAGAAGTGCCGGTTTTGCCAGCGGCACTTTACAAAATTACAATTTTATAGCGTGTAAATTGAATTGCATTGCATACGCAAGTACATGCCATATATGAGTGAATTAATGCCGCTCCTCTTGTCCTTACAGGCAAATGCATACTTACTTACTTACTTACTTGCATCCTTGTTTGTTGGACATACATTTAACAAGCAAATAAATTAAGTGAGGCTGCATTACCGTTAAAGGATTTCCTCAGGTGCTTGCGATTAACAGCACATGTAAGATTAAATCGATCATGCATTATATGCGCCAACCAATGACAACAACAACTACTCTTTAAGCCATCTTTTTGAACACGATTAAAAGTAGTTGAAGCAAACTTTTTTTTGTTTTGTGCTTCGAACTGACATAATGATTTGTGCCTGCGTAATAATTATCAACATGAAGCCAGAACAAGTCGTAGAACAAGAGGTAAGTGTGGCACACAAAGTGGCAAATCGCAGAAATTACACAAATCGCAACGCCAGAAAACAGCAATTGCAGATAATTGGCTGAAACTACTTGAGAGGCGCAAAGATTGTTGCTTCAATTGATTAGTAGTTGTAAACAATCTGCAGAACGCGTCTGGCCACTTTTGGATTAGTGCAGAATTTAATTTAACGACTTATACATTTGAGGGTCATTGTCTCTTGGTGTAGAATAAACCATTATTAAAAGAAAAATATCAGTATTTTTTTTAATTTCAAGATAAATTTTAAATAGTATTATTTCCCAAACTGGCAAAGTTTTCAATAAAAATAACAAAACTTTGCAACTTTGCAACAATTTTTAAAATTAAATTCAACCCTTTCTATTATTTCTTATGCGCTTCTCACAGTGAGTAGTATTATAATATTGCTATGAAGTTTGTAACGCAACACCGATCATTTGAAGTGTATATATATATTACTCCTATAATAAAATCTTTAAAGATTATAATCATAAAAGGCAAAACTTCATGTTTCTAAAATTGTTGACTTTCAATTCAATACTAAGATGGTGTGATGGGCGAAAATATCACTATCCCGAAATCGGAAATTTATATCACTAGAACCAATCGAGCTTTAAAATAGATAGATATATATGAGACCGTAAGGAAGAATTCAAATAAAGCGCATCAAATCTTCGAGAAAGTTGGCATTATCTTCATTGCAGCGTCATGTTTTTCCAACGAAAATTTTAATAAGTCACTTGGCAGCGGTTCGGCGGCAAATGACTTTGATGCGACAGACGGTGGCGATTGCAGCAAACTTTTCAAGAAATGCACATGTAGCAACTGTTAGTGAATGCAAGAAAAACGCTTGGATAAACGCTGCGTGGACAATGAAAAGAATTTGGAAAAAATAAAGTAATTAGTTTGTTATGTGGTGGAAAGTAAAGTAAGTAAGTTTTAACGATTTCAAAAAATTTTGATTGTTTAAGGTTTGTGTAAGTCAATGAATTTAAGCTGAAATGGCCGCCTGTCCGCCTTGATGTATGGCACGACAATTAGCCGCGTACGAGCCCACAACGCGAAACTAATGTAAGCAAACAGCGCCACAGCGGATTAGTGCCAGTGTAGGACTTAATGCTAACAGAGTAATGCGCGGCCTAATTGCGACATTAGTTTGTAAAGTTTTTGTGCGCCAGCAAGCAGCAAGCAGCCAAACAAGCACCTGTAGGCCAAACACTCGAGTGTAGCAGCTGCCAAATTACGCTGCAAATGTTGAGTGAAAACGACAGCAAAACAACAATAGACTATTTGAAGTTGAGACGGCAGAACAGAACACGCATTCAAAAGTGGCCAAACAAATATTTGCATATGTTGAAAATTAGTTAAATAAGCATTTTGAACGCTTGTGCTTTGTGTCGATGTTGTTTGTTGTTTTTGTAAATATTGTTATTTTTGCGGTTGTTTGCTAACGCAGTGTAGATTAGTACCCTAATGTCGACTAGAAACAAAAACAAAAAGGTTTAAGCTGTGAAAAGTAATTGTCGCGTTTGCGTTTGCGTTAATGTTGCATTTGTTGTTGACACAACACAACAGCCAGAAAATTTTAACAACTATAACAATGTGCATGTGTCTTAAAGCGCCAACAAAACGAAAACAAATGCGAAATTGTTGTGAAAACAAAAGGTAATTTTTGTACAAATTGACATAAAATGCGACAGCGGCAAGGAGTGAGTAACAAAACCAACAGCGGAAACCCCTGTATAACTTTTTGCGGCAATTTTTGTGCAAAAGTCTTAACTGTAGACATACACATACACACACACATACATGCATACAAAAGCGCTCACCTATTAGCGCTTTCTAGATGCGACATCAAAATTTATGTAAATGAAAATTGCATTGCGAGCGACAAGACGCAGCCTTGCACAAACAAACGTGCTAAGAGCCAAAAAACATGCTACGTTTACGCAATCTTGGCTGGCAACAGCAACAACAACAACTATAACAACAATAAAACTTTGGAAAAACTGCGCCCGAAAATGCACGACTTTAAAATACTCTTTACCTGGCCAGCAATTCACTTTGTGTGAGTTATCGCTTTTTCGAATGTTCTAAACTAGTAGCCAACTGATGAAATTGAAACTAGTGCAAGAACTAGTGAAAGGTGATGCATAAACGCACCAGTCTCAACTCAAGTTCTAAACTGTCGATTAAAGTACCAGCCTGAACAGAAAAATTGCTCAAATATCATGTGGCTAGTACGGTAAATAGTCATAGGTGGTCGGATAGTGACAAATAACCCTTGCCTATAACTTACCCTTAGTACAATTCTACAATTGAAAGCAGAGTAGATATACCCGTAAGTTCCGTGCTAGTTTGGTGACCAACTGGGTGTGTACTGTCTCAGCGCAAATATAACTATACGAGGGCGTGCCTTCATATCATATCATTTATCAAAATGAAATTTCAATTCCTCACACTTCCTTTCGGTGACACATATGTATGACATTTTCGCTGAGCACAAAACTAATATACCGTTAAACCATAAGGTAACAGGGTATGCACAGCGTGCTAGCTAGAACAAGGACGAAGCTGACGACGTCGGCGGCATCAAAGTCATTCGCACACGTCGTGTCTTTAATTATGAACGCCATTTTAAACGACAGCAGCAACAGGAGTCAAACGGAAGTGAAAGCGGTGACTGCCAGCGCAATTGCCAAGTCAGCAATAGGCAACACATTTGTGCAGATGCGACTTTGCGCTGAAGACACTTACAAGAGACGCTTTCCTTTTTAGTTTTTATATACCTTACGAGGCTCTTAAGCAAACAAAGTTTCACAAGCATGGCTGTGCGTGCATGTGTTTGTACGCATGGGCGTGGCACGTGTTAATGTCTGTGCTGTGCTGCATGAACTTCTTTACTCAAAACTAATAAATGTATATTTAATGCGTTGAAAAAACGTTTTCTGTGTAATATACTAATTAATTACACATTATTTTCAATGTCTTAAATAAACAGTCAAACAAGTCGTATGCGTAACTTTATACTTGCTGCTTGCTTAGACAACGAATTGTTAATGTTGTCATGACTTTAGCTTTGATCATCTATGCAGCCTTTTTTTGCTATAAGTCTTTCTTTTTTTCTTCTTTTTGGTCTTTCAATGGAATTTTTTAATGAGCTTAAACACATTGAAGTTAATTAATACAAAACAGCTCCGATTACTGACACATAATTACAAACTCTCAATTAACTCTTATTATTAATTATAAAGCACATAAAATTAAAGTGCACTCGAAACAGAAGAAGTAAGCGAAACCATGATGACAAAAATTATATTTATTTCAATTTAAATTTTGCATGCTCGAACATGTGAATTGAAGTTGCACACAAAATTAAAATAAACTCAATTAAGCAACATATTCATGATGTGTGTTAATAATAGTAATGAGTACATCAATTTGAGGAGTCCATAAAGCGCATTTTTAAAGCATGTCGTATTCATTAACAACCAAAAAAAAAGCGCACGTAAATAAATAAAAGGAAAACGTTTACATTTCAACGATAATTCACTTAACGGAAAAGTGTCTGAAAATATGTTTTTAATGTAGACACGCGACATGCTCAACAATGTTGGCCCTTTAAGCAACAGTATGTATTTCACATGCTTTCACATTTCTATAGCAGGACCAATTAAAAGAACATGAGCTCTTAGCGAATTGCCGTCATCGTCATCGTCAACGCTGTCGCTATCGTCGACGTCGACGTCATTCTTTCCATTCTGTTTCAAACTTCATTCTTTTATTGTCGGGCTTGTCGCCTGTCATCCAGTGGGCGAATGACTATACAAGTGCACGCAATTTCGTGAGGTAATTAATATGAGCGCCTGCGAAATATTTATTTACACACACACACACACACACATGCGTGTATATATCGTACAAACACGCTGAACGAACACACGTGTATCATGGCAGTCCTGTGTGTTGCAGTACAATAAAACACAAAGAACAATGAGATATATGTACGTGCGAAAATTGGTGTAACTGTCGAGCGAACGTTTCTGTTAATTAAATGTGTCAAGCGTAGACATTAAATAACCGTCAATTATTTAACAAACGCGAAAACTCAACACATGATTTAACAACAAAGCAAAAAAAAAAAAGGAAACATTTTTATTACACGTTACCCAAGTCAGTAACAAAATAGTCTAAAATGGACTATCCGAAAATGGCACATTTAAAGATGTTGCTTTACATAAATTCAATATTAATGACGCCATAAAATTTGTTGAACGTTGCATTTCAAATCATATGTCAATACTGTGCAGAAACAGCAGGCTGAGGTTGCCTGCGAGAAGCATAATTAAGGCACGTCTAACGATGCGGCCGTAAGCGCTGGGAAATGTGCAAACGCAAATCTTTTACTATGCAAAACAGTGCTGAGCGCAATTTGTGCATAATTTCCATGTCGAATATGAAGAAAATTTATGGACGTGAACATATGTGTGTGTGTGTAGTATATACGAACAAGCTACTGCCAGTATAGTGTGTATTGTATGTGAGTACAAAAAAAAAAAAAAACACAGACCAAGTGTTATCCATGGTTTTCAGGTCAAGGCTGTTTAAACAGTGGTTTGCCAAAAGAACGACAGCGCAAGTAAGAAAGCGAAGAAATAACAAAGAATTACGGAAGTTCGAAAGTGAAACCAACATGATGGAAACCCAAAAAACAACAAAAACCAACAAAAACTAACAAAAAACAAAAACAAACAAGTAAAAAACCAAAACCAAAACTGAAACTAAAATAACAGCGTACAAAACAAGAATAACACAATATAAGCCGAACGTACATGGACTTAGCGCGCGCATTTGTAATTTTGTAAATAAATTGAAGCATAGTTTTAGGCTGATGTTGCAAAAATTGGCAATGCTCCGGCTGTATAGCGTAAAGAGAGAAATATGGTAAAGTATTTATTAAAAATTGCCCTTTTCATGCTCGAGTTAACTTTACTACGCGTCAGAATATTTATAGATTATTATAGCGAACCAGCAAAACAATGTGCGAGTTCATATGATTTTTTTAGGCCTTGTTTGCATTTGGCATTTTAGCTGTTGCAGTTTGCCGTGTCTGGCACAATAGTGTAAATAACGGCTTAACTAAGTTAAACAAGTTTTAAAGCGTAAAGTTTTTGTCAAATATTTTCTGCGGTTTTACTTTTGTGCACAGTTTGTTTGTTCTTTAAAGTTTGCTACTAAAATTTAATTAAGACATCATACGTAACCGCAGTGCAAATGTTGCCGGCCCAAAGGCGGTACGGCATCAGTTGTGGTAAGCCACACACACACAAAAATAATAATACAAATAAAATAAATAAAAATGAAATTCAAGGCATTTCAATTAAATGTTAATCGTTGCAAAACGCCAAAGAAAACCGCATTTGATTTCTCTCACCAGATTTTGTATTTGTAAATAGTTAAAATCAACACTGCCGTACTTGACACACAATGTGTTACCATCATGGCTTGGCCTAAAACTAATTAAGACCATGCCCAATATGTGCATTCAATTGGCAACGCCGACCGCTTTTTCATGTTCGTTACACGTCCTTTGAACGCATTCAGTGAGCTTGCGTTACGCTGATTGCTGTGATTATGTGCATTGACACAGTTACTGATTTGTATTTGCTCTCTGGTTAACCTATCGTATACATTTTCGATGGCGCGATTAACACAGATACAAAGATACTGATACATATATACATACATGCATGTTAATATCGCTTTTTGTGGCTGTTGGCGTTAACATTGTGTTGTTGTTGTTGTTGTTTTTGTTGCTGCAACCGCTGTCGGTGTTTACTTAACTTTGGCTAATTAACATGCATGGACTTATATGATGTTTGCACATGTTGCTGATGCCATGTATCCATGCGGAGGTGTGCCTGTGGGCACTTGCTTGTTAAACTGAGGCTGAAAAGTTAAATAAAAACTTAACGTGTTTGTTGTCACCGTGACCGCTGGTCATCGGTTTTTAAGCCTTCGGTTTTGGTCTACGTGTTATTAAAGCGAATTAACTTTCAGCACACTTTGTTTGGATTTGGTTAAATTTGTACTTGATTGCGTTTTGCAACACAATTTTAATTATTTTGGTTCCTCTAATAGCTTAGGAGATATTTTTTAAATAACAACGCTATTTGATAGGAAATGATGGGTAGGGGCAAGTTGTGGTACAACATTTTGTAAGGCTATGCGTATTGAGTCTATGCTTCAAATGCCAAGTCTCTAGCTCTTATAGAACTATTGGTGTAGACGGACAGACAGGCATGATTTAATCTTTTACTCTAGTCGTCCTGATCGGGAATATATATACTTTATGCTGTCTCACTCCACTTCTTATGTCCATTGTTTTAGCTCTCAAGCAAACTTTATATATCCTGAGGATTTGCATGGTATAATCGAATTATAGAAAAATTTACTAACATATTCAAGTATCTTACATCCACAAATCATATAAGCGCACCTGCTGCAAACTCTTAAGCGTCTGACTATTTTTTACTTCTTCCTTGACGTTTATAAAAAATAAACACATTTCATTTCACTATGTACTCCTAAGCACAACCAAGTCTTGCTCAAAGCATAATTTAATACTGTAATATTTAACTGGAATGTTGTGCAATAAAAATATGCACATTCGTATTCATATTGCAGTAGCAAAGAAACACACAAGCACATACACACATGTATATTTTATTTTACACCAACACTCATGCAGACGTAGATTAAAATATGTAGAAAAAAAATTTTATGCTTACTGCATTTATGACAATTTTTATTACACACATGTATATTTGTGTATCTCACTTCTTCGTCAACTGTCAGTCTGACAATCGCACCCAGCTTCATTCACCCACCCATGTGATCTCATGTGTGCCGCGTGTTAAATTGAATTTTAAATATCCTGAAGCAATTCATGTAATCACGTAAATACAGACAGAAAATTTGCTGATTATAATATTAATATCCGTTTTATGTTAAAAGGATTACAATAAAATAATTTGCATGTTAACCGATCTTAAAGATTAATTTTGAGCACTTTTTGAACTTCCTGTTGGACAATTGTTTTCTTCAAAGCGTTAGTGAAGTCGAAATCTAAAGCCGGAAATGAGTATTGCAAACTGCATGGATAGGAAATGGAAATGGATATGGAAAAGAGACAAACATTAGGCTAACATTAATTTTACTCAAATTCACAATAGGCGAATGCACATCAATGCATACTTGTTAACTAAGCCAACACTAACGCCATTAAAACAAATAAAAATCGCATATATTTTAATTAGGCAAAGCTGAAAAAATTGTGATGAACATTTATAATCATCTGTTGTGGATAAGCGCAATGGCAGACCTTGATGAGAAATTTGCATATAAACGAGCTTTGGCAATTTGCATAAATACATATCATATGAAAAATCGTTTTATCTACGAGTAAGGGCGTGTAAATCAGTGCCCATAATGGTCGACAAGAAATCAAATCATAGTCTTCTAACCTTGAGCAATTTGTAAGCCGCTTGGCTAGTGGCCATCTATTGTACATGCATGTATGGAAACTAAATCCGCTGAACCGAAAACGCACACAGATGCGCCAAGCAGTCCCAAGAAAGGCACAAGGCAGCGGAAGTCGGTCCGGCCAGTAAGATTAAATGGCAATAAATGCCATGAATCTCTGACCAAATTGAACGTAATAAATTCAAATGGTTTCAAGTGCCTAGCAGCACAGTCTGCACGCCTCATCCACAAAAGGGATGCGCACAAGCTGAGGCACACAATAACATGCCAAATCGTTGGCATGTCCATACCGGTCGTCTAATCTGTTATTGTTTGACCGCTACACAAGTGTTTTTGGTGTCGAAAGGATGCGTCGGACAGTCAAAGGCTAACGAATTTTATGACCAATATTTGCTATGCCAAACAGTTCATACCGCATAACCGCATTGTCAATCAAGAAATGCCTGAAATGCTGCCTATACTCCCTATACGGCCTATGCCTACGTAAGTACTAACAAAAATTGCTGTCTTTCATTGCTATTTACATAGGTACACGCACACACATTTACACACACACACACACACACTCTGTCAAAATACCCTTTCAATTCGTAGTCAATGCTTGCAGATTAAACAAGAAGATATGCTCGAACTTACCAGAATTCGGTTTGTTGGGCGGTTCAAGGTGGTCACGCTGGAAAAGGTGTCTTTAAATTGTTAAATTTATGCATTGCTACTTGCTGATTGAATCTTTGGCTTGCCTTGCGTTTAGCTTCTTAGGGCGGTTGGTCTTTGCCACAGTAGCTAATGGGTGGCATTGGATTTATTTATGTCAGTTCAATGGAGGTTAAATGCTGTAATTGGGCGTCCATTTTAACAGCTGCTTAAAAAAGGTGTTGAGATAATTGATTGTGATTAATTTGTTGACGAAGGGATGATTTGTCTTAAAATATAGTTGATGTCACAAAATTTCTGAATAATGACCAAAAAGAAAACAAATAACCTGTAATCTGTGTATATAATGTTAATGTCAAGAACAAGCACAAATAACATATCGTAAAGTGAGGAGTCCACGCCACAAAACATTTATTATCAATGACATAAAATGCAAATATGAAGTATGAATTTATAAGGACTTCTTATCTGATGGGCATTTCAATATCTTGTCTTTAATGAGAAAATGATTGACGTAACTCATTTGTTTGCTGATGAAAAGCGAACAGATCTTTGCGCTTTGATCAATCTCTACAAGGTCTTTAAAATAGTTGTTAATACATAAAGCAATATGATCATTTCCTGATCAATTAACATTTATCATTGATGTTTTAGTTCGAAACCATAAACCAATAAGAATTTTGAAACGATTTTCGGCTCTTTATATTTTTGTATACCAAACGATTTTAAGATCGAACAACTTATCTGCAGACCGCAATGCCGTCATTAATTGTTAATGAAAATCAATTAGGCGACCTAAACTGTTTTCTCGTTCATTGCACTACGGCCTCAAGTAATCATAGACGCCTGTCCCTCACACACGCACACACTTATCGTTAAGTGCACATGTCGGATTTAAAAGCGTATTTATGAGTTTTCCTGTTGTCTATTTTCTGTGTGCTTATGAGATATGCCAACTTTTATTTGTTTGCTCTGTTGTTATTTAGCTGAACAATGGCTCAGGCAAACATTACCAAAGCTGAGAATCCGATAAAGACAATGGAAAACCAAAAACAAAAACAAAAATAAAAAAACATTCGAAATGCACTCAGGCACGTTGTCTTTGATGCTTCGCTTCAGGTAAACAACTATGAATATGTACGACTTCACAGCAGAGGCAATACAACATGCCAATGCAAAAATAAACAACTCAACTGAGTTGGAAAATGGGGACAAAAGCAAACAGTATGTACAAAAAAAGCCAACATGAAACGAGACGATGTGATGTGCAACGATGAAAATGGAAAAGTGGTGAGTAAAAACTTCAATTTGTGAGAGTAGCGCTGCAGAAAAATATAGGAAAAACAAGCCAGGTGGAACATGCAAAACAATTTAATTAAAGATAGACAAACGGACAGCCAACTCGGCTGGCAGACGAATAGAAGAACTTAAGACGCGATCTTGATTAATTGCTGTTGACAAACAACTAAAGTTTTGCTGATAATGACGTGAAATGAAAGGATCAAAGTTTCTAGCAAACTTTATGAGTTTGTCAGTTGTTTTGAAAATTAAGTGCACTGTGGCATTAAAATAAGTGATAAAATTGTTGAATCATAGCACAAAACTATTTAGCAAACAACAACAGAAGCATAAGAAGAAGCAGCATTTGCTTAACTTTCCAAATGTGCAGCAGAAAAGCAAATTAACTTATTAGCTACATGCCGTCAACAGTTGAGGCCTTAAAGCATCAAACAACAACAACAACAACAACATTTCAATAAATTGCTGTTTAAACATCAATTCGCACACGGACACATTAACGCTGAAACGAAGAGCACGACGCATCCTAGCCACATCCTGTTTAGCATTGCCAAGTGCAAATGCAACTGCAACTATTGATGGCTGTGTATGAGTGTATGTGTTAGTGTGTTGAGAGCAGACCGCATAATCTCGCAATTAGTAAATGTCAAATTCGTGTTCTGCATTGAAAGTCAAATTTATTGCTTTGCACAACGTTGCGATTTATCAAACAGTGAGTAAGTGTACTCACATAGCAAACAAGCACTGCCTAAAAGTAGGCAACGGAAATTCTATGCAAGACATATCAACAAGCACAGCTTCGTGATAGAGTATTCATATGTGCGTCTATCTGGATGTGTACGTGTGTGTGTGCGTGTGTGTGTACAAGTCAACCGAGTGCCGAGAGTTCGATGCAAGTGTACTTTTGTGTGATTAAACGTGTCTGTTTAATGATGAATTTATTCTGCGGCATTAATATGCATGCATATTGTGATGATGGTAATGGTTACGCAGGTATGCCGAAGGCATTTCAGTTAGTCGATGATGATGATAATGATGACAACAAACTCTGTATGCTGTATGCTGATTGCACTTAGCACAGCGTTAGTGTTACGGCATGATTGAACAGTTGAAATGATTGATTTTTATTTATTCTTCACCATTTTTGTTGCATACTTTCGTGCGTGGCGATAACTTGTAATGTTATTGTTGCTGGTTATCAAAATGTGCGCTCGAAGCGTAACATAAACCAAGCGAGTCATCATTATGCAACATTGCCATCATAGATTGTAAGTAAACTTTACTAAAGCAAGTAAAATAATAAAATCGAAGAATTCTTTTTCTTTGCGCTTACTTCAAAGCATTAACAGTCTTTAACTAAGCCAGTCTTTGAACCGTTGCCATTGCCTGCAAACATGCTGCCATGCTGCCATGCTGCCGCCATCAAAGTGAGAGCATAAAAAATATTATGTCAATAGATAAAAGCCAAAGTAAGACGCCAAAAACAAAAAGGAATAAAAGAAAAAAAAAAATAAATATAAATAAAATGCGAAAACAGAAGCATGCAAAACGCCAGTAGCAAGGACTCAGCGCTAGTAGCTGACAGCCACCAAAATGCGACAATGACAGTGGCAAAGAGCAAGTATGAGCATTGACAGTGTTTATATTATTAAGATGTGCTTTCGCTTTCGCGGCGTAAATATTGTCGTTGCCGATTTTATTGCGCGGCACAGACTACATACTTACATATATAGACACACTGCGTAAGGACAATTGTCAATGGCGGCAAATAGCAGTGAACAAAGTCATCATTGGGTAGTAAAAAACATTAGAAAACGCTGTTGTCGTTCGTTGTTGTATTTTATGCGCAACGAAGCGCTCATAATTGTGCATTCACGTGCTTATTACGATGCCGACAGCGCTAGCAGCGCGGGCATTGTGGGCGTGCCGGCCTAGGGAGACATCAACATTTGCAAGTGATTTATGCGTTTAGAGGAGTTGATACTTTATGGCGTTTTGTGACTTGATTAGCAGCGCAGTTGATTGAGTGCTTATTGAGAGTTTTGTATATTAACGTATTTACAGATATTTTTGGGTATGCGACAGCAAGCCAATATATTTATTGCCACATAAAACATGCGGCGCCAAAAAGTAGGCTATGCTTTACCAATTTTAACGCCTTTTGGCATATGTTTTATAGCAAACCACAAACCTTGCCAAACTTCTTATTGCCATCAACACTTAACAGCAGTAAAACAAAACAAAAAAAGAACCGCCCACCTTAAAGTATGCAATAACATTTAAACAAACTTGCAATGCTTCTTCGAAATGTGTCTTGTCAAAACACTCATCGCCAGCCACTGCAAGTACATATATCAGTAACATTTTTTGCAATACTTGTGTTGTAACACTCACAAGTTTTTTGCTATTGCACATAAAAGCTTCGTCGTAATGCATAGTTTTGTGCGTAAAAGTACGGTGGGAAACAACCAACAAACAATGTAAAGCATGCCATTTCATGTCTGTGCGTTTGCGTATGATTGTTGCATTTTTAGATTTATTGCCTTTGGCCAAAAACAATTTCATTGCTGTGTGGTTTTGCTATTGTCATTATGTGGAAAGTGTTCACTCCATTTTATACAGTTGCCGTTTATTTTGTTTTCTTTTGTGTTATTTTACTTATATTTTTTTTTTTTTGTTGTTTTTTGTAAGAGTGACAGTCATATATTTTATTGCTGTAATAATTTTAAGTTACAAATGTCTAACCAATATGGCGTACGTATTAAAACGATTATAAATCTTGCACTTGTTAACTTGTATTAAATACAATGATGACAATCTAAAGTTAACTTGATTTATGAGAACAATTTGATTTAGTCCTCAATTTCTCTTCGTGCTTGGATTTTCAAGACAAATAAATCATATTCACTCACAGCAAATTAAATTTTATTAAGGCGACAACAAATTGAAGTGAAATCTTGAAGTCTTTGCTATGATTTAAGCACAATCATCAATATTAAGGCTGTAGTTTATTAAATTAATTTATTTGATAGTTTGCAATTGGGTCACGAACAGTTCTGCTTTAGTCTACTTTGCCTGCTTTCAACTGAAGGTGTTAACAAGGAGATGTCACGGGCAGGCGTCAAACAATGACCAGTTTTGAACAATTGTGTCGCACCAGTTTGTCTTATAACACTAAATCAACTTATCTTGGATTCGTTACTTCAAATTATTCCGGACTCAATATTTGAGTACTCTTTTTTGAGACTGATGCGATCACGCATTACCTTTGATTAATTCTTGATCAAGTTTCTTATTAGAAACTCTCTATTGAGAAAGTTTTCAACACTACTATACTGTCCCTGAATTCGACAAACATGAGCAATTCACTCAAAGTGAACAACTCAACAAGAAGGAAGCTGTCCTCGTTTTTGTTAACTTCCAAAGAATGCTATTGAAGTTTTATCTCAACGAATTAACAAGAGTAATCTTTTTTTGTATTGTATAATTCTGCTATTTGTCTGTGAATATCTTATTTCGCGCGCAATAAAAAATACAATATCAAATATCTTGACAAGCATTATTATGGCAACCTCCAGACAACACAACAAACCATTTTTAATCTCCTAATTACAAACGATTAAATGATAAGCAACACAATTTAAACAAATTCAAATAATATTATTCACGCTTTACCGTAAAGTCAAAAAGTTTTTGCTCCTGGAAATGAGGCAAATAAATTTCAATGATGACTGTAAAAAAAAAAAGAAAACAAAAGTAAAAAAAAACAAATGTAAAGCTTAGACGACAGAAAATGCTTAAATTTACTTTCTTTGACAGCTTGTGGCGCGCGAAATTAAAGAAATAAAAAAAATTGCAGCATATTTCACGGCATTCGGTTTGGCTTTTTGGGCATTCTTGTTTTATATTTATGCTTGTCGCTAAAAATGTTAGAAAATCGCAAATTTATGTTAATTTAACAGAAGCATTATTAGAAATGACGAGCGGGCACAGTAAAAAAGTACGAACAAAACCAAAATATTCTCGCATGAACTTTTTTATGCGTGCGTTAAATTAACAAAATGAAATAAACGGCAATATGAATCCATGGCGTAAAATTAAATTTTATGATTTTAATAAGCATCGTTTTTATTGCAACATGCAAGATTTTCGTTATACGTTTTAGCTTCAATTCCGAAAAGCTTTTAGTGTAATTAATTGCATATATAAGTGACCTTTGACTTAATTTTGGTGGCGTTTCGTTCTTAAATGGATTGTTATTATCGTTTTTCGCCAATTTTTTTTAACAAATATTTATATATTTTTGTTTATTTAACAACCACAATATTAACAACATTTATTTACTTGAAAGCGAATTATTGGCTTGATTTTATTTTATTTTATTTTTTTGCTCAAACATTTTTTACATAAAACTGATTTTCTGCAAATTGAAAAAAAAAATATTTAATGTTTTGTGGTTGGAGCAGCCGATAGTGCAATGTCGGGCTGTACAGGTCATCAATGCAGACACACAAGCATTTATCTTTTTTGCCCTTCATTCCACGCATATCATTCGAAACTCAATTCATTTTTCTGTGCAGCTCAACAGCTGAACGACAACTACAGAAACAACTCATATTGAGTAAATTCCAATGATTGAAAGTTTTGCACTGCACAATCTTTTTGCCCCAACACGTTTTTATGTCGTTTTTACTATTTGTAAAGTTATAAAATAAAGAATGAAAAAAGGAAAATAAATAAAAAATATAAGCAAACATTGACCGAAGGCTTAAGCATAAAATTGCTATAAAAAGACAAATGAAAAAGAAAAAAGTTGACTTTGGCATTGACGAAAGTTTGATACTCTGCACACAACATTTCATAAGTATATAAATGATCTTTTTCATTTTTAGCAGGGCAACTACAAAATTACATGTGTAGTAATATAATTATACATAGTTTATATTAAAATTCTTGGAAGCCCCTCAATAAGAGTTAACCTAATTTATAGGACTCTTAAAAAATAAAAAATATTGATTTAATTATAATTTAAATGTAAACAAAGCAAGCAGCCTGCAGATCGCACAACTGTTTCGGGAGTGAAGTGATCACCGTGTTATCTGTTCTCCAACACCAATTCATTTCAACGTCCTAATTGAACTCAAACATTTTTGAATGCAAAACATGCATTTTAATTCAAAGATATTTTACTACTAAAAAAAACCCAATAATATGAAAGCTTGAAAACTTAAAAAAGTTTTTCGCTTAACAACATGAGTTTGCTTATTTTTGTCATCTGCATGCGCTATGAAAACTTGCCATTCCGACAAAGGAGTTGAACTTCACAATAACGATTCCCTAACGATTGAGACCGCAAAACTAAAAAATTCTGGGAGCATAAAACATAAACTTTACATTGTCTTATATATTTTCCTCTCTGTGTTACAAATATCATGACAATGTTATCATACTATACACTGCGTGAAGAGTACAAAAAAGTTCAATGCCCAGCAAAGAAGTAAAGTTTGCTATCAAAATATATTTCGTTGTAGTTGTTTTGTCCTTTTCTTATTTTTCTCGTTTATTGAATAAAATGATTGAACGTTCGTTCATTCATTCCTTTATTCATTTCCGCACACTGACAAATACAAGCGTGCGAAGCAAAGCCTTGGCTGCCAGCTTGAAAGGCAAGCAGACGACTAAATGAGATAAAGACTACATTTTATGCTACTGACCAACTCACGCGCACACACGCAAACACAAACACACACAAACACAAAACTGCCAAATAAGAAAACCAAGCATACGGACCAGTAAAGGCGAAAGTATGGCAGCAGGATAACAACTTTTCAGCATCGTTTCAAAAGCAGAGAATAATAAAAATTGTAAAATTCCTTACTTCGAACAAGTTTATACTTTTCTTGAGCCCTGCTCCTGCTGCTGCCGTTGCCGTAGCTGCCACTGATGAATGTCCTTACTCGTGTATCTGTTTTTATGTGCACGCGTTAAGTAGATTTGAATGACAGCTTTTGGCTTTGGCTGGGTTTCCCTCATATAAACCCCAACTGCCTTACCAGCGGCAGTTGAATTTCCATTGATTTGTTTCCAATGTTTATGTGCATTACATGGACGCATAAGACGTCGTTTGCCTATCACTGCGCTGACTTCTTCGGATCGCATTTATTTTGCAGAGCCCTTCTTTCTTTTGTAGCTTTGGCAATAAATAACGTTATGACTTTCGTTGCCAGTGGGTGTTAATCGTTTCGGTCTAAGTCTATTTCAAAATTGGGTGAAAAATTGCATTAAAAGTCAAAGAATGTGCCGAAATTGTTATTGGTTTGTAGCTTCTTATATGATTTAAGTTTTATGACAAACGACATTAAAATGAATGCCTAAAAGATAAAAACTAAGTTTCTTTTATGCTACCAATTGGCAAAAAACCATAATAAGCAATCAATATATTGCAAGTTAAACTAAAGCAAGAAATGCGGCAACGACACAACGAATACAAAAATGCACGGAAAAAAGTTAAATGAACGCTTCTGCTGCACGTTCTCATAAGTAGAAGCAACTTGCAAGTCAACAAAGAAAATAATACGTGGTAGAGAAGGATAAGCATTGCACTTGCACATTATGCATGCATGCCAAACGGAAGTGAAGGTGAAATGTATGGGCGGAAAGGAGCATAAGTAAAACGGAAAAATTGCAAACGGAAATAACTCAAGTGCAAAGCAAATTGAGTGTTCATGTATTGTTGGCAATTGACTGTGAAAATGAAGGTAATAAAAATGAAAACAAATTAAAAAAAAAAAACAAATTTATTTTATCAAAAAACAGCCAAATGCAATAAAAGATAACTGTTGCATACTTTAAGGCTGTGAATGATTTGGCATAAGCAAATGCTCTTTAAAAGTCAACTAGTGAATGTGAAAAATTATTGTGCTTCGACTCAAATTAACACATCCTTTCTTTGCTATCGTTGAATTGCTCACTTGCCTTTTATAATCATCGTTTCTGTTGTTATTTCTTTCCACTATTTTTTCGTGTTTTTTTTTTTTTTGTTCTTGGTTGTTGTTAGCAACTCAATAACTAACAAACAATTGCGACAAGGAAATATACTAACTGTGAAACATAAATAAAAGTAAAGTGCTTCTTCTGCTGGTCTTGCTAACAATACAATAGCAGTCCATAAAGATTGAGTGCGGGTGCCTCTGCCTCTGCCTCTGTCTGTGCCTGGGCCCCCAACTCGTGCAACTCCATCGCAAGGACATCATGACATCATGATTTCACGCGATTCCACTTGCTTACAAAACGAGATGCACAACACCACCAGCAGCAGCCGCACCAGTGGCGACAAAAAAGTTAAAAAGCCATTAGCAGTCAGTTGTTTTTTTTTATTTCTTATTGCAAATACAGTAGTTTTCGGCTTAGAAAAACTGGAAAATGGCAGACAACAAAATTGAAAGTGGATTCCCTTTACGTGGAGATACAAAGAAACTAATTTAAGACGCGTAAGCTACTCTTTGTTGCATAATGTTTCCATTTTCATATTTCAAACTATACTCTTTTTTCTCTTTAGTTTTTCTACCATTAATGTACATCATAAGCAAGTCCACTGTACCTGTTTAACAATTGTTATTTTAATTTTAAACCAGATTTTTTTCGTTCTTCCTGCACTCCTTTGCTGTTTTGTTACACTTTGTTGCTCGTTAGCGCTATTGTCCTTGTCGGTTAAGTGTAACAAAGCGCACAACTTGTGTGGAGTCTGAAATTACTTAATTTAAAATTAAACCAGTAAAAACGCTATCATCGGACCGAGAATGAAATACTCTCCATACCCTTCATCCAGTGCCACGATCTTCCATTCGTTGGAATGTTACTGTTTTTTATCTTAACAATCTACGTACAAGTGGGTCACGCCTATTTCTAGATCATATTTCTGAAGATTTACAACTAAACAAACCACTCTATGGAAAGAAGTCATTCTCGGGGCGGACGACTAATATATGTATGTGTGTAGATAGTCGGATGGACAGACGTACTTAACTATATCAACACGTCTTGTCGAGTTGATCGAGAATATATATACTTTGTCTGCTTTTGGGTGTTACAAACTTCATGACAAAGTCTTAATACTGTTCAATGTGTGAAGAGCATAAAAAGTAACACAAATGAAAACTACTACAGTCGATGTGAGACCGCCAAAGCACTTCACTTCATTTAACAAAAGCCCACAGCAATTTAAACAAGCACATTGATATGTCAAACCGCAAAAAATCAAGTCTGGTTATCAATCGCCACATACTCGACATACCCGGCACAAAACCTCGCTGAACCATAGTCTCCTCAAACAAATGCAATTCAATGTTCAACTGTTTGAATTGCAATTGTGTGTCATGCCATTTGTTTACCTAAAAAATTAAATAAAACTGTGTGTGAATTTCAAGAGATATTTTTTTTTGTGTTTTTTCGTTGTTGATTTAAGCGGTCAAACGAACATGTTGCCAAAAATAATGCTTTTCTAATAAATTTTTCAGTCATTGTTATTTATTTACAACACACCCAAATAAATTATAGTTTCATCTGCATGTGTTGCCAACTAACCGCAAATTTGCTATGTACATATGTATGTATGTATATTTTTATACTCTTCATGCTGAGAATAGCATTATAATTTTGTCCTGAAGTTTGTAACAGATCGAAGAAGGCGTTGCCGATTGAAAATGGGAGCAGGGCCAGTTTAAATTTCAATTTAATTATTCAGAAGTATTGGTTGACATAGAAGAAAAATAATTCCCAACATTAAGTAAAAACCAGTCATGAATACTTTGAAGGTTTTTAAGCTGTTGCTTAGAAAGAACTTTAAAAAGCAGATATATTTACGTCGCCAGTGGTTATTTTCCATACTGATGCCAGTTTTCTTTACGCTTATTTTGGTCGTTGCACGCTTTTCGAATGTTTCTTCACTTGAAGAAGAAATTCAACACTATGAACCAGTTGATTTAGCTATATGGTGGTATGATCTCGTGTCGCTTCTTAAGCGAAGGCTTGTCGTCATAAGACGGGAGGAGCCAGAGTAAGTTTTTTTAAGCTACTGTTTTGAGCATTTGTTAACTCTAATTGCTTTCCAGTTTTCAACATAATACTTTCATACCACAGTTGATAATGGGCTTTGCGCCAAACACCTCCGAAGGCGTTAATAACATCATGGAATTAGCTCTTAGAGATTTATCCGATGTGACATTGAAAAGTTATGATAATTGTGACGATCTTGCCAACGTTATGTTTGTGCACCACTTTCTGATAGGAGCATGTTTCCACGAAAATGAAGGGGAACAAATTAATGAAATTTATCCACTTGTCTTAAACTTCTCGATACTCATACCGTCTGAATTTCGCATCTACGACGATTCATATGTGGGTGCTAATTGGGATACAAGTTTTAACTACGATCGTTTCCACAAATTGGAAGAACGCGCCAATCAGGGTGCGGATGGTGGACGACCGGGTTACGTACGGGAGGGTGTGATTTCCGTGCAGTATTTCATATCAATGGCTTATATTAAACTTACGAGCAACGTGACAGACATACCAGGCGTATTGTTAAAACGATTCGATGTTATTGAAAATATGCATGAAAAATTTGGTGAGGGCGTTGAAATATCAATAGCATTACTGTATCTGATGGGCTTTTTGTATCCGGTAGCGGTTCTCTCTGAGGTAAAGTAAAGTTTATTAAATAAAGTTTTAAGCATTTAAACTTCAACTTCACAGATAATTGTATACGAAGAGGAAATGAAGCAACGTTATCTACTCAACACAAACGGCATTGGAAACGTCATACAACTTTTGGCGTGGTTTGTGAATGGTTTGTTTCCATTCTTTGTGTCTTGCATATTTTGTGTTTTTATCTTAGAGATACCATGGAATGGCTCCGTTTCAGTGTTAGAACATTGTCCTTGGTATTTGGCTTTGGTTTTCTTTTTTTCATATTCTGTGGCCGCGGTGGCCTTTGCCATTCTTATGGCGATAACGTTCAGAACGACAAAGAATGTGTTAGCGCTGATACCGCTCACCTGGATCATTGGCTTCTTACCTTTTCTGGCAAAGTTTGATGAGTGGAATGAGCATCAATCCTCGTTTTCATTTAGATCTGTATCGTGTTTACTTCTACTGAATGTGACTCTCGGCGCTGGTGTAAAACGATTAATAGCATTTGAACGTTTCGTCTCCAAGCTCAGTATTATAGAATATCTTCAAGCGACTATGTCAAATGATGACTATTCGATTTTATACTTCATCGGCTATTTTTATATGCAAGTAGCTATTTATATGTTGCTGGCTATAATAATAAACAACACATTGATAAGCCGTCTGATAAAGAGTTGTATGAACGTTATAACTAAAGGAAAACAAAATACAGTACCAGTTAACCCAAACGAAAACACAGAATTCAAACAGAAGGCCTTCGAAATAAGCGACGAAGAACGCAAAGTTGTTGTAGAGTTTGACAATGTTAGTTTAAGATGCTCAAAGCAATGGATCATTAAGAATTTTTCGCTTAAATTACATGAGAATGAACTGATCTGTCTACATGGTCAAAATGCTTCAGGTAAAACATCGATTATGAAAATGATTTGCGGTTTACTTCAACCCACCAAAGGCACAATCACCATCGAGGGATATAACATTTGGAAAAGTGCAAGAAAAGCCTACAAGAACGTTAGCTTTTCGATGCAAAGTGTTGGCCTTTTTAAAGAATTTACAGTCGAGGAAATAATTTTATATTTCTGCGTCTTACGAGGATTAACCGAAGCCCAAGCCAGAGAAGATCTTAAAAAATATTTGACCATGATGAAAATAGAAAAGTTGAGTAACTCACGTACAGCGCATTTGACAGTTGGTCAACGTCAGGTCCTAGGCATTGTTTGTGCCTTTGCAGGCCGCAACAAGATCGTGCTGTTAAACAAACCGTTAGAGGGTGTTGATGTTTATAGCACAGAATTATTCTATAGGTTTTTGGAACATGAACGTAAAGGCCGCAGTGTATTACTAACCACATCCAAACCAAAAATAGCCGAAATGATCGGCGATCAAATTGCTGTCATTAAAGACGGTGAGCTATTGTGCAAGGGTTCAATGTGTTTTCTCTGTCAAACCTACAAAGACGGTTATCGCTTGGTGAGTATTTAATAAAAATCCAGAGTTTTGTAATTTAAATTGTTTTTGTTTTAGATCTGTTATCTTGGCGAAAGGTGTTCATTGATTCAGCTAACAGACTTCCTTAAAAAACATGTGCCTGCCATCGAAAAGGAAACATATTATGCCTGCAAAGCAATTTACCGCATTGACTATAAAGATGCGACGCAACTCGAAACTCTATTGCATGAACTGACCAGACAAAAAAAAGATCTACATTTGAATAAATTCAGCATTGTCGACTGTTCTTTAGAGTACTTGGTCTACAACATTTATGCGCACACAACGGACACGCACAATTGTGAGCAACGTCAACAGCAGTTTTACGAGGAAGACGTGTTTCGCGAAGTGGCATCTGAATTGCAAAACGTCGATGGACTGATTGAGAACCATAAACATTACCAAGGCACACGTCTCTTTTTTTCTCACATTTGGATTGTGCTACATAAGAATTACTTACTGGACATGCGCTCTCCATTATTGCCATTGGTTAAAATATTAATGCCGACCTTTTTAGCCATACTGATCTTTTTGCTACCGCACTTTCAATCGGAGCGGTCAGGTCAATTGCCGGAACGGATTTATACACTTGATAATTATGATAGTCCGGTGATCTTCTATGACAATTTTACGACAACTGCAGTTTCGCAGAGCATTATTACGACTTTTGAAAATCGTTTACCGAAAGACAAACATCCTATAATCAATGTGAAAAATTCAACGATTATGGAATACATGCGTAACAACACATATAAGGAAGACTTCTTAGATGATTACGACTTTCCAGCTGCATTTACTTTTGATGACAAATTCATTGTGGCGTGGTTTAACAACTATTTACTGCATTCGGCGCCGTTAAGCATGAATATTGCTGTCGATGCAATAGCTGGGTAAAATTTAACTCAATATGTATTAAAGCTGCACTTCATGATGACTTCTTTTCAGCGCTTTGGTTCATCCCAAATCACGTATTTACACCCGATTGCGACCGCTGCCTTTCTCAACTACACACTATGTTGATATGACACGTGGCACATTCAAGTTGGATAATGTCTTCGCGATTACAATGACATTCTGCTACTGCTTTGTTTGGTCCCTTTATCTGCTGAACTTGACAATGAGTAACATAAATCGCCACAATAAAATTGAATCTATAGCTGGCCTGAAAATGGGACGCTTGGCGATTTCAACGCTCATCTATGAATTTATTAAGATTACCTTCTCGTTTGTGCCACTGAACAGCGTTGTAATGCTATTCAGATTTCGGCAACTCATGCAGTTGGATGTATACTGTAAGTAACTTAACAAACTTAACACTTTGACACCAACGAAATATTGTTTTATTTTCTCTCTACTTCGTTCTTTTGCTTCCGCCTACAGTCCTATTTGTTTTCATTATGCTCGTTACGGCACTCTGTATGTTAGCCTACAATATTCTTATAAGCAAGTTATTACCAGATATCAATGCCGGTTATGTGCTCGTTTTAATGTTCCATTCCTTCGGTATTGTTTGCTTTTTGATGCTCTTCGAAATCGACCAGTATCGTCGACCCGGGGAGGACAGCACTATGCCAAACTTTAATTTTTTGCCCTACTATGGTCTGGCCTCCATGTTTGTACGGATATTTGAATACTCAGATTTGTGCAGTAACTGTGGAGATAAGGAAACTAATGATATTTCAATGTTGCTTGAAAAATGCGTTGTAATACCAAATTGTTGTGGTACGTCTAAGCAAATTATTTATTCTGACAAGTGCCTGTAAAAAGACTTTTTAGATGTGCTGAAAATTAACTTCCTCTCTGATCTCACACCAATGATAATATTGACATGCTTATCCTGGGTTTTATATGCTCTCTGGAAGCGTTTTTTCTCTGGTGGTAAGATGCATATGAGACGCGAAGTGTCTTATAAAGATACGTAAGTAGCTTAGACTAATGTTTTCAGCTTCTAACTGCTTTTCTTTACATCACTTATAGTGTGAACAGTTATTATGACCAATATTTGCGTCATTTTATATACCTCGATAATCGAGACAAAAGTTGGATACAGGAAAAGAAGCGCGTACGTACTTTGGAAAGAGTTCGCCTCTTACAAAAACCGTTGCATTGTGAGAACGTATGCGTGCATTTCAGCAACAAACTCATATTGAATCGCTTAAACTTCATGATCGAACGGTTAGTGACATATTACTTATAATTTCTCTTAAAATACAACATAATTTCGCCTTGCAGTTTTCAGACTTTTGCTGTCTTAGGCAAAAATGGCGTCGGAAAATCTACGCTTATCGAAACAATACTCGGCAAACATTATCTGAGTGATGGCTACATTAATATTAACTATTCCGAAAATAGCACTGATGTGCAGAAAATCCGTAAGCGCATTGGTTACTGCCCACAACAAAGTGTACCCGAGGATGGTCTAACTATTATCGAGACGATCGAGTTTGTGTTGCTTGTACGCGGCATGCCGAGGCGTACGGTGACTAACGTCGCTGATAAAATCTGTAAAGTTTTCGATGTCTATCGCTTTCGTTACTATAAGACTAGCACTTGCAGTCGTGGCATTTTGAAACGCATCAATATTGCATTAGCCATGATTGGCTATGCCAGCCTCATACTACTGGACGAGCCACTTTCCGCAATTGATGATAGTGGCAAACGTCTCATATTCCATGTGATCGGCCAAATCTGCGCACGTGGCCAAGCTGTTTTAATAAACTCTGTCGATCCGGATGACTGTGAGCTCGTCAATCGCGTAGCTTTGCTTAAGGATTACTCATTGGCTGCCATTGGTGAAGTCCATCAGCAACTCTTGCATAGGTACTATGAATATTACACTATAGTCATCGTATGTTTCCGATTGGAGTTTTTGAAAGATTCAAGATTTTCACTCAACTATGATCAAATGTTAGCGGATACGCGTTTACGTTGGCGGCACGTAAAGCGTCTGAAGATGGCCAAGTTCATGGAAGAACAATTTCCTCAAGCAATTGTTAAGTGAGTATTCGCAATAGTAAAACTGACTTCTTTTTACAATCTTATTGTGTCTTAGGAATATAGCCTTCAATGTTGCGACCTGTTGGTTTTCGCTGGCTCAGTGCTCTTTTGCGCAAATATTTAATATACTTCATAAGCATGAAAAATGTTTTTACTCGTTCACCATAACTCCTATGAACCTCAGCACGCTTTTCAAAGACTATGCCGCGCGTCCTAATCGCCAAAAAGACATTATGAAAGCCGAAATGTAAACGTTATATAAATAATTTGAATTTAACCTTTAATACCTTTCAATGTTGAAAATAATATTAAATGCCACAACTATACAATTCTTCGAAATAACTACAATATTAAGAATTCTTTATCTTTCTTTATTCATGTTCACGTCGTTGTCATGTCGATGCCTTCATTCTGTTTTTATCGACACGCATAATTTCTTCATTCTCTTAGCATAAATTACGGCGTATCGCGTATGTATGCATTTTCCATTTTTACTTTCTTCTTCGCTTTCTTTGAATCGCTTGAAAGTTTTGCAAATAAAGCATTTTATTGTGCCACTGGGATTTATAATCTTGACTTAAAAAAAAAAAAACATTCCTCCAAAAGGACCAGACAGAATACGAAAAAAAAAAACAATTGAAAGGAGCGCATTTCAATGTCAAATTAAAAATGTCCTTTATTGCTGTGCCTGCAATAATATCCTTTTCTTATTTTGTTGCGTCGCCTTCACGGCTTTTTCTTTTTTAAGCCTTTAACAAATTTGTATTTTTCGCTTTTTTATATTTCACACTTCCTTTCGAATGGCCGCCGTAGTCATTCTTGTTGGAATTTTTATTCTAGCATGTCGTCTAAATTAAGTGTCTGACCTTTTTGCCTTTCTTGTACACTTGGTTTCTTTTATTTTTTGACCATTTGCCCAAAATGATGATGTTGCCATAGATTTATGTACTCGGCTCGGCGTTTCCCTTTTTTGCCATCGATTGCTTTCTTAATTGTTGTTGTTCCCTTTTCATATAATTCTGTATTTTTAACTCGTCCTTGTTATACTCTTAGCTACTTATTCTTTTACTTAGCTTGAGGCCTTCTTGTCGGAATATAAACATGAATTTCATTAAATAAGTTAATTTAGCGAAAAATAATTAACAAGTTGAACAACATCAGCAGTTTTTGTTAAAAGCATTCAAGAAAAAAGAGCATTTTTTTACAGGAAGCGATTGCTTAATGGAATTTGGTAAATGTTGTCAAGTGCAACGACTAAAATGAGTTAATTACCAAATACCACACTTAATAACTTGTTAAAAGCTTCTTACAAAAATCTTTTTTATACTCTTCACGAAGTGAAAAGTATTATAGTTTTGTCACGAAGTTTGTAACAGCCAGAAGGAGGCGTGGCCGCCTATACAAAGTATATATATTCTTGATCAGGATGACAAGACGAGTTGATATAGCCATGTCCGTCTGTCCGTCTGTCTGTATGTATGCAAACTCCTCCCTCAGTTTTGAAGCTATCGACCTGAAACTTTGCACAGACCCTTGTATTTTATTACGATGACACATTGGTCGGAACCAGCGAGATCGGACCACTGGAACTGGTAGCCACCATACGAAAAGAAGAAGAAAAAAAAATTTCAATCGTTGTATGAAAAACTTTTTTGTTTTCCAAGATAGAGCGCTGAAATTATACCAGTGGAAAACAACCGTAGCCAGGCTAAATGCCTGAAAATTTCATTGAGATCGGAATACTGGAACTGGTACCTGCCATACAAAATGAAGAAGAGGAAGAGAAACAAAGTTTAAATCGTTGTATGGGAAACTTTTTTATTTCTTAAGATAGAGTGCTGAAATTTTAAAAGTAGTAAGTAAGTGTCACCAGATCAAATGCCTGCAAGTTTCATTGAGATCGGACTGCTGGAACTGGTACCTGCCATACAAAATGAAGAAGAGGAAGAGAAGCAAAGTTTAAATCGTTGTATGGGAAACTTTTTTGTTTCTGAAGTTAGGCTGCTGAAATTTCAAAAGTAGTAATTTAGTGTCACCAGATCAATTGCCTGTAAGTTTTGTTGAGATCGGACTACTGGAACTGGTACCTGCCATACAAAATGAAGAAGAGGAACAGAAACCAAATTTAAGTCGTTGTACGGAAAACTTTTTTGTGTCTTAACTAATCGACTCTAAACTTCATACTTTTGTTGATAATGTGGCTTAAAAGCTATTTTGATATCAAAATGGGCGTGGCACCTCCCACATATGACCAAAACCAAAAGTTCCTATATATCTGGCACTCAATGAGGTATAACAACGAAAACTGATCTGTAGGCTATGTGGACAAAAAGAAATAAGATTCCAAAAATAAAATGGGTGTACCACAAAAAGTGTCGTGAAGAGTATACATCTTCGGCAAGGCCGAAGATAACGTCCTTACTGGTTTTTAATTCATTACATCATTTAGAATGATTCGCAATATGTCCAAAAAATTGTTATGTCTTCCAAGTTTAGTTGGCAAAACCAATTGCAAAGCAACAAAATAAAGTATCGAATGAAGAAAAAACTGTGTAAGAAAAACGATTCCCACCAAATTTTATGGCCAACATTGACAAGGAAATAGCAAAATAGCGTTTTAGTAGCGAAGAAAAAATAGACGCAAATCGGCAGAATGAAAGAATTATTGTTTATTGCTTTCACTGTGTTTTTGACTTCTATATTTATACCCTGCACAGATTATGTGTCAGGGTATATTGAGCTTGTCTCAGATCAAATTTATGTAACACTTAGACGGCGAGGAGTAAGACGCCACAATATATATTTGAATATCCATGCGTCCCACATTTAATTGGTTATAGCTAAAATACCAGATGATGAAAGACATGGAAATTAGATAATATACTCACTAAGCCCGGGTTAAACACCATTTTCATTTTCTTATAAACTGAATGCTTATAATATTTTTCTGTCCTCATTTTTACCCTTCAAACACATATGATAATTTAATTAATCTAATTTTATTTAATTTTTTTTTTTATGTCATAATAAGATTAAAAAAAAAAAAAGATTTTCTTAATATTTTAAACAATACCAGAAAATCAATTTTTTTTTTATTTTTGGAATGTGGCACTGCCCTTGTTTACAGAGTATTATATTGTCGAATATACCCGACCATGCCGCCATTGCTTTTTTTTTTTGTTATAATTTTTTTTTGTCTTTAGTTATGTGTGTGTTTGTGTTTATTCGTATTTGTCTTTCGACTTTTGTCTGACGCTACTCAAGCGTATAAATTTGCGCGCATATGAAATGAGCTGTTGGGCAGAGCAACACTTCACCCGTTTAGCCATCATTTTATGTCTCTGCGATCGTTATTTGATGTCATTGCTTTGCCATTGTTTATTTGTTTACATACTTTTAGGCGCTCAGATAATAAAACCAGTGAAAGAAAGAAAACAAAAAAAATTGCCATGAAAACAATAACAAATTGTCGGAGGAATTAAAGAGAAGGCATGTATTCGTATTGAAGCAGAACAATAAACGCCAAATTATGCTGAAGATTATGATTGTTATTGGTTTCCCATATGAAAATTTATGCTCTGGAAGGTTGTGCGACAAATGAATCAACATTAAGATTGCCTGAAATGCGAAAGGCAAACTCATGAATGTAAAAGCGCTAAGTTGATGTATGTGGCGAAAATTTATTGTAAACAACAATTGGAATTTCAATGACAAAATACAATTTTAATAACATATTTGCATTTCACGGACCGCCACAAGCAATTACAAACAATTTGATTATAGGCGCCTGTTTTTGAGAGAACCTGTCGTGCATTTTTTATGCCGAGCTCTAAAAAAAGTTCAATTTTTTTCACTTTTCATCAGAAACTGTGATATAAAACGTTAATTTATGGTTTTCGCGCAAAAAAGAGTTTACACAAGTGCTTAAAATGGAAAAATGGTAAAAGTAAATGTAGTGACAAAATAAACGTTTTAATTGGGAGTAAAATGCGGGCTTAAAAAACATAAAACAAAGTAATTATTTTAAAAAATATACAGCATATTTGCTTTAAAACACATAATACTTTGCAAAATTTTACGCATTTTAATTTGACAACCTCAATTTTAAACCCAATTTTTTGCCGCCACAATGCAGCAAGTGAAGGTTGTTAGCGCAAATTGAGAAAGTAAGGTGATTGAAAAAGGGAAATAGCTGCGCTATAATCTGACAAAAAAAAAAGAGATGAGTAACATAAAAAATATAAAAAAAGGAATTACATCAATAACAACTGCAAAGCATAAGCGCAGCTGCTGTTGCAGAGGCCAATACAAGGCTGGGTGTGAGATTGTCAGTGTGTGGCATAGTTATTAAAAAGGCTGACATGCTGTGCGTGTGTGTGTGTGCATTTGTGTGTGTGCATGTGTGAGTGTATGTGAGTATGCGCCACATTATTGCTTTGCGGTATAAACTCATCGGCATTTGTATTTTTGCCGCATGAATTCCATCAGCAGCTGCAAATGGAGTTCGAAAAATCGACAGACGAGCGGTTTTCCAATTGGCTTGGCAAGCGCTTTTGTGTGCATACTTTTCGGTTTAAATAAATTTTGTGGTTTATATTAAGCGCACACATTTAATTGACAGGAAATCCGCTTAAACTGCTGTCGACACGCTTTTCTCCATGCCCATAAGCAAACCTAAAAGTAGGCTATGACAAATGTGCCACTGCGAATCTAATAAATTTGCTTGCGCAAATAAACATAAAAACTGATTAGAATCAAGCCAAACAATTCATTTTTCATGTTCATAAATGTCAAATGTGTCATTGCGAACAAAAAATATTTCACAAAAAAAAAATGCACAGCAAAAAAACAAACAAAAACATTTGCGCACACATGTTGCACGCGTTCAACGAGTTGACGACGAAATGGCATTGCTTGCTTTTAGGCAGTCACGTACCATAAAATGCTTGTCACCAGTTGCAAAGTATTGGCGAACGGGCATGGCTCTTGGCGCTGTTGTTGCCACTTAGCAATTTCACCTTGTAGACATTTTTTTTTTACTTTTTGTTTCTTTTCTATGACGGGCCTTGTTTTTTAGTCAGCAAGTTTCGCTTGAGCCTGTGTCAACATTATTCACTAAAAGTCAGACTCATAAAAGTGCATTTGCACGCCTGTTCAATTCAATTAATGGCTATAGACCATTAAAAACTTGCTGTAGTCTATTTTGTTTTGGTTTGTGTGCCAGAAAGTAAGATTTCTTTAAAGTTTCAAGACTTACCAAAACAACATTGTATGAAGGATAGCAGCACTTAAGAACTTAAGCACAAATGACTTAAATGGTGCTTCAAAGCATGATTCTTTGTAGCATATTTGGCACATTTAATACTGAAAAACAAATAAACAAAATACTTGCTATAATTGAGACATAACGTTTACGATTGCCATGTCAACAGTTCAGGCAGTATTTGTTTAAATCCAAACCCTAAAAAACAAAACTAACACAAGTATGTTCAAAATAAAGCCACAAAAACAATCAATTTGTGTAAAAACAACAACCCTAAGCGAAAAGACAGGTGTAACAATTCTATTGCGACGAGGACAAGCGTCGACCAGATGACAACAGGTGTAAACAAGTGTAAACACAAGGAAAGCAGACACAAACGACGACAGTGACGACGGCAGCCATGACAACGTTGTTGCCAAGGACGACAAGAACTCGCCAGGCGGCACACAACACAAATCAAGCGTGAACCAGAGAATGTTGTAGAAAAAAGCACAAAAAACTGTCAGTTTTTCTTTTTTAAATGCAGTCAAATCAAGTGCGAATCACAAGCGAGCAACAAAAAAACCAACGATGAGCAACCGCACAAAATTTATAATAAATACTTCAGGTATGTGTGTGCCGTGTGCCATGTTGAAGGTGATGTTAAAACTATCCAACACAAAAAAAACAATAGTCATTGTGAGGAATTGAAAAATATCAGCTACTACAGCGACTGAGCCAAACGTATACACGCTGTGCAAATATTTATGCCTACGGCGTGGCTCCGGCTGGCTCATGTACAGCTCAACGAAATCATTTTTCCAAGCAGGGATAAGCTTTAACAAGTTTCCTTTTTCCTTTTTTTATGCGTTGTTTTTTATTTTTTACATGCAACTATTTCTCGTAGTTGAATATTTTGCGGCTAGCAGTATTCTTGGCACGGAATTGGACGAGCAAACAGCCAGGATATTGGAGTTTCTCGAGAACGACGAGCACACGCTTATATCGGCCGTGCATAATAAAAGCGATGGCAAAATCAAATTTCATCATCGCATACCGAACGATGAAGTGTGTTTGCTTTTCTACAAGGTGCCACAAGTGGGCGCCGGCACGTTCAGTGGCAGTGGTGGCACTGTCGGTGGCACACAGACAGCCAATGAACCTCTGCTGGGCATACTCACCCTGGAAGGCGGTTTGGTTAAATCCATTTACAATTCCGTGTCGCGTGTATTCTCACCGCATGCAGAGGCAAAGGTGAGTCTAGCTGACGTGCAATGCAGTTTGTATTTCCATGTAGCCCTTACTCATAGCTCCTACGAGTGGTTCGCTTTAGCAACGATATCACTGGGAGTTGATGATATGCGTTTCGAGCTTACTGAAATTAGTTTTTATATTTTAATCCGATTTTGCATGGATAATAATTTGTTGTTTTTTTTTTTTATTTTTGTATCTTTGATGTTTCAACGCATGCATGCACAGAAACAAACCGAATACAGTCCGGAATTGAGTGGCTTACTAGAGAATCTTCATGTTTCACTCGGCTCCACATTGGGCTTGCCACAGAGTGGTGCGTATACATTTTTTGAGCCTTCAAATATTGGATAAACTTATATATATTTAATTGACTTTTATAGGCATCGCAAATGTGCGCGACGAAATAAAATATTGGAAGCAAAAGCTTGGCCAAAAGCAGAGCTCACGCGTGGATCGCGAAATGGCACAGCTCTTTATAAGCGTGCTGGAGCCGCTGTCAAATGAAGTTGATGCGCTCGACAGCGGCAGCGATGCCAGCAATGGTGACAAAGATGGCAGCGGCGCACGCATTGAGCTATTTTTCGATTTCGCGCATAATAATTTGGATGAACTTTGGCGCTTACCGTACAACTATCCGCAGCAGCGTATGAGTGACCTATTAGATGTCATAGGTAATTGTTAGCATATTTCTTATATGATCTAATAAATATTTTGTACTAACATGCATTGAAGGAAATCGCTTATTGGAAGTCTGCTTAACGCAACTGTTCGCAGAGGATATTTGGAGTTTCGCCTCCTATCATGTGAATAGCTTAATGAGTCAGTGCATTGACACTGTTGATAACTGGATGCAGTTATGCGATTCGTTGACACGCCTATTTTGGCCGAATTACATAAAACATCCGTGGTTAGGAGATGCTTACAGCCACAAGCGTGGTCAACAGTTCAAAGAGCGACTAGCAGAAATACGTAATATCAAGAATCTTTATAAGCAGATCTCAACGCTGCTAGATGACAATGAGCTGGAGCAAATGTTCCAAGTAAACTCACCGTTTAGTGGTAAATAAATTTTTCAGGGAATAAGCATATTCGATTAACCATCAACTTGCTTACTAGATTTTAACATTTTCGATACAACCGGTTTGGGCCAGTCAAAATGGCAGAAGGCATTGATACAGTTCGAGGAATTAATACAGCCCATTGACGAGCGCATTGCAACAGCGTTGAAAGCTCAACTGCATCATCACTTGAGTAATCCCCGACAAGTGATTTATATATTCTCGAAGTACGAAACGCTTATTCAAAGGCCCACCGTGCTGGAGCTTTTAACAATTGAACGCGAGCAGTTCTTACAATCCTTGCACATACTGCTGCAGGACTTACGCAAAGCAATGTCGGACACCAATATGGAGCCGGACACAGGACACTTGTCGGTTATATGTAATGAGTGCCGCTGGCTGAAGGTAGTCCAGTATCAGGTACGCACAGAAAAAACACTCAAATTTATTTAATAATAATAAACTCATGTGTTACAGATACATGAAATCGAGAAAGTTATTCACTTGATTAGTGGACGGGAAGGTTATGATAAGATCCACAAGGCCGTACAAGAAATCAAGGAAGAAACAGAGTCACTACTCCGCACAAACTTTGAAATCTGGTCTGGCCAGTGCTCCACTGCTGTAAAAAGTGGTGAACTCAAGTAGGTTGAAAAATGTAGGATTTAAATACTTTAAACTTATTGGTCTTAACAACACAGACTTCGTGATGATCAGGCCGTAGTTAAATTTGAACGCGAGGGACGTCAACTAATGCGCGTTACATTCAATCCAAAGCTGGTTACCTTCTGTCAGGATGTACGCGAATTTGAGAATCTTGGCTACAGTGTGCCCATCGAGCTGCGGTCTGCTGCTACACACGCCGCGAAGTACATGTGTTATGCCAGACGCTTACAGCAGATTGCTACATTTCATAATACAATTGGTGATCGCATGATTCCTTGCCAGAGACCAATTATGCTAAAGAACGCCATTGAGTTATCAAAGCTCGTACAAAGTGAGACGGTTGCTTGGAACGACGAGGCCTCTGTTGAACGTTATGTGAATATGCTGCAAGCAGCGGTCTCCAAGTTGTCTTCGGATAATACTTTGCTTGTCGGTTATCACGAGCAAGCTAAGCGCACCGTCATTAAGTTAATGAATACGGATCTGTTCACCCAGAATCAAATGTGGAAAGATGAAATGCGACATTTGCGTGAGTTGGTGGCAACACTTGAGCGGCAGGGCTACTCTAATCTGGATGCATTTAAGCTTCATTGGGATCACCAATTGTATAAAGTTCTAGAGTATCAATATATCATTGGCTTGCTGGACATGAACAACAAGCTGCCGGATATACACATCAAGATTGTCTTTCGGTAAGATTTTGTTAATGTTTTTTCCAAGCATGTTCTAAAGTGCCGCCATTTACAGCCAACGACAGCTCTGCTTTAATCCGCCCGAAGAGGAGATACGCGAAAAGTATTTTACTCAATTGCGACGCTTTATCGAACGTCCATGCAGCTTTCGTGGTCTATCTGATAAGAGTGCTGAGCTTTTCAAAGCAATGGTTGAACTGAATTGTCATCATTTTGGTCCGCTCTATGAACGCGCAGAACAATTGTTTGAGAAACTCGCCAGCTTTAAGCAACTATGGCTGCCATGGGTCGCCTTGGGTTGCGTCGACGTTGAGGAATTGTGCAGCATACACCTCAATACCGCTGAGGATTGGGATCGTGATTTTCGGGCTTGTAAAAACTTTAGTCAAAATATCGCAAAGTTACAAAACTCGGAAGAATCAATAGATTGCATTGTCATCAATGTTTTGCCATTGCGAATGGACATTGAATTTATTAGTCGACGCTACTGGGAGGCGCTCTTGAATAGTCTACGCGCCTCCATTCTGACAGATGTGTCCGTAATACAAGAATTTCTGCAGCAATCACTTCAGTTTTTGCAAAATGTGCCAATGGATGAGGGTTCGATAACGGAATCTGGCATGAAGTACGAGAAGATAATGACTGATCTGCCGAAAGTTTCTGAAGTTTTGGAGTTAGTCAAAGCAAAGGACACCTGCTTGGCCGGTTGGTGCAAAGAGCGCGTGTCTGCCTTGGCTGGCATACTCATGCAATGGGAGAAGCTTCAGCCGTTACTTGAAAACCATGCTGTGATATTGCAACGCCAGGTTGACATGATCAAGACTCAGGCACAAGCGCAGATACAAAATCTTCGTAGTGAAGCAGACAAATTTTTATTACGTTGGGAGTCGACCATTGCCGAATTGGAATCCAATGAAGACGCCACGCTGGAAGTTTTTAAGGAACGTCAAGCACATTGGCAGCAAATAAAAGCGAAGAAAGAACATTTGCTCACGGAATGTTCCAAGTTTAATATGGAGTTTCCCTCTGAAATTTTGGTACCATTTGATGAGATCGAAACACAAATGGTCGCACAATCGAAGCAATGGGAGGCATATGACAACTTTCTTCAAGAGCTGGAACCAATACTCAAGGAGGAATGGGCCATTTACCGTCGACGTCCCTATGTGCTGAATGAATTTATTAGCAAGTGGGAGGGCTCCGTGCATGCCTCAATTGATCTGCCCGCCAAACGTATTCGTCAGCATGTAGAACGCCTGCAGTCAGTGCTGCCTGTGTTGCAGCAGCTTCAGGTCGATGGATTAAACGAACGTCACTGGGCACGCATCTTTATGCTGTTGCGTAAGCCAGAACCCAACAAGTCGTTGCATAGCATTTTAGTGGGTGATGTTTTAGAGGATATGAACAGCTTACAGGCTGCCAGTGGTGAAATTTCGAATATTGTGCGTCAGGCTGCATCAGAACAGATTGTTCGCCAGGCGTTGATAGAACTTGATCAATGGTCGGTGACGGCTCAATTAAAGTTAATAACGTGCAAGGATGCCGCTGGCAATGATGTAACGCTTATCAAGGACTATCAGGAAGTCTTGAATAAAATTGGCGATAATCAATCTCTGCTACAGTCGGCCAAAAACTCTGCTGCATTTGATAGCTTTTCAGATCAAGCGGAGTTATGGGAAAGCCGTTTGAATACGCTGGATACGCTACTAAGTAGCTTAAGCCAATCTCAGAGGCGGTAAGTTAAACATTCTTTAACTTGTATAACATAATAAAGTGTCTGTCATTTTGCAGTTGGGTCTACTTGGAACCTGTCTTTGGTGCTGGAACTCTAAAAAATGAGGAAGCGCTCTTCAAGCGCATTGATAAGGACTTTCGTTTTGTTATGCGCGAGATACAGGCAGATGCGCGTGTCATATCGCTTGTCAAGATCAACAATATTACGACGATTGTTAATACCTTGGAAACGCAGCTGGCGCGTTGTCAACATAACCTTATGTCCTATATTACGGTAACAAAATTCCTTGCCTTGTTTGCTTGCCGATCTCAGCTTATGTCTTTATCAACCACAGGAAAAACGGAACTCCTTTCCGCGTTTTTATTTTCTCGGCGATGATGATCTGCTGGAATTACTCGGCCAAGCGGCAAAAGATGCCGAAATCATACAAAAACACATCAAGAAACTATTTCCAGGCTGTCATAGTCTGGTCATTGTACAAGGCGCCAGTGGCCATTACGTTATAAATGCACTTAAGAGCGCTGAAGGTGATGTCTTGGCATTGAAGCAACCGGTCGAAATGACTGGCGCCATTGAGGTAAGTCTTGAGGTTTACACACGAAATGTTCCAACAATAACTTTAACCAATCAAATGCAGCTTTGGCTTAACAATCTCGTTACGACGATACAGCAGACCATTAAGGATCAAATCTATACTTGTTACACCAACAATTATGCTAATGCAGGTGATAATCTTAATGAGCATATTTTGCGGCAGTATTCAATACAAGTGTTGGCCACCGTGCGTGCTCTGCACTTTACCAAGCAAACGGAAAAGGCCATTGTGGCGATGTCACTGCCAAAGTTGCAACAGGCACTCAATACGGAAATAACACAATGTGCGCTGCTAAAGAATCGACTGGATGGCGAGGAGGCGTTGCTGTTGCGACTAAAGCTGAGCGCGCTGCTCTATGATTTGGTCCATTATGCAGCCGTTGTAAGCGAACTTGTGCAGCACAACGTAATGCACGTCACCGATTGGCATTGGCTGAGCCAACTGAGATTCTATTTGGGTGGCGGCAGTAATAGCACTGCTGGCGGCACGGGCACGGCCGATGTACGTCAGGTTTATGTACGCATGGTGTATGCGGAATTTGAATATTCGTACGAGTTTCTCGGTAATCCCAATAAGCTGGTGAACACTAGTCTAACACATAAGTGTTATCTCATATTGACACAAGCCATGCACATGGGCTTAGGCGGCAATCCCTTCGGACCGGCGGGCACGGGCAAAACCGAATGTGTAAAAGCGTTGGGCGCAATGCTGGGTCGGCTTGTGCTCGTTTTCAATTGTGATGAGGTGCGTATATTGTGGTGGTTGGTCTGTTATTGATTGTCTTCGTGATTTCGTCTTTTTATGCCCATAGAATGTTGACACTGAGTCCATGGGTCTAATATTAACCGGCCTTGCGCGTTGCGGTGCTTGGGGTTGCTTTGATGAGTTCAATCGTCTGCAGGAGGCAACGCTTTCGGCCATTTCGATGCTTATACAGCCGATACAGCTTGCGCTAAAGGACAAAGCGGATGCGGTGCTGCTGGGCGAACGTAATGTAAGTAGTAGTGTGCCTGATCTTGCGGCTGCTATAAACTCAATACTTTTTGCACCTTTTGCACAGATTAAGCTAAACCAACATTGTGGCATCTTTGTTACACTTAATCCCGCTGGCGCCGAGTATGGCGGTCGTCAGAAATTACCCGGCAATATACAAGCGCTCTTTCGGCCTATAGTCATGCAACAGCCGGAGCCACGTGAAATTGCACGCGTCATGCTCTTTGTCGAGGGTTATCAGAGTGCAGCGGAAATCGCTGAACGAATTGTTGAACTCTTCGATTTGTGTGGCAAAATGCTTACCGCACAACGTCACTACGATTGGGGATTGCGTGAGCTGAAGACAGTGCTGCTCGGCTGTGGCGAGGGCCTGCGTCAGCAATTAGTCGATAGCGCTAATGAGCAGCTAAACTCATCAGCATTGCCAACGGACGCCAATGCTGAAATGTCAATTGTATTGCAGTGTCTGCGCGCATCGACCATGTCCAAATTGGCACAGCTTGACGTGTCACGTTTCGAAATGTTGCTGCAAAATGTATTTCCGGAAATAACGATTGTCAGCAAACAGCAGACGCCTTTGGAGGAGGCACTCAATGCTAGTTTTGCGCCACTCGGCCTGACCGCGAACGATAGACAAGTGAAGAAGGCACGCCAATTATATGAACAACTGCAGAAACGCATGGGCGTTGTGGTTGTGGGCCCGCCCGGTTGCGGCAAAACGACAATCATTGCATTGCTGCGTCAGGCGCTGACAACGGGCAACCGTGGTGCGGAAGTTAAGCAAATACGCGTGCATAACATCAGTCCGAAGGCAATGAATCGTGTACAATTGTTGGGCCGCCTTGATCCGGACACGCGTCAATGGCTGGATGGCGTACTGACCAACACCGCCGTTGTGGTTAATCAGGAGGCGGCGCATGTACATTCGTGGATTGTGTGCGATGGCAGCATTGACCCAGAGTGGATTGAAGCGCTCAACTCGGTGTTGGACGACAACAAGTAAGTGAATAATGTGTTGCATTTCGTTGATTGAATTTTCGTCATTTCGTGCTCATTGCCTCATTTTGCTGCGCGTACACAATTAGCAGCGCACAGTGCAACTGCCTCATAGTGCATACATACAGCTACAGATACAAAAGCAACGCAACCATTCAATTTCTCATTCATTTTATTGCGCATACATAAATTCGTTATAATGCTGCTGCACTTAAACTATTTTCTGGTTTTGTGTTTTGTCTTTTATAACTATGTTTATATTCAAGTATTGTTCGAATTATTTCATTAATTATCACTTAGCGTCTAATATACTTGTACAAACTAAAAAAATGCCACTTTTGTTTTGAAAGAAACAAAAAAAAAAAGTAACTAAGGGGAAGCATTAAGCAAAAACAGGACGACATTTTAAAAATGGCGCACATTCACATTAGACGACACATTTTATATACGAACGAACGATTTTGTTTCTTACAAAAAAACTAAACTTATTTAAATTTAAAGAAGTTGGCTTCTTCCGCTTGGCACTACTGCTGCGCGTGCTGTTGTTGCTGCTGCTGCGTCGCTTGCATTTGTTGCTGCTGCTGCTGCTGCTGTTGTTGCTGTTGCTGAGCATGCGTGGTTGGCGGTGGCAACGCCACACCCGGCGGCGGCGGCAAGGGTGGTGCGTGCGCACGCATATGCTGCATGTGCGCCTGTGGCGCCATGTGCTGGAACATGTTGCAGTGCTGCTGTTGCAAATGATGCTGGTGCGCATGATTTGCATTGAAATGGTGTTGTGCCGAATTGACATCACTCGGTGTCTGCAATATAATCTCCGGTTCAAGATTCAATGCAATCTCAGATTCGTCATTATGCACGCCACCAGCGTTGGCATTACGATTGCCACCGCCGGGCAATTGACCGGCAGCTAACGCTGCAGCAGCGGCAGCTTGTGCGGCTGCAGCGGCCGCCGCCGCTGATGTTGTCGCTTCGTTGCCGTACTCCTGTTTAATACCGTTGGGTGCGTAGAGCGAGGCGCTCAGATTTTGATGTAATATGGGATGGCAGAGTTGTGGCATGAGTGTGACACTAGCGATTGGTAACGCCGGATGTGGAAAACTGGGCGGCGGATAGAGTTGTTGTAGTTTATTGAGCTGCTGTAAGTGTGACGCCGTTGTGGCATGTGTGGGCGCGCCGCTTGAAGGATGTGTAGTGTTTTGATTGCTAACCGACGAAGTGATGTTTGTGAGTGTGGAAGCTGCGCTGACTACCGAGTTGTTCACCATATTGGTGGCTGTATTGCGTCGCCGATTGTTAGTTTGTTGCTGCTGCTGCTGTTGTTGCTGCTGCTGCTGCTGTTGTTGTTGCTGCTGCTGTTGTGTTAGTTGCTGCGGCTGTTGCTGCTGCTGCTGTTGTGTAAGTTGTTGCGGCTGCTGTTGTTGTTGTTGCTGTGGCGTTGAAATAATCACCTCAGGCTCAACAGGCACTGGCGGCATTGTTACAAATTCTGGCGGTAATGCGCCATCGTTTACAATCAGTCCCTTTTTACGCTCTTTACGTATTTTATCGCGCAGTTTTTCAAGCTGCCGAAAGGCTTCATTTGCACGACGTGCTTTTTTACGATCACGATCACGTTCTTGCTCCAAACGTCGATACTCGGGATTCATGCGTTTAATACGCTTTCGATCACGATCACGTTCTCTTTGTATCATTTTTTGTCGGGCCTCCTCTTCGGGAGTTAGCTGAAAAAGAGAGTAGAGAGAAAAACGAGTTAAAGCAAACTGCTGAACGTTGTCGAGATTTGAGGTTAAGGCGCTATTAACATTAATATTCTGTTTGCAGTTGTTCTTATTGTTGCTGTTCTGGTGGTGGTGGTGGTGGTGGTTGTTGTTGTTGTTGTTGTTATTATTATTATGATTGTTGTTGTGTCCAAGCGTGCGTGCGTCGGTTGTAGGTCTGATTGGCTGGTCCGCTAACTTATGGCTAGGTGTAGTGGTAGTCGTAATACTGGTAGTATTGTATATTTTAGGTGGTAATAGTAATTTGGAAAATGCTACGTTAGCACGTCGTGCCTTCTTGCGATAGCGATCACGTTCGCGCTCCATTCGCCGGTATTCGGGATTCATGCGTTTGATGCGTTTTCGTTCGCGATCCCGTTCGCGCATTAGGAATTTGTTGCGTGCCTCCTCTTCGGGGGTCATCAACTGGAAGAAGACAAATGGGTAGAAAACAGAAAAAAAAGCTTGCTGTATTTCGTTTTTGCACAATTGATTTGCATAGATGTTTTGTTTAACGGTTGTTTTTTGTTTTTTGATTTAACTAAGCTACTTTAGAAAAGTTTATCTATATTCAACTTTGTTTCAAATTTCAGGCTATTGACGCTGCCCTCCGGCTGGCGCATACAATTTGGCGACAATGTCAACTTTATCTTTGAGACGGACGATGTGCGTCACGCGTCGCCTGCAACAATTTCCCGCATGGGCATTGTAAATATTAAGTAAGTTAAACACTTTCTAGCCATAAATTGTATTAACATTTTTACTGCCAGTCAGGAGGATTATCCATTGCAGCGTGTTGTTGCACATCAACTGGCGCGGCTAGAATATGGCGATTTGCTGCTCAGCTATATTGAACAGCACTTCACGCCGTCGGCGGCTTGGCTCGAGCGTGAATATCTGAAGTGCGTTTTGTATGAAATGAGTTACATTTGGGCAAACTTTAACATTCTTTCTGCTTTCCACAGTGCACTTCATGTTTTCTCGCGCGCGGAACTCTTGCACGCTGTCCTGCTACACATACAGCACGCTCAGCAGCTCGAACAGTTTTGCATTGGCATGCTGCACGCACTGCTCGGCTTCCTGCCAACCGAACGACAAAATGAGTTCGCCAACATGGTGTTACAGCGCGCTAATCTCTATGTGCCGAATTCCAATCAAGCAGCGCTTTGTTACTACAATGCCGCAAGTGCGTCGCTTGAGCAATATAGCAGCGATGATGATGTTGATGGCGGCCAACATTTGACGGCCGACAATGGCGGCGCGCAGCTCATCGAAACGGCCGCCATTAAGTCTTATCTAGACATTTTGGATGTTTTGCTGAAGGCGCCAGCAAGCACGCCTTTTCTGTTGCTGGGGCCAAGTGGCGCGGCAAAGTCACTGCTGCTGGCGCACGCCGTACAGGCGCATCCGGGCTACGAACTGGTGACCATTAATTGCTCGACCCAACTGACGTCGGCGTACGTGTTGCATATATTGAAGCAGGTAAGACGTAGAAAGTTGCTACCAGCCACACCAGCCTGATCTCACACTTTTACAATAGCATTGCGTCATAGTGAGTGGCCTGAAGGGTCGCGAGTACAAGCCCAAACAGCTGCGCTTAGTGCTTTTCCTCAAGAATCTCGATCTCTGTTATTTGGATGCCTGGGGCGCCTGCGAAATTATCGAGTTGTTATTGCAGTTGGTGCAACGCTGCGGTTTCTATGCTGACAATCTGGAGTGGATCAGCATAAGTGGCCTGCAGTTATGCGGCTCTATTACATGCGATGCCAGCGCTATGGGCAATGCAAATCTACTGAAAATCGCGCCACGTTACTTGGCTATTAATCAATATGTGCGCGTGTGCCATCCGACGGACGCTGACATGCTCAACATTGTACAGTCACACTTGGCGCCCTTGCTGTACGGCAGTAACGCACATTTCAAGACAACTGCGAGCGATGTGAACATACAACATGTCACGGAATGTTTAATGGCCTTCTTTCAGCGGGTGAGTGCTTTCCAATTGCAGCTGAAGAGTTATGTAATAAGGCAGTGCCATTCACAGATACATACAACTTTCGTGCCCACTGGACAAGCGCTGGCACATTACCAATTCAGTCCCAAATTTATAATGAAGTTATTGCATTCATTGCGGCATTATCCGCCACAGGATTTCAGAGACGTGAGTACATTTATAGTGTGCAAAGATTAGTGTTATTAATGAATAATGGTTTTAAGGCGCTCTGTTGTGAGATACACGCGGTTTTCAAGGATCGTTTGGCCAACGAGCACGATGTAGAGCAATTTGAAAGCATCATGAAGCAAACAATGCGCAAATATTGTGGAAAAGAGGTTTGAACTTTCACTAAACCAACTTTGCCCAGAACTTCCTTAGACAATTTTGAATATTCGCAGAAAATATATTTTGTGCCGAAGAGCGCCAAGCCGAACTCAGATTTGTGCGCGTTGCAACATGACGAATGGCTGGAGGAGCTGCAAAAGCAGATCACCATTTGCAGTAAGTTTTGTTGTTCACTGTATAATGTGACTTTGTGACTTATATAAATTTGTGCAGATGCCGAAAGTTATTGCATTGAGGCGCCCATCACTGAGGAGCTGTTGCAGCAGACCGCAAAGGTGGCGCGCGTCTTGACGCGTGCTGAAACGCATCTGTTGGTGCTGGCACAGCCCGGTGGCAGACAACTAGATGCCGTGTACGCCGCAGCCATGTTGCAGCAGTCAAAGGTACAGAGCATACAAGGTGGCGCTGGTTATGCGCTGCAAGACTTCTACAACGACCTGAAGTTAGCCATGCAGACGGCGGCGCTGGAGGATCAGTGCATCTGTCTGCTGATCGAACACTGCTGGTTGACTTATGTGCCGGACATAATAAAGCCGCTGGAGGCGCTGCTAGAGGGCAGCGATATTTTGGATCTCTTTGGCGATGACTTGGAGTCGGTTGCGAGCGGCTTGAAGCAAGCAGCACAACTTGAAGGCTTTCAAGATTCGCTGGGCGCATATTTTATGAAACGTAAGTTAATTAATTTAAATAAATAGGCGACTAATAATATTTGATAGGCGCACGTCGAAATTTGCATTTGATTATAACACTCGATTGCGCCAACGTCAAGACCAACGAGTACTTCAACAAATATCCGGCGCTTTATCGCAACATGGAGTTGCTCTATGTGCGCGCTGCTTCCAGCGAAACATACGCTATGTTACCCAAAAAGTATATAGAAATGCTGAGCGAACATTTGCCGGTTGGTAGCGGCAAGGTGAAGGTGCCGGTCTGTTCGTATTTTGCTGATGCCGTAGAGGAACTGATAAACACACAAGCGCCAAAGCGTTACTATCAACTAATCAGAAGCTACTTTCATATCTATGCCAATGCGGCTCAAGACATCGATAAGCGTTTGTTCAAATTGAAACATGGCGTTGACAAATTAGCCGCCGCACATGCGCTCGTCGATGAACTCAAATCGAATGCTGCCAAGCAAGAGGAAGCACTTGCCGAGAAGCGCAAGTTGGCCAATGATGCGCTTCAAATGATTTCTGCTACAATGCGCAATGCCAATGAGCAGAAATCGAGCATGTTGGAGCTTAAGCAAAAGACCGAAGTCAGCAGTGAGCAGTTGAAGGTGCGCCAAAGAGAGATACAAAAGGAACTCGCCGAAGTCGAGCCAATTTTGACCGAAGCGAGCGCTGCTGTAGGTCAAATCAAGTCGGAGGCGCTTTCCGAGATACGTTCGCTGCGTGCACCGCCAGAAGCCGTGCGCGATATACTTGAAGGTGTGCTCCGCCTGATGGGCATACGCGACACTTCGTGGAACAGCATGAAGACGTTTCTGGCTAAGCGTGGTGTCAAAGAAGACATACGCTCATTGGATCCAGCACGCATAAATCCCGAACACTGTGACGCGGTGGAAAGATTGCTCGCCGTTAAGGCAGATTCTTTTGAAATGAAAAACGCCAAGCGTGCCTCAGCCGCTGCAGCACCGCTGGCCGCTTGGGTGAAGGCGAGCGTGCGCTACTCAAAGGTAATACAGAGCATAAAGCCACTGGAGCGTGAACAGAACGAGCTGCAGCGCAATTTAGACGTTGCTGAGAATGAAATGCAATCATTGGCCACCGGTTTGGATGATGTCGACAAGCGCGTCAAAGAATTGTCGGCCAAGCTAAACGCCTATACGCAGGAGGCGGCGGTATTAGAGTTAAAATTGGAGGAAGCACGTGGCACGTTGGCTGCAGCAGAGATACTCGTGGAAAAGCTGAGCACAGAGTATACTACTTGGAGCAAGCAGCTGGATGAGTACAAATTGTCGTACAAAACGCTCGACACGAAGTCACTAATGATTGCGCTGGCTTTGAACTACTTTGGCCAATTCAATTTGGCACGCAGAGTGTAAATATTGGAGTGGGGGCACATCTTTAAGGCAACTAATTTAATTTTTTGTATATTTTAGTACTGAGTTGACGAAATTATCGAGTGATCTTCAGTTGGCGCAACCGTTCGACATACGTAAGTCACTGCTCACGGAGCAAGAGCAGATAATCTGGGAGAGCATGGGCCTGGCGCGCGATGCGCAAATTATTGAGAATGCGGCGTTACTACGTGAAATGCTCTCGCTGCCCTTTGGCAGCTATCCAATACCATTGGTTATCGATCCAACGCAGACCGCGATTAATTGGTTGGAAGAGTATTTGCGCTCAGCGGGCAAACTCTGCGAGTTCACCACGCAGAACAATGAACGTCTTGGCTACACGATTGAGCTGGCAGTGCGCTTTGGCAAAGTGATTGTCGTGCAGGATTGCCAGGAGTTACGACCGCCGCTAATGCAAATGATGGCCTCACATGTATACGTGAAATTCAATAAGCGTCAAATAGAGGTCGGCAACAAACTGGTCGATTTGCATGAGCAATTTCAATTGGTGTTGTTTTCAAAGACGGACAAGTTAAGCATTGCACCGGAGGTGAGTGGTTATGTGATGCAACTGCCTTTCACAGTGACCGCGGCCGGTTTGTGTGATCAACTCATGTCGAAGGCGATTGTGCTGAAGAATGCAGCGTTGGAAGAGAAACGCATTGAGTTGTTGAAACAAGAGGGTGAATTTCTGAAACAGCGCACTGAACTGCAAGACAAACTGCTCGAGGAGCTGTCCAATGCACAAGGCGACATTTTGAAAAATCAACAATTGCTGCAAACATTGAATGAAGTCAAGGAGAGCAGCAGACACATTGACAAGTCGTTGAAAGAAAGCGCTTTGGTTAAAGAAACATTGCTTGCCGAGTACACACAGCTGCGTGAGCTGTGCACGCGTGCTGCGGAATTCTACACAGACTTGACTTTGTGCTATGAGTTATCTGCTCTGGTATATATCGAACTCTTTCTCAGTGCACTGAAGACGTCACAGTTGAGTAGCACTGGCGCAGATTCCGGTCAACAAAGAGAATTACGTGTTTACGATACGCATGTGCGTTCTACCTTTCAATACTTGGCACGCTCAACGCAACGCGCCAGTCACCTGTCGTTGGCTTTGTACATCTGCAGGCATGCCTACCCTAAGCGTATCACCAAACCGGAGTGGGAGCTGTTCGTCTCGAACTTTATGAGCAGCGCTGATGGCAGCATGGCGGCTGCCGGTAAGCTGCCTGATTGCATGAGTCGCGAACAATTGTTGAAACTCCAAACTTTGTTGGCACATGTGCCGGAGTTGGAGGCGCAATTACAGCTGGACAAGGATTATATATGGCGTGGCTTCATTGAACAGCAAACGGACGATATTCTGCGTAGGTTGAAATGCAGCTTTGATACAAATTTGAATACAAATTCTCTATTTTTTATTATAGCTGCCATTAAATCAGCGTTTCAACGTGTGCTCATCGTGCAAATCTTTCGGCCTGACTTAATAGTCGCACAGTTAAGACGCACGGCATCCGAGCTGCTTGGCATAGCGCCGGATTCGGTAGCACAGCCAAGTGTTGAGGAACTTGTCGATGAGAGCAGATCGGATAAGCCTTTGCTGATTATCACGCAGACCGAAAATGATCCGTCGATAGAAATCAAATGCGTTGCGCTCAAAAAATATGGCAAGGACAAGTATCAGGAGCTCTCTATTGGCAAAGGCATTGAGCAACGTGCTTTGGCCTGCATCAGACAAGCAGCCGAGCAGGGCAAATGGATTTGTGTAAAGAATGTTCATCTCGTACCCATGTGGCTGACTGACTTGGAGCGTGAGCTGACTTTCATGAAAAAGTCGCAGGAATTCCGACTTTGGCTCATTTGTGAATCGACGCAAGGCTTCAGCGATGCGGTCGTTTATAAATTTGTTAAGGTGCTGTATGAGTATCCTAGTGGCCTAAAGGCCAAATTGCGCCGCATGACGCAAAACTATGCAGCAATGGAAATGCGCGTTGGCGCTGGCCGAGATGCAAAGCAGCTGAAGATGCGCATAGTCATGTTCATGGCGACGGCGGTGTTGCAGGAACGACGGAAGTACATTCCGCAAGGTTGGTCAAAGTATTATGAATTTGGTGAATCGGATTTGAAGGCTGCGCTTGATATACTCAACTGGCTGGACAGTATGATTGGAACTGGTCGTTGCGACTGGCAACTTATGCAGCGTTTGTGCGAGAATGTTGCTTTCGGTGGACGCATCAGTAATGTGCGAGATTTGCAAGTATTACAAAGTTATTTAGCGCAATTTTGCCAAACCGACGTGCTCAGCACTCGTTGGGTGCCGCTCAATTTGCGTGTGACCATACCAACTTCGGCACAAATTCAAGATTATTACGCTGCCATCGCAAAACTGCCAGATGTTGATGAGCCGGCAACATTTTGCCTATCGAGTCAAGCGCATGTGAGTCGTGAGATTGAACATTCGAAGACGGTAATCAAGGAATTACGTGCCAGTTACTATGGCAGAGCCTTGCAAGCCGAAGACGGCCACAAGTTGGATAAACAAATCAAGCCCATATTAAGTCTTTGGCGTAAATTGGCCAGCAATTGCACAATCATGCAAACAGTAGCGGAGCTGGCCGATACAACGACATCGCATAACGATGCCGAAGCAACCACGCCATGGTCACTGTTTGTAGAGTCAGAACTGAAATTGGGCGCCCAACTTTTTGAACAAGTGCATCGCACGCTGGCGCAACTGCATGGTTGGCTGAAAGAGTCGTCAGCACTAGGTTTGACACAGACGCACGTTAATGCCCAGTTGCTGCAGGCGCTTGCTGAAAATCAGGTGCGAATTAATTGCTTGAATACTATTTTATGAAGATATTTATAGATCAATGGGAATTTGATATTTCGCTCACCCGTCGCCGAATTTAGGTGCCAAGCGCTTGGCGTAAACTCTGGTCGGGGCCACAGGCAGCTGTAGATTATCTAAAGGCACTCATTGTACGCGCACAGGCCGCTGAGCGTCGATATCGCCAGGAGCTGCACATGGTGTTCGCCGAGGAAATTAATTTTGTGCACATTTTCAATTGTCAGAACTTTTTAGCGTGCCTGAAATTGCAGCAAGCTCATCACCTTGGCGTCTCTTGTATGCGTTTGTTGTTGGTTACGCGCACCGCTAGTGGTGGTCTACACCACGCCCCTGGAGACACTTCAGCCAACGCAAATTTCATCAAAGTAGCACCATTTAGGGTAAGTGATCAATTTCATACACAATTTTTACTTTGAAATAGTGTCTAGGATACTCGGCGCCGCCGACGTCAAATAAGCGTCTTGACAGGCTGCTGTCTGTCTGTCAGTCTGTACGTCCGCGCGTCTGTCTCGTGCATGTTGTTTGTTGCTACAGTCGCGTTTCTTTTGTTTGCTGTCTTAGTTACATTTTTTTCACTTTTGCTCACCTTGCCCATCTTGGCCATAAAATGCGTCTCCAGTTTGCCGTTTTTTCAGCTCTGCGACAACGATAAAAACTGTTATTTAATTTAAATTTTGTTTTTTCGATTTTACACCGATTTGTTGTTTTTTTTTTTCAATCCGGCTGCCCAATTGACGAACAAGCCAAGATATAACAAATGTTGAGGTTCAGCACTGACGCTCTGTTGACAGCGAGTAGCGAGTGACAAAAGCAGAGAGTGATAACTGCTTATGTTTGCATGATTTAACACTCTGACATACGTCAATTCAAAGTTTCGTGTTATATTCTTTGAATGACTCTATAGAAGAGTTTGATTCATTCCAAAACGTCTCTTCCGAATGCATGAAAAATTTTTGTATATTTTTTTTTTATCAAGGCAACGCAAATGACACGAGTCGTGTGACTTGTTTGGTATTTGGAAACTTAAATTAGCGAAAGAAGATTGATTCTTTCAAAGTTTTATTTACATTTCTTGAAACATTTTGGTTAAGAAACGCACTCAATTGCAACCGACACCCTGCACTGCAGTGCTGCCACCTTTACCTTTTTTCCAACTACTCCGTCTGTAAAAATTTCTTTATATGTTTTTACAAAATCGGTAAATTATCATTAAGCATTTGATAATCTCTGAATCTAAGGCATTGACTGTCTCAAAACAAACAAGACCGAGAGCAAACATAAAAAAAAATGTATATAAATATATATATTATTATATATATATTGTATGCTCAGGATAGTATTGTATTAAAAGATTAAAATCCTACAACAAAACACCTTAGCAGCTTTTTATAGATTCCGAACGTTATGATGCTCAATGATTGATTCCTTACACAAACAATATTCTCATAAAATGCGCGTCTTCAGAAAACTCAATTGAGTTGCAATAGAATTTTCGATGGAGCAAAGCTGATTTAGTGATAGAAACGCAAACGAGTCGTTGACCAAAAAAAATTAAGCCTCATGCAAAATAATGGGAGTAACTTGTTTATAGCTAATCCAGGATATTAAAACATATTCTATTTCCACAATTTATTATTGTTATGTGGCTTGTTTATTAAAAAATAACAAAAGGGTATTTTTGGTTATTTCCAATAAAAAAAGTGGCTGTACTTTTTCATGAATTTATTTAATAAACTATTTTAATAGTATAATATGATATTATTCGATCAACCTACTTAACATAGACCAATGCATTGTCAATTTCGCTTTATATTAGCAATAACACAATGTATACAACTTTTGACACCAAAATCCTGATTTGGATTATTTGACTTCGTCCCCTCGTCTATTCAATATATTTTGATCAAGAAGTCTTTCAATGCTCCCTCAATTTCTTCATCATGACCCAAATCTGAGAATAATGATAACACATTTATTTAATTATTTAGTTATTTAAACATAATGAAAATATTTACCTTCTTATATTCACACTTAAATTGTTAACTTTATATTTAAATTTAAATGTTTTTATACTCTTCACGAAGTGAAAAGTATTATAGTTTTGTCACGAAGTTTGTAACAGCCAGAAGGAGGCGTGGCCGACTATACAAAGTATATATATTCTTGATCAGGATGACAAGACGAGTTGATATAGCCATGTCCGTCTGTCCGTCTGTCCGTCTGTCTGTATGTATGCAAACTCCTCCCTCAGTTTTGAAGCTATCGACCTGAAACTTTGCACAGACCCTTGTATTTTATTACGATGACACATTGGTCGGAACCAGCGAGATCGGACCACTGGAACTGGTAGCCACCATACGAAAAGAAGAAGAAAAAAAAATTTCAATCGTTGTATGAAAAACTTTTTTGTTTTCCAAGATAGAGCGCTGAAATTATACCAGTGGTGAACAACCGTAGCCAGGCTAAATGCCTGAAAATTTCATTGAGATCGGAATACTGGAACTGGTACCTGCCATACAAAATGAAGAAGAGGAAGAGAAACAAAGTTTAAATCGTTGTATGGGAAACTTTTTTATTTCTGAAGTTAAAGTGCTGAAATTTTAAAAGTAGTAAGTAAGTGTCACCAGATCAAATGCCTGCAAGTTTCATTGAGATCGGACTACTGGAACTGGTACCTGCCATACAAAATGAAGAAGAGGAAGAGAAACCAAATTTAAGTCGTTGTACGGAAAACTTTTTTGTGTCTTAACTAATCGACTCTAAACTTCATACTTTTGTTGATAATGTGGCTTAAAAGCTATTTTGATATCAAAATGGGCGTGGCACCTCCCACATATGACCAAAACCAAAAGTTCCTATATATCTGGCACTCAATGTGGTATAACAACGAAAACTGATCTGTAGGCTATGTGGACAAAAAGAAATAAGATTCCAAAAATAAAATGGGTGTACCACAAAAAGTGTCGTGAAGAGTATACATCTTCGGCAAGGCCGAAGATAACGTCCTTACTGGTTTCATGTTTTTTTCGATGCATTTTAACTTTTTCCTTTTGTTTCATTCAATTTAAGTCAATTAAATTTTCGTTTTTTCATATATAAATATAAAAAGAAATCATAATTTTCATAAGCCAGCAAATGAGAATTTGCGTCGAAGCATGGTTAAAGTCAATGTTTTCATACGTGAGTATGTTGAAAAGTCGAGCGTGGAAACCTAATATGTAATGAATTGTAGAGATAACAAATATTGCATTAAAATGTAATATTTTGTGAAGTTACAGCCAAAACATATATCGGTGAATGTTTTATTTATACCAAAATCAAGAGGAAGGAGTAAAAAAAGGAGTTTTGATAAATTTTTTTTACAAGCATAGTTCAATAATGGACAGCTTGGTACGGGAAAAATTAAAGTAGCAGCACTGATCGTTTGAATAGGGATTAGCCTCAATATGCTAATTCCTATTCAGGCACATTTTATTTTTGGAATCTTATTTCTTTCTGTCCACGTAGCCTACAGACCACTTTTCGTTGTTCCAGGTATTTCATTGGGTGCCAGGAATACGAAAATTTAAGGGTTTTTTTGGTTATCTCCAATAAAAAAAGTGGCTGTACTTTTTCATATATTTATTCAATAAATTATTTTAATAGTATAATATGATATTCGATCAACCTACTTAACATAGACCAATGCATTGCCAATTTCGCTTTATATTAGCAATAACACAATATATACAACTTTGACACCAAAATCCAGATTTGGATTATTTGACTTCGTCCCCTCGTCTATTCAATATATTTTGATCAAAAAGTCATTCAATGCTTTCTCAATTTCTTCATCACGACCTAAATTTGAGAATAATGATAACACATTTATTTAATTATTTGGTTATTTATGCATAATGATAATATTTATCTTCTTATGTTCACACTAAAATTGTTAACTTTATATTTGAATATAAATGTTTTTTCACATTTTTTCGATGCATTTTAACTTTTTTCTTTTGTTTCGTTTAATTTAAGTCAATTACATTTTGCATTAGTTCATATATAAATATAAAAAGAAATCATAACTTTCATAAGCCTGAAAATGAGAATTTGCGTCGAAGCATGGTTAAAGTCAATATTTTCATACGTGAGTATGTTGAAAAGTCGAGGGTGAAAACCTTATAGGTAATGAATTGTAGAGATACCAAATATTGCATGAAAATGTATTATTTTGTGAAGTTACAGCCAAAATATATATCAATAAATGTTTTATTTATACCAAAATCAATGAGAAGGAGTGAAAAAAGTAGTTTTGATAAATGTTTTTTGCAGGCATAGTTCAATAATGGACAGCTTTGTGCGGGAAAAAATTAAAGTAGCAGCACTGATAGTATGAATAGGGATTAGCCTCAATATGCTAATCCCTATTCAGGCAACTCTATATGAAACCAGTAAGGACGTTATCTTGGGCTCGAGTTTATGCACATTTTATTTTTGGAATCTTATTTCTTTTTGTCCACATAGCCTACCGACCAATTTTAGTTGTTCCAGGTATTTCATTGGGTGCTAGGTATATGGAAATTATTGGTTTTGGTCATATGTGGGCGGTGAAACACCTAATTTGATATGAAAATAGTTCTTAAGCCACTATGAACATAATTATGAAGTTTCAAGTCAATAAGTTAAGTTAGTTAAGTTTTCGTATGGTGGCTACCAGTTCCAGTGGTGGGATCTTGCTGGTTCCGACCAAAGTGTCATCGTAATAAAATACAAGGGTCTGTGCAAAATTGTTGGTCGATAGCTTTAAAACTGAGGGAGGAGTTTGTATACATATAGACAGACGGACATGGCTGTATAAACTCGTCTTGTCATCCTGATCAAGAATATATATGCATTGTATAGTTGGCCACGCCTCGTTCTGGGCGAAAACTATAATGACAAAACTATAATACTTTTCACTTCGTTAAGAGTCTAAAAATGTCAAGATTTCGTTTAATAGGATTCTTGATTGATTGGTAAATAGGGTTCTTATTCCTAGTAAATTTTATTCCAATTCCATCGTTCCTATCAACTGTAGTACTATCAACGTTTGAACTTCAACGTAAAATAGGGAATAAAGATTACTAAAAATCGAAATTAGCAGCAAATGCAAATTAACGTGACCAATAGAGCTGCTTTTAAAAAGCTATCTGCTGATAGATGTTCGCCAAATTGGCCATTTTCTGGCTGTTTTTGGCCATTTTTCTGACTCGACAGCCATTCAAAATGTCTCATATTCGACAGCTAGAATCATTTCAGAATTTTTTTTTAATTACGATGTTTATTGAATTGATTTAAGAATAGTGTCGCAAGTTGCTAGTCCCATAGGTGATATGAACATCTAAACTAACATCGATATTCTTTAAAAGTTTTTAAACGGCAAGTTTACTAAAATATTGACATAAATAAAGATGAAAATCCAACGCTCGGTATACATATTATTTTCATATGTGATTTCTTCAATCTGTTTTAATTTATGTACATAACTCATCAGCTGAAGCCAATAGAACACGCCATATTCATTCTAATATTAGGTACGTTTTGTTACTCAGCTCTCACACGACTTATTACAGTCATTTATTTAATATTGGTAAACGGAATATATGAGACATGTTTAGTGGTAGTCGAGTCGGAAAAATGGCCAAAAACATCCAGAAAACTGCCAAATCGGCAACACTGCCACAGACACTATTTTCTTGAACAGAATGTTAAATTTAACAGAGCTCTGTGGCCAGTCCGCTATTGCGCTGCAGTTTGCAGCCATAACCAAAGCCCAAAACCCAAAACCCGTGTCGATATCCTTGACTTCAATCGTTTAATCAGCAAAATGAACTGGTTTTTCTACTAAGTAGTGGTTATGAGCTCGGTGCCATGAAATAACGTTTTTTTGTTTACAGTTAATAAATGGACAATTGCTAACCGCGTTTAGAGGGGTTTATATTGTCGATTATACTCATTATACCGCACTTAGAGTTTTATTTATATTGAATGAAAACTTTTCTGCTTAGATCGATGGAGCTGAGGAAAAGTCGCCGGAGTTTCAAATATTTTACCAGATCAAGTCAAACCAGGATGAATTGTCTACAAAGACTCGAAAACTAACATCAAACTACGATAAGAATGGCGAAGAACAGCTCAGCTTACCGTTATACGCGAATGGAAGTCGCGAGCAATTAATTTGCCACTTGGAATTGCCACTGAAGGATACGGCGGAGCATTTGTTGCTATCCGGCGCGGCGTTGATTGTCGAGGATTATTAAGAAGAAGTTTAATATAAAAGTTTTAAAAGAATATCAAATTCGTTAAATTATTCATGTATCAACTAAAAGTTTATCAATTTATTAACACAAAAAAAAATAATAATAAAAATAATATTTATAAAAGTCAACAATTTGTAACAAATTTAATTGCTTTAACCAATTTTTATTATATGCGTAATATGTCAACTCTGTGGCTCATGGCACTAATTTGTGTTGGCAATTAAAGCCAAATTGTATAATACACACACACACACACACACACACAATTTCAAAATTGAAATTTATCATTTCATAATTTGTAAGCGTGAAAAATTAATGATTCTAATTTTGACAGTTGCGCGCGACATTTTAAACATGTTCAATGTCCAATCGTTCCAACATTCTGCACCACACACACACACACACAAACACACCCAAACAACTCAATGCACGTGTTTCAAACAGATTTTATGGCCTGAGGAGATTTCCTAACGTAAAACAGTCACAACAACAACAACACAGTTTTATGACAAAATCATAAATGCGCACAAAATAAATAAAGATTTAATTATGCTGACCAACAGCAACACCAACAGCAACACATACAACAACAACAATAATATTGGTGAATGTTGCCTGCATACTAATTGGTTACATGCTGTCCTTCAACGCTGATACGATTCGACCGCAAAAACCGCTAATGACGTCATTAAATGAAAAAAAAAAAAATAGAAATAAGTCGCTGCTGTCAATTACAAATGTCAACACAGCAGCTTTGATCAACAGCACAATAAGCGTGGTGAGTGAAATATTTCAACTTTGACAAATATAAAAATCTCAAGTTTTTTTTATTTTCTATATTTAATGATATATTTTGCGATTTATTTACTTAACTGTCATTATTATAAATATTCGGTGGTGACTTTTGATTTCAATTAATACAAATAAAAACAGAATGACAATTGAAAGTGAGAACATTCGTCTTTGCTGAATGTTATATACTTGCGAGCATGGTTCAAAGTATGAAACCATATACAATTTTACAATCTGCAGTGATATTACAATTTAACGTTCTACTAAATATGGGCGGTGTCACGCCCTTGTATTTAACTAGATCTAGTTCAGTTCAAATAGTTTTTATATGCGCAGAATATACTGGTATGTCAGATTAAGGGAAATGGATTATTAAAGTATTGAATTTTTATGATAAAAGTCTTAAATTCGAAATTCTCTAGCATACCTAGACTTCATATATGTAAATTCCATTACCACCTAGAAGGAGTACCTCTAATGAGATCGTCTTCACCATATCCGTTTAAGAAGAACTTTTGCTAGTGAGGAGTGAGAACTATTTTTATCAATAATAGTCGAAACTAGGAATTTCTATATCTCTGGAACCCAATAAGCTACATCAAAAAAATGGTAATACGATAAAGAGGAATGAGATAGAGTATAAGTTTGTTTGAGACCGAATATATGTACCATCCAGAAAGAGGGGATTAACTTACAACAAAGTATATATATTCTTGACTGTTTGTCCGTCCTCACCAATGGTTCCCGGAAACTATTACAGCTGGAGACTGGAAATCCGAAAGGTAGACTTCCAACGATTTTAAATAATATATAAAATTTACAGACAGACTTATAAAATTTATGCCATCAAGGTATTCAACAAATCAGTTGGTTATTTTGTCAATTATTTTAAAGTAATAACATCTTTAATTATTTTATATAAAATTTGCATCAAAATTAATTAACATTTCTAGCGAATTTTAAAAATGAAATTTCAATTTGGTTCTTTCGAGTTTTCAACAGAAGACAATTCCTTTTGCGTTTTGCATATTTAAGCAGAAATATTCGGTATTTTTGTTTTCGGGTATCCAATCGAAGTGTGGTTCATGCCTTGTCTGTTGCTTATTAGTCAATTTGATTAATTACATATACAAACTTTCAATTGGATTTCGCTGCCTCTTGCTGCCTTTTGCTGCTGCTTCTACGTTTCCTTGGCCATCCTACTCATTTGGCAATTGCTTTCATCTCTTCTGTTGGTCTCTATTAAGCTACGAAATGAATTGTTTATTAGCTTTAAGGACATTTTGAAATTTGCATATTCAAAATGTCCTAATTGAACTTAATGCGACTTAATTAGAGCTGAGTAAGTTATAAATTCATAAATTTTCGCCATTTTCGTTCAATATTCAACATGTATCTATTAATTTGCTCGATAAAAGACAAGCTAAGTGTTATAACAACACGAATAAATATAATGAGGGATAGGAAAGGAAATTATTTTTGGCTACGTTGGAACATGTATAAGACATCCAAGTATTTGATAGACCTGCTTATATTTTTTCAATATGAAATAGACAATTTTTTTTATACTTAAAAATCTAAGAGGCGTTTGCCTTAAAAACCGACAGAAAGACAGTCGAATAGATTAACATGGCTATAGCAACTCATCTTGCCTCATTTAAGAACATATATACTTTGTATAGTTGATGTTTTGCAAATTTTATGTCTGCGTATTTTATTTTTGCAAGCGTATTACAACAAATTATGTAAGATTAACAATAAAGACAACAACTTGAATTGGCAAAAACTTCAAACAAGTCCTTAATATTTCGCAAACAAATTAAATTTGCGTAACAAATTAAAGACTTTCCAAAATAAACAAACACATTTCAATTAGGAATTATATAAGTGAGAACAGACAAGTCAAATTGGTTGGGTTTAAAAAATATGTCTTCTGTGTTTGATTATTTAAATTCCGGTTTGTTTTGTGTTGCCTCATACAATGTTGGCTTAGTCTAGATCTTATATGAAACAAAAAGTCGGAGAATTAAACCCGAATTGATAATTGGATTAAGTACGATTTAGCATGTGTAAAATTTAAAGAAATATATAAAATAATAATACAGTTTCAATGGCAAAACTTGAGGATATTTCGGCGCTCTAATCGAAGTATTTGAATGCCAATTAGGCGTCGTACATGGCGCTTAGAGTGTTAAGCATTGAACATAAACATGCTTTTAATGGCGGACAACATATAAGCCTGATTGAAATGTCTATTTATGAGGCAACAAAGCCTTTGGCCAAATCATTAACATACATGCACGTGCACACTCACACGCACACTCACTCAGCACAACAACACTAACACGACAGAACAAGCATCTTCACTTCAACTTCTTGTGCTTGTTCTTGGTTCGAATAACCGTCATTAGACGCAAATTAACCCTTTTGTGGACGACGAGCAGCTATAAAGACAGGAATTAGAAGAGTGTGTTCTGAAATCAAGATAACTTCGCGTTTGACTTTGAGTATTTCATTTTATAAGTGAGTGATTTCAAAGTACTTGCTTGAATAGGACGCCAAATGGGGGGAGTTGCGGTAAGCAAATAATAATCAAAATTAATATCAGTGTAAAACTAATGTGTCATGCATATAAGGAGACGCCTTTAACGTCCTTTTGCTCCTGCATGTCTTCGTTTCATCCGCACTGCAAATGTGGTTTGCATATTCTGTGAACCGACGCGCGCTTAGAATGTAATTTTAATTAGTGCCCGCTAAGCTATTTAACACCCATTGACCCTTTGACTGTGTGCGCATGTTTGTGTGTGTGCGTGTGTGTGCGTGAGTGTGTGTCCTTAACTAACCCGCAGTGAAATAGTTGAGTTTCACGTTGTCAAAGTTCGTGGCACAAATTAGAAGCAATCAAATGTGATTAATCAGCGCCAAGCTCAACTTGGCTTCGCTGTGGGCCAAAATGTTGGCGTGTTTGTGCTTATAAGTTTATAAATAATGAATTTATTTGTTAGTTCAAAATCACACATAAACACGCACAATCACACACACACACACGCACGCACAGATTCATTGGCAGTCATTATAATCTTTCACATTTTATACTAAATTTAATGATGCGAAATTTTGATTCTAATACAATTTTAAGTGAATTTGATTTGCTCATTAAGCATTTATTTCGGCCTTCGTTCTTTGTTTTTAATGTGTATTTCATAAATCCGGACTACTTATGTTGTTAAGGATTGCCCGAAATATTTGGGGAAGTAAGTTTTTATTTTACTTCGTAGTTTCCCAATTGAGTATTAAATCAGTTCCGGTCTCACTGACGGATTTGGTAAGCTTTTAAAATAGAGACAATAAATGCGCATTTTAATAAGTTAGCCAAACTGTTTTTGGGTTAAGCGTTTCAAATTTAATCTTCTTGCAATTACTTTGTTCAGAAAGTTTTCTTGACTTTTGCTTTGCCGAAACTAATACACTCAGGCAAGCATTGTTCTAATAAGTCTTATTGAGTAAATCCTTTTACGGTTTTCCAAATTAGAAATGAGTACGTTTTTAATGCGAAAAGATCCTGGTCATGCCCATGTTCCAATTTGTCCTTAAGAAAGCATCATAATTACACAATTTAATAAATAAAAATCTAATATCTCGTCTGCTTCAAACTCGTTTGCAAAAACCTCCATTTTCGCCGATGGTTCACATGGATTTTATGTGCTGTAATCGCCCGATCGTCACTAATCTTGCGCGCCATCTGCATACATGTACATATATTCAAGATGTCTTTTAAGCTCCAAGGGGAGTCAGTAAGTCAGTAATGGCCATTTCTCGTCAAGCTGATTGAGAATAAATGTACCTAATCTAGACTGAGTTGTTAAAACAAAATAGAACCACCCATAAACACATGTTTATGCTACAACTCACGCTGATGAAACCGCTTTGCCCCTTAGAAGCAACTTTTTCTCGATTATTAACCTCAGCAAAGCTCAGTGCATTAAATGCTGATTGCAACTCATGCGTCGTGCCACAAGAGCAGCGTCGTAATTCAGTGCAACTCACTAAACGATTTTTATTAACGCAATAAAAAATAAAAAAAAAAAAATATGTAAGTTTATAAAATAAAGAAAGATTTGCTTGATAATCTGCAAAAACTGAAAAGGTGCGAATGTGGTGTGCAACAGCGGTGACGATGAAGTTGACTAAGGCAACGAAGAGGACGAAGAGGAGCGGCGATACAATGCAAATGCAATTTACAAGCGATGAGCGACGAAATACTTTTGTATGCAACTTTATCACGTACATGCTTCACGTAGATGCCTCACGCGTAGGAAGCTGAGCAATGTCAACACACACACACACACACGCACACACGCACACAAACCGGAAAAGGAAGTGGCAGCGGAAACAGCAACAATAACAACATCTGAGCACGCTGACTGCAGCAAGTCTCTGCAAGCTTATTCATCGCCGCAGAATTTATATTTTTCGCAATAACAGCAAAGAAAGTAAAACGACGGCTTTGACAAAACTTCAAATCAATACTAGTAAGATACTGGAAGGAAAGTGGTGAGTGCTCGTCTTCGATACAATGAACAACGACTGGAACAACCGTTTTAGGGCGTTGCCACGTTCATTTTTCAATCGAAACATTGCATTTCGTATCATAAATTAAAATTTTCTAGACCAACTAGTTCCAGAAATTGATTCGTTTTTCGATTTTGTCTATATGTGGCCGTGATCATATTATGGTTGCAATTCAGTAAGGGACGTCCATAAATTACGTGAGATAAAAGTCTAGAAAAAACCTACTAAGGAAGGTTTTATTAAAAATCCCATATAAAGTTTCAGGACCGATCATTTACTAAATATATAAAACTTCAGGACAATGATTATAATATATACTATTCAATGCTTGAAGAGCATAAAAAATAAATTCATACTAGTACCAATGAGAACTCACTATGACAATTTCGATAAATTGATCACACAAATATGAAGACTTCTACAAAATTTCAAATCGACAACTTTGAAACTATGGAATGTTTTTGTATATTTTGATCGTAAACAGATAGACTGTTATATCCACATCAACTTGTCTTGTCATATGGATCATATTCTTGAGACTTAAAAGGTTTGAAATATCTTCAAAACTTTTGACTGCTTGAAGAGAAACATAAATTTATGTATGAAAATGCTAGAACTTTCACACCCGGTTCCTTTATGAGCTCACATTGGAAGCGCTCTGCTCATGTGCTTAGTGTAAATGGTTTTGTTGTTTGAGTTGTTTGTGGAGAGTCATGTCCTTATTTGTGTGTGTGGACATAAAAAAAGTGGCATGAGTAGAATAAAGATAAGCGTACAATAATGCACTTTAAATGTCGTTACAGCATAAAACTTTGTTGAAATGTGGTCAGATATGAGATTACCAGAATATTTAGTAATTAGAAGAAATTTTCGTTGAGTGGAAAACTTTGCTGTCTAACTTGTTGACTCAGTTGATGCAACACAACCAACAAGCAGAAAGAGAGAAAAAATGTGCCAGGACAATATTTCTTTCAATTGTTAAAGAAGAAGACTTACTTTTTATATTTTATAAAAATAATAATTTAATTAAACTTAGAATTTAAATCTTAAACAATAAAAATTTCTCATCTTTAAAGAAGCTGTTAAGCTAACAAATTTACTCAATTTAATTTGACACTTCTTGTTGAGTCTTCCCTTGCTTTGTTTGCTAGGAATTTACAATATTTATTCAATGCTTATTTGCTCAGCGCGCTTGATTGAATTAAATGCTAAAATATTACATTATAATAATTCAATAAAAAATTTCGCAAAAATTTTCATAAATGCCCAATTAAGCCGAAGGCTACAACAAAGTGTGCTTACATATATAGAAAAACATACACACTGTCACACACACATACACACAAATAATTCAAATGTGAAAACCAATTCTGTGATATAATAGTTTGGTTGGTTTTGTTGTTGTAGTCGCTTTGTGTGTCTCGGGGCGATTGTTTAACAATGATTTGCACTTACAAATACAAACAGAACATAAATTTTAAAACGCAAATCAAAATTGTATGTTGTTGAAGGTAAGTTTGTCAGTGTGTGTGTAATAATTGTTATAAAAATCTGTGTATAAATTAAATGTACCAAAGTTTTTTTCTGACATTTCCGCTCATGTGTGTGCTAACAGTTAAGTATGAGTGTGTTTGTGTTTGAGTATTTCCGGACGATATTTTCATGTTAATTAAATAACATTAATGCTTGAATGAACACGACAATTATGTTTGCATGTAAGCAACTGTCACAGACATTCAAAGCCAACGTGTTTCTATTAAATGGTAGGCAGGAAATAGCAACAGACCCTGCCAAATCATTTAACGTATGCATGAATTTCTAGCGAATCTAGAAAAGTTTCTGTAAAGTTTTTTTGTTCACTAAAAGTAAATCAAAAGTTTATGGCACTTAAAACTAAAGTTGGCCAACTCGTGTGTGTTCGCAAATGTTGTTGGCTGAACAACTTACGTCAAACGATGCTAAATTGTATCTTATACTGGTGCCGGAAAGTAGGCAGCAAATATTTCGTTGCTCATTAGTAGTATGAGCTATAAAGAGCGGCGCATTTAAGTGTCGAAGGATATGTTTCATAAGTATTAATGTAATTTGGAGGAAGTTATTAGTTTTTTATTTAAGTTTTATCTTTAAGATGACAATGATAAATTTGTTCTTAAGTTTTGATCTGTATAATATATTTATTCCTATGTGGCTATTGTAGTGCCACTTCAGTCCATTTATTTGATGTAAGCTGATGAATTTGGCTGGGAATAGCAAAGGCAGCGTTCGATTGCCAACAATCATTGACCACTTACTATCTGTTTTGCTTCTCCACTCTTGTCTGTGAGACTGAGATACAAATTCAGCATGTTCGGGTTGCCCATCGTTCTTATGAAATATATGATGAATTATTGCATTAAATTTCTTCGCCAGCTTCAAAATTTTTTAAATTTACCCCGAAAAATATTTAATTTTGTGCTTTTTATTGATTTCAAACATTTTCATTCGTGCCAAAGGCGAATCAGCGTTCATTCTTTCTGCTTGGCGCACATTTTACAAATCGTAAGCCAACATTAAAAGCGTGAATGGAAATGTTTAATTTACAAATAAACTCTTGATGTGTCTTTGTGCTTTAAACAAAGAAGTAGCATGTTATTAAATGCTTACAACATATTTGAATTTTCTTAGAAAGAAAACCTCAGGCCCTACAAATGTGCCAAGTAATTATTTTCGATTTATTTTTAATTAGTGCGCGTTAACCACCAAACCACAACCACAAAAACGAGAATGCTGACGACTTAATTTATATGCCACACAAAATCAAACTTAATCAAGGACAACACCAACAATAAAGGCAACAACAGCAACAACAACAGCAACAACAACAACAACTCGAAGATTATGAAACAACACTGATTGGGTAGCGACACCGCATAGATTCTTTTTCACTGATGTGCTTTGGTTGTTGTTTTTTTGTTTTTGTGTTGCTTGTGTTTTTGTTATTGTTCTCATTTTGCTTTCACTGCGCTGAGCTGTAATTGATTATTTTCCCTAAAGCGTTTTCCTAGCTATATGTATGTATGTATGTGTGCAAGCATGTAAAAGCCTTACTTGTTCGTAACATCGCGTTTCATATCGAATCTTTTCATTTTTTCTTTTTTTTTTTTTTCTATGCTTTGTTGGTTTTTTGTAACTCATTTGTTATCATCATTGTGTAGATTGTCATTGCTATTGCTCCGCATAGCCGCGCTGTCACCGCGCCCATTACTGTATGTTTTGCACATTCGCTGTCTCTTTTGCGCTCTGCGTTTAGCCATGACTTGATTTTTCCCTGCGACCGTTACTAACTTATTTTGAAAGCTAATTTATGCGTTGCCTTAGATAATAAATTTTATATTTACGTTAAACAAACACAGACTCATATGCCATACACACACACATACACGCATATACACTCGAGTCACATGTTCATACATATGCATGCAGGTTCATACACGCTTCGTTGCTGTCGCTGTTTGTATGTAAATGACAATATGTCATTTGTGCCAAATTCCTGTTAGTCTTCATTCTTGTTTTTTTTTTTGTTATTTGCCATGCTTCGTTTCGATTTCAACCATTTGTTATCGAAATTAGAATATAAGCGTGGGTTGGCAACAGCTTCACTTGAGGACCCAACGCTGCCGTGTGGGGTCGCAACAACCAAGTGTATCCTTGAATGGATATTTGTCGAAACAAAAAATATATGTTAATTTGTTGTTTTGTGTTCGTGTTGTTTCATTTGTTGTTTGTGTTCGTGTAAGTTTGTGAAAAATGATGCGCTGTTTCCGCAGATTTGTTATTTGGCATTTGGTCGCCGCTGTGATTTCGTTGCAGGACATGAGCCATTAATGTCTTGGCATGCCTCTGGTTTGGTTGCTCGTGTTATGAAATCATTAATTGGCTTGACAATATGTTATAAGATAGTTTGCAGCTCAAAAGCTTAGCTTGAATTTTCTATTTCTCTGCCGACTTAATAGGCCGTGAACTACGCCACTTGCTTAAGACAAGATAAATCAATTACAATTCATACGCTGTTCATTAACAATAAGTTTACTACATTTATTGTGTTGGCTTGTTAAAAAAGCCCTAAAATTATGCAACAGTTTTTTTTTTCCAAACTTTTATGCTTAATACTTCCTTATGGCAGTAACGCCTTAAAAAGCTTTTCCTCTTTTTGTTTGTTTTTATTTGTTCACTCAAATCTAATTTGTTTTCAATTTCGAAATGTTTTGTGTTGTTGACCCCCAAAAGAATGCAATAAAAAGCCATTACCGGAAGTAGTTATTGTTACACAAATACATGCTCGATGACTCATAACGAGGACAAAGCGTACGTCGACTGCGGCGCATTTAAGTTAATAGTTTGTTTTTTCTAACTCGACACAGCTCAATTCAACTCAATCCTGAACAGAAGAGCAGAGAAGAGAAGAGAAGCGAGCAATGCTGAGCTGAGCAGAACGCAAACGAGTGAGTGAGCTTATTGAAAACTTTTTCAAACTGCAGACCCTTGGGCATTTTATCTTCATGTATCTGACAACGTTGGGTTACCAGTTTTGCTTTTGCTTTTGTTTTTCAACTATTTTCTACTTTTTTTTTCTTTTTTCATTTTTATATTCATACTTTTTTTTTTGTTTTCTTTTTGGCTTGCTGTGTGTGATGACTTTGACGACGGCTGCTGTTTGCTCTGTTTGTTTACAGCATGTATTGCCGCAATAAAGCCTCACATAGACAAATATATATGCTCACTAACGCATATCATGTAGTGAGGGGTAAAGGCTTTACGGGCTGTTGCCGACTCGATTGGCAAATATTGTTGCCGTCGTCGTCGAAGTCACATTGAGTTGAGCGCTGTGTTGAGTTGAAGTAGTCTACTTGTGTTGTCATTGACAGCAAATGATAAATATGCAAACATTTACAGATACAAAAACACGAACGCACATCCTACGACAACATATGTTCGTATCCGGCAGCGTTGCGACTAGTTCAAGCTTAAGAGATATGCACGAGAATTTAATTTATACAAATGCTGTGTTCCACTTGATTTGCTCAAAGATAAATGTAATTGATTACACACAATTTACCACAAAAAGCAGCACAAAACAAGACACACGCAAACAAAACAAATAACTAAAAAAACCAACACATACAAGGGCATGTTACAAAACAAAAGGACAAAACGTTATCAAAAAGCCTGAAAGCAAATAAGTTGAAATTGTAATAAATGCTAAAAAGGCAAAACCGAAACTTCAGCAAACGCATTGACTTTAATTATGGCAAGTTCTCGAAATGAATTTCACATATATTTTGCATGTGCACAAGTGCGAAATGTCAACACAAGTACCCAGAAGGACACTGACACACGCACACACACACAGAAAGAACGGCTGTCCGGATGTTGAGTGTCCTTTTCACTTACCTGCACAGCACATGTTGCCAACACATCCGTCACATACCTCTGCTCAGTGCTAGGGTGAGAAAGAAATTTGTATTTTTCATTAATTTCCGTTTACAAGGCATAAATGTAAAACTTTTATAATTTTTTACACCTTACACAATACACACACACACACACACACATGCACACCACAATTGCAAAGTTGCGCTTCACAAGTTGTACAACATTTGGTTGTGTTATGGCAGAAAACAACAACACAAACACAAAAAGCACAAAAAAAAAGAATAAAATAAAAAAAAAAATTGTCGAGCAAACTTTTTGAAAAACAAACATGCATGACCAGGCTGCTTTCGGCATATCTGCCACGCTTCCAATGTGTGTGTTCGTTTTGTGCTTTTCAAATTCCCAACATACAATGCACATTTCCACACGCTTGTACGCTTTGTGTGCGCGCTACAAACTTGAAACATTTCACAAAACTTCGCATAGAAAAAATGTCGACAGAGAGAAAATTGCATTTAAAAAGTTATTGCAATACAAAGTGGTTTACAGACTCACGACTGTCGACTCACGACTGTCGCCGTCGTCGTCATAGCTGTCGTGCTTGTTGTGTCCGACGCTTGTCATTTTTGTTACAGCGACTTGCATATGATAATTTTCATATAAAATTTATGTTTAAATTTATGATTATCATATTTCGTTAGATTTCCATTTCCTTTTTTTATTATTTTTATAATTGTAATAAAAAACGTGTGAATTGCGCCTTTTGCGTAATGTTTGCTTATCCTAATTAAGTCAACTTTTTATTGTACTTAACTAAATTTACTTATATGTGATAATATATGTATAATTTAATCATGTCATATATTTTTATATATAAAATTTGGTTTAACTTATATTAAATATTATTGCAGACATGTTAGAAATTTCGCTATGGCTTTGCGCCGCTCACACGCCGCCGCCACTTCACTTCAACGCGTATGTGCTTCATTCATTAGCTGCTATGTTGAAGCACTCGCATATGTTGAAGCGTAACCGGAACTGCAGCAAAAATATTGTAATAAGTGCAACTTGAACAAGTGCAACAGAGCAGTTTGAGTGGCATGCGAGCGGACAGCGTTCAAACGCTGACAAGTAGTTTCAGCTCAACTAAACTCAATTCAACTCAATACCACTTAACTTGGCGCTGCCTAATAGACCATGCGCGCCACTGATAGTATGCTTGTTGAATGCGTTGTTGGTAACAATAACAAATAATGAAGTGCTTGCATGATAACTGTTTTCAAATAGAATTGTTGGCAATTTTCTTCGGTAGTGCATAAATTTGTGTGCTTGTAACTGACTGAGTGTTCGCTTGAATATTTTACGCTATGCTTTTGCTTAGCACTTTCTTTTTCGTTAGTTTTGCGTTGCTGCCACTTTGAAATTCAAAAGCAGGTTTTGGCGCATGCTAATGTGAATGATGCATGTGCATGTAAATTTTGCACATAAAAAAGGCGCTGCAAATCTGATGCTTGCACTCGAAACCAACTTGCGGATTTAGGTGTTGAAAATTATGTGTAAAATGTGTCGCCTGCCACTAAGCTGCTTGACACGCTGGCAACAAGGCAACGCGGCAACGAGGCAGCGTGGCAAAAGCAACTTACAGAGTGCTAAATGTCGCCGTAGGTTACAAAACAAAAGAGCGCAAAAAAAAACAAAACAACGAAAATCTCATGCCACGCATAAGCGCCACGTTGAGTGCAACTAGACTGGCTTTTTTTTTTAAAGTCATACTTTTTGGCGCTTTTGGCTAGTTTGCTTGCCAGCTTACATATGCAGATGAGCGCACAAACTGCTCATTTTATGGCAATGAGCTGAGCTCAGCACGGCTCGGTGTGTTATAGCTTGAAGTTTTATCGTTGCAGCAATAAACTTTCGTAGACGATTAGTATGAAAAAGTGCAACATACTTTTAGGCGTTGCTGACAGAAATGCACTTTTCGCAAAACCAGCAACCAAAAAGAAAAGTTTTCACACCATTATAGGCTCAAGCAATTAAATTTATCTTAAAGCAGTGCACGGCATGCTTAAAGTGTAAACTATTATAGTTGCTGCCTAAAAGTATGCTTTTGAATTTGCATTTTGTGTTGCTGCTTCAGTTGTTGGCTGCTGCTTCATGTCATTGGCAATGATTTTGCATGGCTTGCATGTAAATTGTGTTTGGCATACACGAATTGAATGTCTGTATGTGCGGCTTGAATGAATCACTGCGAAGTTACATGACTGACTAACTGACTGACTGACTGATTGGTTGGTGGGCTCATTCATTGGTTCGTTGACTCTTCGGCGTTGACGTTGTCGTTCAATGCGTGACAGTTTCATGTTGCGCCGAACCAAAACCAACATGTTGCCTGTCTCGTCGTGTCGTTTGTCTGTATTTCAGACTGAATGCTTCTTTGATTTGTCTGTCTGTCTGATTGTCTGTCTGTATGCGTGGTTTTGCATTTATCGCTCTAACGCTTTAGCTTCAATCTGTCACATTCTACAAGCATGTCCAATTAAGGCGACAAGCCACTCAATATGACTAGGCAGCATGAGAATTTACAGCATGCCAAATGGCAATAAGTGTAATACGAATGAGACGAAAAAAAGGTTTTCAAAAACTACTTAAGAATATTTTCATTCAATAAACTTTACAGAGACCAAAATGTATAACAATTTCACACAACAACAATTTATTATATATAACATTTTGCCAAAGAGTTCAGACGTAAAATAATGAGTGTCATTGCAAAAAGTTCAACACGTTCTTGACTTTGCTTGCACTTGTAGCAAGCAAAGTTCAAAGATATCCTTTTATGTTGGTTATTGTGTAGTTTGTTTTTTCGCCTTTAACACACTGCTAGTATTAATTAAAATATTTTAAGCGCTTGGCGCATGTTGTAAATTAATACAACTGACGGCTGAAAAAAAAAAACGCAAGCAACAAAAGTTGAAAGTGTTGCAAACTTGTCTTCACTGTCTTTTCTTTTTGGGCTTGTGTCACTAGTGCCGCTGCTGCTGCTGCCGCTGGTGGTGTTGATGATGGTGCAAAAAATATACCTTTTTTCTTTTTGAAAAGTTGTCGTTTCATAGCATTTTGAAACTGTTGGCAACAGCAGCGCCAACATGTCGTGCAGCACGTGCACAGGAACAGGATAAGCTAAGCTGCTGCAGATGCTTGCGGGTCTTCACGGCTGCATGTTGTTAGCGCTGCCGCTGCCGCTGCCGTTGTGGCAAAGTGAAAAAGTAGGCAAGGAAAAAAAGACTAAAATATGTATTTATGCGGTAAGGTATAAGGCGTCATTGCAATTGCGAGGTTTGACTGCCGTCGGCCAACGCAAGCCGACAATCGCAACAGGAAAGCGAAGCGTTGGCTGCACCGAAAGCGCCACAAACAGTCGTCAAATTGTAAAGTTTTGGTGTGCTGTAAATTTCACTGGGCTTTTAGGCGCACGGCCAGTGTGGCAACAGAAAAAAAGTTGAGTGCGTGCAGCTGTGCTTAAGTTGTTGCACAATGGCATTAGAGCGCCTCAAGTTGTTGATGGGAATTGATCAGATTTGCTTACATTGCTCGCAAAGTGTGTGACACTTTCGCAGTGGATTGTCACAGATTCGGCAGCAGCTTTACATTTGCATAGATTGCTTCTTTTAGCCTCAACTGAATGCGCAATGACTTTGTTTCTGCTTTGGCATTATAAAAATTGTCAGCAACTTCTCCTTGCTGTGAGTTGGCTTTGGCGACTTAAGTAGTCTGCAATAGTTTTGACTTTTCCATTAAATGGCACAAAAGACTTGTGGCTTCTTTTCGTCGTTTGCACGGCAAAGCTTTTCAAAGTAGTATTCCTACGCACTCTGCGCAAATATGTGTCATATACGCATATTGTAAAAGTAGACAAATAGCCACAACATGTAGCAAAATCATCGTCGATCCCATGCTTTCTGCTGTAGCTAAATTCATGCACGCAATTCAAGCATCAACATGGCTGTACAGTCATGCATGCATTCATGTTTCCAAGCAGCTGCCGTTGTGTTGCGGCCATCGACAGCATAAGTCGCTTACACATGCAACCAAATACCGCTTCAGATCAGTCAACCGACATACATACAATGCACACGGCTTAGCAACATTTTCTTGTTGTTTTTTTTTGTCGTCTGCTGTGCTACTTTGACACTCGGCAGCAACATCAGCAGTAAGCAGCGAATGATCAGCAACCTTGGCATGAGTTTGCCCATGTGTTTCTGCTTGGCAAATGGCTGCAATGCTACGCACATGATATTGTGTGTAAGCTTGCTTGATAATTACTGCCAGACATACTAGTGATGGCACACATGAAAACCACGCCCATTTTTAACGATATGTAAGGTATTGTATGACTTTATATGAATATGTGTGTTCGTTTGTGTGTATTTCGTTATTGCAACTTTAATTGACAAAGACAAAAACCCATGATGTGGGAAAAGTTCATGGAGTTCGAACTACTGACATGTCATTTTGCAAAATAGTCTTTGTGTGTATGTGTTTTTAGCATCGATAACAGCACTGAATACAAGCATTGCTGTCCTTTTGCACAGCTTAAGCTTGTGTTTGTCTGTGTGTGACTTAGAGGCGGTTTATTAAAAGCGTGCATGTCAAGCATAACCTACAAATATGAATGCAGCAACTCTCATGTGTTCTAATTTTTGTAAAGATTATTTGTTGGCTTTATTTGGCCAACAACAAAGTTTATGTTCGCTACTTTTCTATTATAATAAACCAAAAATGTATTCAAAGACTTAAATGTACAATAAAACAATTAATTGCACAAAAATTATTGTTTGAATAAAAATCAATATAAAATTAATTTGGCAAAATTTCGATCAATTAATAATGTTTATTTTGCATTTGAGTGTCGTTTGTGCCTTCTTTCATTTCCTCTATGGCTTTAGTCAATTTTGTTTTTATTGTTTATTGTTTTTTGTTTCGTATTTACTTTTATTAACTCAACTGAATGCATTCAATTTAACAAACAAAATTGTTTTATTTTTCGCATAAATGTTAAAGTTCAATTATTTGTTTAAACAAAAGTGTTGTTGTATGAAAATTTCCATTTGACCTTTTTTTTATGTGTGTCTATTTTAAATGTATGTGTTTATATTCATGAGTGCATGCGTGATTGAATTGCAACTTTTTTTGCTTTATGCTTGATCGAGTGAAAAACAATTATCATACTTATGAAAACAGCAAAAAAAAAACAAAATTGAAAGCGAAAAAAAATATAAAAACATTTGTTGCATTTTTATTATTTTTGTTTTTTTGTTCAATTGTAACAAAGCTCAACAAATGAAAAAAAGGAATATATATTGTATTAAAAATGCAATTATGTTTAATGAGCCTTGGAAGTAGGTAATAAAATAGTTTAAATTAATGTGGTTTCATTTTGTTAATTACAAGTATTAAACATTAATACGGCTGTTGTTATTTGTTTTGTAAAAATTAGGCATGTTGTGAATTAATGAAGTTAATAAAGCAGCTTCTCCTACCTTTTTTATATATGATGATTTTGGTAGAATCTCATAGATTGACATATCACGCATACATATCACGTGAGGTACAAGAGCTGATCTTAATTAGCCGAAAGCGATCTCAATAACTTGGTTTGTCTGGGATAACGCGTAGGTAAAATGTTTGGTATTTTCGTTCTCAAATTACGATCTCTACAAAGTAGTCTCCTACTGAAAATTCAGAGACATTTAGTCGAACAATAGAAAATAGTTAATATCTTCTTTGATAATGTTAAACTTATTTTTTTGCTTCTCCAAACATTTCTTTAAACTGAGAGCTTGAAAATATTTCATAGGAATTGATTTGACAACAAAAAGTTCCTCAACACGTAATATTTGCGTTCAATGTGACTCAACTTGCTCGATTTCAGAGCACGTCGTTTGTACCCTTTCTGTGTCAGGCACTTAATTTTTTATACTCTTCACGCATAATAAGTTCAACATGAAGTTTGTAACAGAGAAAGAGACGTCTCCGACCATATGAAGTATATTGCTCATAAGTGCTCGATCAGCATGATATCGTAATTCTCATATATCAGTCTGTCCATCCATTCGAGCCAAAAAACGGTATCGTATTCAGATCACTGGATTTGGATGCTTCAATACGAAAAGAAGAAAAAATAATAAAATGAACAAATTTTGTATTTTCAGAGATACAGTTCTGAAATTGGAGAAATATTCTGCTAGCATAATGTGTATCATTAGGAAGTAATTCTCCCATTAAGGGGTATTAATATCTCTGGAACTTAATGAGCGTCAAAAATGACAATTATTTAAAGGCTTTTAAAAAAAGAGAACTAAGACTTAAGAGAAGAGTATCTTATTTTCGGCATGGCCAAAAATAACTTCTAACTTGTTTCTTTTTTTTAAGTTCTTGCAATACGAACATGCAATTTTTTGTCAATTTTTTGTGTTTCTTGATTCTTTTCAAATGCTGAGTATGCAAAGCTTTTGCACTTGTTTCCAAATGCAGATTTTTGCACATTTTTAAAACGATTCACCGGTGCCAGCTTTTTTTATCTTGTTTCTTTTATTTGGGTATTTGTCAGTACGAAAACACGTTGGCAAAAACTGTATTGTAAAAACTTTACGCGTCAAATGCAAATTTGACAATGCATGTGCCTTTTTTGTTATTCTCACTCAGCTCTTCGACCTCGTTCTAACATTCTCCTATGCCCCATCTTACAATTTGTATTTGTATTTGTGTTAGTTGTGTATTCGAAGTAGGATTGCTTTTGTGTTGTGTTTGTGTTATTATTTGCCTACATTTACATATGTATGCAAGTAAATACGTAAACGAAATATTATTGGCAAACACAACAATGTTTTGTTGTTATTCAACGCTTTGGCTATGTATTCAATTATTGTGTTTTGTATATTTGCGGTTTTCGTGGTTCTATATACTAGTTTCATATTTTTATTCAATTATTATATTTGTGGTTTTTTGAAAAGTGGTTAATACGACAAGCACACACACATGAAATTCTTATTTAAATAGATTTGCAATAAGGAAATTCTTCTCCTGTCTGTGTAAAACAAGACGGTGGCATTCGATGTCAAGGACAAACTTAGAGCGTCTAAGTTGGGGTAAGTAAGCGTAACCATGTCAAAAATGAGGCAAACAAACTTGTTAGGCTATCATGTTCCAAAGCATCAAAGGGTAAGCGACAAAAAGTAATGAAGAATGAGTGAAAAAGAGGGAAGAAGAGGTAGCGGGAGTGTGGCATATGAATGAAAAGTGAAACACTCTCAGACATAATAAGCGTATTAGCAGCATTTGACGCTGATAGCGAAAAAGAGGCAGAAAGGATTGGCTTTCAAACTTGTTTGAAATATTAATAGGCTTCTAAGTGGGAACGAGTGTGTGGTTGCGCAAAATCGAAAATAAACCGCATACAAATAAGGCTGATTTGCCTAGTTTCATAGCCTACTTTGCGGCTATTCTGGTCTGAGTATGAGTTAAAAAGTTTTCAACAAAGTCGTATGTGTTTCCCTTTTCATACGAGTGGGTTTGGCAAAAGTTTAGCTGTTTTCAAATGGCTTGTTGACAAAACTCTTAGAGATTTTGTGTGTGTTTACTAAGAAACTGAATTTTTTATATAGCATGCTTTTTGGGCTTATGCATTTCGTATATGAGTTGATGGAGATGTCTCAAATTACAATATGACATCAACGTTTAATTTGTTGTGCTCCCTTTAAGGCACGTTCCGTGGTTTGGTTTGGTTTGTTGCCTACAGCCTTGTGTGCACTCCTGCAGAAAAGTATGCTTTACTTATTATATGTAGTATGTGACTCTATGAGTATTACATACATGTATTTTTAATACGATGCAAAACGCTGCTTGTTGTCACATAGTTTTCAAGTCGCACGGCAATTGTTTTAACAGAAAATTGGCAACATTTTTCTCATCGTTACATTAAATGTTCACGTTGCTGTCAATGAATACCTCATAAATAAATAACTTATTAAATTGCCATTTTATAAATTGACGTTTATTGACTATCGCCGAGGATTTGAGTGTGCATGACATTAGTCTTGCAGGCGTGTTTGCTGTGTTTTGGTGTGCTTGCGTTGTGGTGGCGTGGCAATTGAAGAGTATTCAGGCATGCCAATATAAATTACCATTTGTTGGTGTCCGCATTTACATGTCGGCAATAAAAATAATCATAATAAATCGTTGCTGTTATTGTGTTCGCTCACAGCCACAATCTGAAAAACAATAACAATAAAAATAATAAAGCACAGCAAAAGACGCGCAACAAAAACCAATTGTTTTCATTTTTTTTTTCAAACTGTGCCTTTTGTGCATGAAAATAGTCCCAAAAAAAAAATTACATAAACTTTGCCTAAATGTACAATGGTGGCTTGGCATGTTTATAGTATCAAAGTCCTCTAAAAAAAAATAAAGACAGAAAAAAAAAGAGAAGGTGTAACAAAACAAATTATATAGCAGAAGGGGAAGCACGATATTCTAACCGGAAACGGCCAACTGGGAATAGTCGTGTCGAAACGCATCGAGTCAAGTTGAGTCAAGCGCTAATCTGAGTGCGCTTGGCGTGTTAATTCCATTTGCGTTCATCCGGTCTTAGCACCTACATGCTCAACAGCACACCACCATACCAGCCACAAGCCAAGCTCAGCCGAGCCGAGCCTCGCTCATTTCAGTTAACGCGTCACACTTTTACGGTATTTATGTCAAATTTTTTTTTTTTTTTTATTTTGGTGTGAATTTTACTTTAGGTTGTTTTATTTTATTTTTTTGTTTGTGTTTTATTGTAGTTTGTTTTATTTTTTTAACGTTGTTTCTTTGGTATTTTTTTTATATATGCCTGCATAGCATAGCGCAAGTCACTTCAGTTTTGTGTTGCATACTTTCGGGCAGCTTCTTTTTTTTCTTTACTTTTCTGTATTTGTATGCGTGTAATTGTGTTTATCCGGTTTTGCTGAGTTTTTTGTTGTATGTGTGTGAGTGTCTGTGCTTGTGTTGTGTTGAAAACAAATTAAACCCCAAAAATATGCAAATTTAGTTGTTAATATTTGGCATTTTTTTTCTGTTAACTTTTTCTTGTTGCCTACTTTTTGGCGTTGTTATATGATTCTTCTTGCTTTGTTTTATAAGCAAACTTACGCGCCAAGGTAAAAGTTTTGTATGCAAATCAGAATTTTATTTTTTATGCTTGTTTGAGACTGCCATGAATTTGTTTTATTACGGTTGAAGACTTGAGCAGCTGAAGTATGTCGACAGTTTCCATCTCTTGCACGAAACTTGTATACAATAGCTCATGCGCCACGTTGGTTTGAGTGACTTTTATAATAAATAAAGTTGATTATCATTATTAAGAAAATCATAAATTTAAGCTATTAACCTAAAACAAATTATTCTACATAATTTGAAAAGTGTTTATAGCTGAAAATATAAAGAAAGCCAAAAAAGGTGTACTGACTGACTTCAAATTATTTCGAAATGGTAATCTATCACTTTATTTTGCTCAGCTTACCAGCATTTCGGCTTGTTATATGTCTCAATCACTTACGACAATCAACTTAATTCGATTCGACGCTGACTTACCGCCAAAATCACGTTTGACAGCGTCTACCTGAGGGTCTACATAAATCACCAGCTTAGCTGTCTTCCTCCACTTATGTCGGCTAATTCCATAACGAGCTTCAGCTTAGCTTTGCGCATACAAACATGTCTGCTAAAATAAGTACACATTACGCATATGCACCTTCATCACCTAATAATGTCAAGTCACCAGCACACCACGAAAACGTAACAAAACGTAACAAAACATAATGAGAAAAGAAAAGAAAACAAAGCATGTACACATAAAATTTTGTAGCCTACTTTTGTGTGCAACGCGAACGAAAAGCAATGTAACAAAATGAAATGAAATGCGACGCAATGAGCGAAATTTAAATTTACAGGAAATCAATATTTTGACAATCAAAGCGCCAATTGGCACTTCATCACTTAACACCTGAAAAGCATTTTTCACTCTCATTTCGATGCCGCAACGAAGAAAATTGTCAATAAAAAAACACAAAACAAAAAACATTACAGCCATGAACGCAAACACACGCAATACAAAGGCAAGCGCGTGGTGAGGGGAAACATGATGCCTTGGCTGATGTTGTATAAGTGTCTAAGTTGACAGCATTGAAGCACGCATGCTGCAAATGACGGCACCGCTTCCAACACTCACACACTCACACACTCACACACTTAAACACACACTCACACATGCACATAAAAAACAATTGAAATGTAAAATATTCTTTTTTTTTTTTGCTTTTTTGCACCTTCCGAAAGACATTTAGCAATTTTAGCGCTGATTGTGTGTCAGCACAACAAAAGCGTCGCCCCTCGACCACAGCACAACGGCACATCGTCGCAGCGTACACGAAGAAAAATGTGTGTCGCCAAGAAATTCAACACTAAAAAGTACCAAGTGAGAATTCGTTAAATTGTGCACATTTTTCTTGTTTTTTCCTTTCACATTTTGTTTTGAAATTTGTTTTTTATTTATTTATTTAACTTTTTGTTTTGTGCCAAAAAAAAAAAAAACAGAAAAAAACATAAACTTTTCCATTCAATATGCTAAAAATGTGCACAGACAACAAATATGTTGGCATCATATTTTTAAGCTTGTCCTTTAGCTACATGGCGCGTTCGATGATTTTGTCTTGTCGAAAATTCGGTAAATTTGTATGCCGCCGTAAGGTGCGATAAGCAGCAATGTTCCAGTTGCTGTCTTTGTCGGCGCTGCTCAAGTAAATGTTGTCAATAAATTGACAGCAATTGAAGGTTTATAAAACACTTTCTAGCACAGCTTCATACTAGCTGCAAGTGTGCGTGCGTGTGTATGTGGGTGCGACTCATGACTGCGCTGCTTATGTGTTTGTGTGTGTGCGGCAGAAAATACAACAAAAAAAAAAAAAAACATGCGAAGCAATAAATTTTATGACAAAAAATGATTTCTTTTCACTTTTTGCTCGTTCGCTCGTCGTTCGTACGCCCGTCGTCGCGTTTGCCGTATAAAGGAAGTTGTGTGATAATTTAAAATTGATTGGAAGTTGGTTTGTGGGCAGCGAGAAGCGCTTCAACTGCTTGCTTTTTGATTCTTTATGACGCTTCGTTGCGCATGGGCGCTGATTGGGCGTAAATATCGAAATATGACAACGGTTGTAAATCCAACGTTGCGTATGCGTATTGCTTTGATTTTGATGGGTTTGTTGCGCTTTGTTTTTGTTTTTGTTTTTTTTTTATGGTTGCTTGCAATGATTTTTGTTATGGCTCAACAAATTCTTTGTGTGTGCTACAAATTGTCACTTCTGGCTTGACATTTTGCACAAACTAAAATCTCTTATCTGATTAAATAAAACCAACACTATGTTGACACAAAATTCAATTCCGGCAGAATTAGCCTCATGCCTCAAATTAACACAATTTTCACTAAAACTACGAAAACAATTTTAGCACTCAAGCCAAAGCAAATGTGTACATTTTTGAAATAAACATTAGACTTAGGAGAGGCAATAAGACGCGTACTCCGCAGGGTGCAACTAACAGAAAATTGGTTAGTCTTGCTTGACATTAACAGTGCTTTAACAGTGCAGGAGGTTTTAAAATGTTATGTGGGTTTTCTTCGAAACTGTTAAGTTTACATAACCCCTTTTCTTCAAACTGTTAAGGCGCTAATTTTAAGGCTGCTGTTAAGCCAATTTTGCTGTTAAAACTTTTGCTGTTCGTTATGTCAAAATTGTATTGCCTTTAAATAAAATGAAATCAAGTGTTTGATTTCTTTTAGTCTGCTCAAAATTGTGTACAAGTTTGGTTTGACATTCGCGCTTAACAACAATGTTTGCTTAACACGTTACACACTTTCTCACGTAAATTGATGCCTTTTGGCTGCAATTAAAAGCCAATTAGCAAATCAATTCATTAAAATTAATGCCACAACACACAAACACAAACGCACATACATAAATCATGCATTTGAATGAATGAAATTCAACGAGTATTACGTTATCAAATGCATTTCAAATGTTAATAATTTGATTTACTCTTCATTATGCACTCATATTTATTTGCAAAATTCATGAATTGTGTGTAATTATTTTGTGTTAAGCTTTTCCACTTAGCATTTAAACTTGGCAACACTTCGTGAATTGCATGCGGCATAATTGATATTATGATCCTAATTGAGTATATGGATTCGTTTCAAGATGTTGAGTGATTTATTTAACAACTTTTCTGGCATATTTGTGTTCATTACTTTATTAAATTTCTGACAGTTCATTAGCTAATTCGTGCACAAGCACACACACGCACACACACACATGCGCTACGTAGCGGCAAATAAATAAACTAATTGCCACAACTTAAAGTCTTCATTATTTACACGAATTTGGCGGCTGTTGCGGTGGCTCGACTGCCTTGAATTCTGGCGACCGTTTTTGCCAGTTGATGACCTTTTTTTGTTTCAGGCATTTCGTAAAACATTATTCAAGCTTTAAGCCTCAAATATTTTGGTTGTCGACTAAAGGCACACGCGTCACACATACATACAAACATATGTGTGCGTGTGCTTGCATACCTTGACATATTTTTGTAACAATAAATAAGGTAAAATAAAGTACGGGAAAAACATGCAAAAACAAATGCCAACCAGGAGGACAAACAAGCGGTGCCAACGCCAACAAAGCCAACCAACAAAGGCAGCCGCAGAATGTACTAAAAATCTGCAAGCAAGCAGCAGCGGTTGATGCGAGGGTAGCATGCGGCATGAGCACGACGACAGCGAGTAAAAGCAATAATAACCAAAACAGGCGTTCACGGCAAGAGCTTACAGTGCTGCCATACCAGCGTCGGAAGCATCGTCAGTCGCACCAGCACCAGCAGCGGCAGCAACGCAGCTGCAGCAGTCGCTGCCGCCATATTTTCGCCAGTTTTGTAAGCGTTGACTACCTTTGAGTTGGTTGCATGAGCGCGCGCGCGAGCGAAGCTCAAACGAAGTTCCATGCTGCTGTGCCACCCGTGCCACCCGTACCCGTGGCAAACGTTCATACAGCCTGCATCATGTAACCTCAAACGGCAAAGTGATATTCATGCAAATCGCTTTTGGGCGTGACCTCAATTGTGTGAACGTGTGTCTGTCTCTCTGTCTCTGTGTGTTTGTGTGTGTGCGTGAGTGGTTAGCTGTGTGCATGTTTATTGTATTTGTGTGCTTTTATTAAAGTGGCAAGTATGCTGGCCAAGCCGGCGTAGGCCTGACACTGGACCCCGGCTTTAGATATGCTTCAATTCCGTTTAACGAAGACAATAAACGCGATGTTGGCAACGGCGACGACGACGACGACGGCGACGACGGCGACGACGGCATTTGTTTATGCCTGTAATCGTTTAGCAAATACAACAGAACGTCCTTTGTCAGCGGGGCGCTGCATGCAAATTCACATAGAGAAACTGTTTAGATTAGGCGGCAATCGACTGCGCTGTTTGCGGTAAGGTCGAGGTGTTGGTGTATAGAGTATGCCTTGAGGCTTTAAGCGCTTGCAAACAAATTGCTTTCGACTGATACTTTTTTGTTTGGCCACTAAGAACCGCAAAACTTACGGCATTTTGCGATAACCGACAATTTCGTTGAGTGAAATTTGCTGAAACGTGCTAAGTTGCCATGAAATCTTCTGCGCACTTTATTGTTAGAAAGGAATTGTGAGATTCGTTCAGCGAAAATCCTAAACATACAATTAACGCAAAATTTGCACGCAGCTTGAGCAGCATTGCAGTATTTAATTATAAGCTGCTTTAAATGAATTTTCTGCTGCTTTTAAATCTTATTATAACATATTATTTTCGCTATTATAAGCGTGCAATAAATTGTGCAACGTGTTAGCTGAAAACATGTTTAGTAAACGTGTTGTGTGCTCATGCTTAAAATAATACCCTTTTTTAAATTAATTAAAGAAAAGGTTATTGAAATAAGATATTTTCTGCAAACACACATAACTCACTTATAGAACACACCATACACACACACACACTAACCAACAAATAATGACAGCCACATCGGTGCAACTTAATTAATGACATGCCCATGTTCATGCATTCAAATGGGAAAGGTGAGTTTGTCAGTAAAGGAAAGCAGAAAAAAAATCAAAGGAAAAAACAAAAAAAGTCGAAAAAAGTAATTTTCTATTACCAAGAAAACAATTTCTCGCAAAGGTACAATAAAAAAAAACACACACACACACCCACGCACACACGGAAACACACGTACAAGCTTACCCAACCTCCATAATGGCTCAGCGCATAAACACACTTATCACTGATAAAAGCAAATAACAACGAATAGTAACTAAGATGGCTGAGCAAAAAAAAAAAAAAAATATATATAAAACAAAAAAGAAAATAGAAAAATCTGTAAAAATGCTTGGAAAAGTGTGGCAGAGCATCATTTAGTCTCCCTCTCTTTCTCTCTCACACACACACTAATACTTACACAGCTTAACAGTTTGTAGGGAAATTAAATTTGCATAACTAAATGACGACAGCGACGGGAACGGCGATGGCGAAGTCAGTGGCATGGCAAAATTCTGCTGGCTTTGCTATAACTCGCGTTTGAGTTGAAAAGCAAGTAAGACGGCTGAAGGTAGGTGTATAAAGACGAATGTTAATTCAAATATATTTGCGCAGCATTAAAATTAAACGATACCAAAAAACGAAAACATTGACAAGTGACGCTAAAATTAAAGTGAACTAAGCATGTGAAAAGAAAATTGAAAAAGTCTGAGGTGACATGACAAAGCAGCAATCGGTATCAAAATAGTGCAAATAAGACTTTTTTTGACAGCACTAATAAGTGATTGAGTGAGACATAAAACTGTATTTTTTTCTCGCTGGTAATTAAAATTATTAAAAAATTCATCGGTTGCTGCTCATGCTCTCTTTACCGAACATCTCTTCTAAGCACCTTTAAGTCCTTTAACTAACAAAAATTTGCGTACCGTTACAAAAATAAAAAGAGGAAGCAAATCGTTGGCAGGGCCAACAAAATTTTCCTCTCTTCAGACCAGACCATCTAAACTCCTCTTAGCCACATGCAAGTACTTCAAAAACTGTTGCCTGCTTTTTGGCGTTGCTGTTGAACGCTTATCGTATGCTCATTTTCGGGTCGCATGTTCAACATGCAGTTACTCCCGGGGTCGTTACTCGTAGCTCTGACGTGTGTGTATGTGTGTGTGTGAGTTTTGGTTGTGCTCATTTTGTATACCCTGCGAAATTTGATTTGTACATTTCCTTTTTTTAAACCTGACAATAACAATAACAATTTTGATTAAATTGTTTTCTCTGCATGTGTATGTGTGTGTGTATGTGTGCGTTTATATATGTGCATATGTAAGAATTTTTACGCGAATTTTGATGTTCATGTTACGTTGAGTCAGCATTTAAGACCTTAATTTAACTTTGTGAAAAACTTTAGGCAAAACTACTGCAGTGTATTCGTCTTTGCCACGCAACTGAAGCCGTTGGCTTCTATGCCTTTTGCCAATTTATGCAAAATAGTTTGTGAAATGTAATTTTTTATTTTCACATTTTCCATTTTTAACATAATTTTGGTTGCTCTTTTGGTTTTTTCTTCAATGATTTGACTTGACTATTTTTTTTCACTGTTCTTTCTCGTGCGCCTTATATAAATACATATATATGTATATGGTTTGTTTTTTTATACGGTAGTCGTTGCCACAGCCAAAAGTCATTTTATGTAAATGGCCAAGTGGGAGAGAGTAGTGAAGAACGAGTGTAGATAAAAATTGCTTTGAATTATTGGCACAGACACAAAAGAGATACTCTCACTCGGTCGTGCTGTGAGCACTTGTGCTACCAACCAAACGCCATAAGTCCCTTCGTCTGTTCATGGCACTATTCAAACAGCCGCCAAATGCTCGTAGCTGGCTTTATATTTTCTACATGTTTTTACTAAATTAATATAGCGTCGTTGGTTATATCACATCCGCTATGTGGCTTTTTCACTACGGCTGACACATTGAATTATGAATGTTTCGGCAAATTGAATCCTGTTGTCATAATTCAAATAGCAAATGAACACTTGTAAAAAGCAGCAGCCAAATACAATTATTTTTATAACTTCATCTTTTTATTATAACATTTTTTTTACAAAAATTTACTTTTCTCACAGCCAATTGGAACATTGAACTTGCTGTCTAAGCTACTGACTTACACAATAAAATGTTAGATTTTTCTTTTTTGCTTTACTTGCGTTGTGCATGACAATTGTGTTGAGCATATCCCATTTGGCCTCTAAGCAGGTCACTTGTCAACAAAATACAGTACAAACACATACACAGAGCTAAAATCGGATATGTTCGCTTCGGGATTTGCTTGCCTACTACATTCAGGGGCAGACAAAGTCAGCCATCCCACATGTACATGTGCATGAACTTTTAGATAACACACAAACGAACATAGCACACAGCATGTTTCTTTAAGCACTCGTTTTACTTTTCTTATATTTTATTTGCTTTCCATTGGTTTGGTTTGTCCTTTTTAGCACAAACAGTTTTTTATGCGTCTTTAAATGGTGACAACACAAAAAGCTCAAATAAAAATTATGTGCACAGTCAGTTTTCACAATGTCGCACTCAAGTGAAGTCGTCGTCGTCCTCATCGTCGTCGTCGTCATTGTCCTCAAGCGAAGTGTTGCGCTTAAAAATGTTCACACTCACACACATGGACAGTGCTTGGAATGTATGTATATGTGGCGTGTCCTTTTTTCTTTGCAAATTATATTTCTGTAGATTTGACAAGTTTGCTGGCACATTTACTTTGCCTCACTTCTCTGCTCAGGCATGCCATCAACTCGCCATTTTTGCCGCTTGAATTAATTTTGAGTGGTATGTTCTGAAAAACGAAAGTGTGCAAAAAGACTTCTATGCTCAAAGGCAGGAAGCCAGGAAGAACGCATGCGGAACTTTGTCTGCGTGTGTGTGTGTGTGCGTAAGCCATAGGAAGTATTGCCTTCCTGTAGAGGATGTGATCTAAAATAGAACACCCGGCTTACGAAAGGGTTTTGGCAACAATTTCTTTTTGATGTTGGTACGTGCGAATTCCTGACGAATTCTGTCTTTTGTTCACTGCTAGGCATGAGAAACTTTGAGATGATTTTTGGCGTTTGAATTTTGGCTCAGTGATTTAACTCAACTTCAGTGAATGGAAAATGTCGTTGACACACACGCAGCACCTTAAGCCTTTTTAATATGAAAAAGATGGCTTGACTAAAAAACTGATTTAGATTTTCAGTAATATAACATAAAATGTTTAAAAAATGCTTTGAGTTGTCTTCTTTAAACTTTAAGCAGCGTTGTCTTTAAAGAGAAAACACTCGAAGTTGCTTCAAAACTCATATTGGAATTTCAAGTACAGTGGCCTGATAAAAGTAACATGTTGTAAAACAAACATTTCGAAAATACTTTAAAAATAATATTACAAAAATTTTACGTCATAAGTCAATACCACGCAAAAGCATTGTGCAATATTTCTTAGCATAAAATATATATAAATACATACATAAATATATATGTGTATAGGTTTAAATAAAATATATTTTGATTGCCAAAAAGAAAGCAATATTTTCTACACTTTCAATGGCTCAAAAAATTACTTACAAGTAACTTAAGGACAGAGCGGCATGTAGTAGTCAAAAGTCTTCTTGTTCATCTTGGCTTCATACAATAAAATTTGATGTTATTATTTGCCTCTCGACATACGAATGAATGTATGAATGTATGAATGAAGGAGCAGACCAGTAGAACGCAGCGTGACAAGAGGTTCGAGAGCAGTGGCCTCGGCTGGCAAGTCGCGTCTCATATTGACTGCGCTGTTGTGCTTCTTGTTCACATTCATCTTTCCCACTTCACCGATGTCTGACTGAAAATTTATTATCATATCGATATGCGTAATAACTTGGCAATAAAAATAAATCTCGGTACAAAGTTATAAATATAAAAGAGCACAAAATGAAAAAGCGAACACCGAAAACAATCATAAGCAATGAGTAATCGACGCTGCATGAATGAGTGAATCAATGAAGAAATGAATGTACCAAGCGTAATGAAATACACAAAAATGTATTAAATTTTGCCACCAATTGAACATTCTTGAAACCTGAAGGCGAAAACAAACATCAAAGTCGATTCGGTGATTTGGATTTTTTTTGGGTTTTTTTTTTTTGATGAATATTGGCCGCTTTCGTCAATTTTGTGTAGCATAATTTTTGGCTTCATTTTGTTGTAAGCGCGCAAAACTTAATTTAGCGCAAAAAATTGAAGCAACGCGCACATATTTTTATTATTTCTTTCTTTAGATTGGTTTTTTCGTAGAAAAACTTGGCGAAAGAATAATTCGAAAAAACGAGAATGAATGAATAAAAAAATGTTTATTCGATAAAAGAAAATTTGCCGCTAATATGAATATTGTCGAGCGGAAATGAAAATATTTTTGCTGTTGTTTTGTCTCTTTCTCTCTTCAAATATATTTTTTTTTGTTTTTTTTTGTTTATGAAATGAACCAAAAGAATATTTCATAAGAAGCATAAAAGCATCGAAGCTTGAAACGATTCGTCCTTGCGCTTACAGCTCATCAGTCCTCAGCACGAGAATCATTCTATTTCCACTCACTGCTGTTGATTGTTACATTTGACTTGACTCGACTCATTTTTGTGCCGCTTCTTGTTGCTGTTTTGCCTGTTATTGATATCCTGTTATTGGTAGTCGAAGACGAAGTCACAGTTGAAGTTAGCTTTGCAGCATAAACATGAGCATGAACAGCAGCCGGAGCGAGACTTCAATATCATTTGATGCAGAAAAATTGCTACCAATAAGTGCTTTATGGTAAATGAAATAAATAAATGACTGCTGCTTCGTCCACACCATCTTTGTTGTTATCAACGTCGTCGTCGTTTTCTATGCTGCTTCTGCCTGTCTATCTGTCTGTCTGCCTGTCCGTCTGTCTAAGCATACAGTCCAGCTTCATCGCTTGCTGTCATTTTTCTTCATGTTATTAAATTAAGTCCGCTTGTACGTTTTGTATTTCTTTATTCGTTGATTCATTTATTCATTCGTCCATTTTTTGGTTGGCATTGTGCAATCGGATATTGTAAAGTGATTTAAAGTAATTTAATAAGTGACTTCAATATGTTTTTGAATTGAATGAAGCCGTTCTGTCGCTGCGACATAATGAATTGAATTATTTGTTCAGGCTTCATCGAATTAATTGAACGATTAGTGAGTGACTTCAAATGAAGTGACTTTTATCTAAATTAACAAATGTGTACGACATTTATTTTTTAGACGAGCAATGCTGCAAAGAAAAGTTAACCAGAGACACATATTGGTCCAGATGCAAAGAAAAAATTATACTATTATATAATATAATATTACTCGTATATAACATTATAATTATTATTTTATATTATATGATAATTACCATATTATTTGAGGTTGCTATTATTAGTGCAAGAATAAATCTAAAGTGAATTGATTATTTTCCAATGAATCTTATAAAAACATTCATCTTACATTTGAAAGCAACCGTATTGCATACTTTGCGGCTTTAACAAATTTCGAAAATTTCGCAATTCTTCCATTAAATTTGTCTATGCAAATGTCGTAACAATAAACGCGCTTTAAAATTAAAACTAAAAGTTGCGCAGTTTCGTTGGCTAATAAATTGTGCAATTTCCATAAAAAAGAAACGAAACGAAAAAAGTGTTTGTTGAAGTTGGCGAAGTAAAGCACATAAAAACGCGACGTAACCTCAGTAAAACTAATTTCCCCAAAGGCAAAGTAACGACAACAAACGAAGAAAATGTGAAAAAAAAAGAAAAAATGTAGAAGGAAATAAAGCACAGGAAGGCAAACACGAATAGAAATAGGCAACTTCAACACTCTGCCACGGCTAAGAAGGCAAGGCAAAGTAAAGTAAACTGAAGCAGCGATATTAGCAACATTTACTCGTATTGATGCATGTCGCGGTGTCTGTGTGTGTGTGTGTGGGTGTTTGCATTGTGTTGGTGTGAGTTTTTCTATCTGTTAACTATATATATAGTAGGCAAACATTGTATGACGCGAAACTTGTTAACCAACAGCACTGCTAAGTTATTATCGTGCCTAAAAGTATGTGCCGTTTTTTGTATTCGCTGTCAGACTGACTGCGAGTGTAAAATAACAAAAAAATAAAACAGCTGTGTGTCAACATGGCGCATGGGAACGTAAACAGCAACAACAACAACAACAACAAAAAACACATACAACTATGCGGGCGTAGGACAGAAATACGAAAAAAAAAAAAACACAGCATGGCCACAAAATGCGCAAAAATAAATTAGCCCCAATTCGTCACTTTGGTCTTTAAGTATGATGAAAAACGAACGGAAAGTGAAGACCTCTTATTGCCTTGCCGTTTGGTGAGCTGTCAAGCGGCTACAAGACTGTCTAGCATTCAGACGTTCTACTTCACTGCCGTTCATGTCACTCTAGCCAAATTCACCCTCACTGCTTACTAAGCATAATTGTTGCGTCGCTCAGCACGCTCATGCCTGCTGCTGCTGCTCTGTCATTTTAGTTGCCTTTGCCACCTTTACTCGCTTGCTTGCGCAACTTCATGCCAAACCATATACATTTGCCACTTTATATAGTTTATTTCTGGTTGCCTTCATTTTGCACACTTCCTCATATTGTGTTACTTATTTTGTTACATTTTTCTTTTATGACTTTTGCCTTTTAGTGGCATCTTAAGGCGGCTCAAAGTGTTTTTTGTTTGGTTGGCTTTATTCATTGTTTTGTTTGCTTTTTTTTTTTGTTTTTTTCTGTTTCGTTATTTACTTTTTACCTCACCCACGTGTCGTATGAGTAATGCTTGGCGAGCGACGCGTATTTTTACTTATACGCACATAATTCCCGAGGCGCTAATAAACACCTAGCGGCTGCCAACGTCTGCCTCGTCATCATAGTCTACGACACATAATAAAAAGAAAAAAAAAAAAAACAAAAACTTCTAAGCGTTAAAGTTCAAACGCTAAATTAAGCAAAATTATTGTTTATTTGACTTTACGGCACCTTCTTGCTGTTGTTTTCACTGCCTTTGTTTGACAAATTACATGCCGCACTGTGCGAAGTACTTCGCATTTGGCAAAGGGGCGGCGGCCTTAGCATTGTTAGCTTGGTTTAAGTGCACCGCACAAATGGCAAAAAATGACAGGCAAGCCGAGTGTTTAATTTGATAAATGACCGACGACAGGACACAGTAACGAATTTTTCGTAACATAAATCAAAAGACAAGCAAACGAATTGCATTAAAGCCAGGCTTGAGTGCAGCACCGTTGCTTGGCTTGTGTAGAATAGCACGTTGATGACTTCTGAGAGTCTCACTCAACATACTTCAGCAGCTTTTGAGTAGGCATCAGTCAAATATTGTATTGTGCTTGTATAAGGATTATGTTCTTACACAAGTAGCTATGCACGTGTGTGTGTGTGTGTCCGATTATATTTGCGTGCCTATCAAAATTTACAGCTGTCTCTGGTGTGCCTTTCATCTTGGCAGACTTCTTGCTTGTCTGTTTATTTGTTTGCACTGTGTTTCGTATAATATTTCCACTTGAAATTAATTTCTCAAGAGCTCAGTGAGCTCAAGTGCACATGTGACGCGCACGTACACACACACACACAAACATACATATGTTTAACAAACACTCATACATAGCACACACACACAGCTACTGACTTATACTGTTGTCAGAAAACACATATTACAAAATTTTGCATATAAATATGACAAAATCTGTTAAATCTGTGCGGGCGACATGTGTCAGTTGACAATGTGTTTGTCTGTCGCTATTACTGCCGCTTATGTGGCATATTGTTGTTGCATAACGACAATAAATTTACGTGTTCCACAACAGGAAATACAAAATTTAAAATCTTAAAACAAACTAAGAAACTTCAATAATCAAAGAAAAGCACACATAAGTTTGGTGTAAGACAGACGTTTAACGCAGCTGCTGAATTATTTCCTGCAATTTGGCTTGTGTCAATTCTTAACTCGTGACTTGCTTATACACCGTCTTCATTGTTGGCCCACTTTCAGCTCCCTCTCTGTGGTATTCCAATTCAAATATTCCCGTTTGGCTGGCAACTTCATTTCCGCTTCTTTCTTTGATATATTACAACTGAAAAGCGTCGCGGTTGTTTGCATACAAAATGGTTGACATCCTTTTTACACACATGCACACACACACACACACACATGTTTACATTGGCACGCTAACTCAATTAATTTCATTCTTTTTACTATTATGTTTTTTGTCTTGAGTTGTTTTGCTATTTTGCTGTTTTGACATTTGCCGTATTAACTTAAATTTCTTAATCCTTTGTGCATTAGTTGCGGCTTAGCGCAGCAAATGGCTTTAAGATTAATATGTGTGTGTGTGTGTGTGACTTTTGTGTTAATTCGATGTGTTGACAAGAAACTAATTACATTAGCTTACTATTTAAAGTCAGTTATTTATTGTCTTGTATTTATTGTTTTAGTTTTTGCATTAATTATTTTGATTTTATTTTTTCCAACGCTTAATTAAACGAAAAGTGCTTGCCTCTTATTAAATTAAATGTTTAATATGTTGATTATCGATTGGAACTTAAAGCGCTCTGTTATATAATTTACTCTCGAATTCAGCACTTTTCATAACAAAGCAATGTAAGCAACTGCTGGTGCTCTTCCGCTTGGCTGCCCAGTCTAGTTGTGTTGTAAGAACTAATGAGTCAATAATGAAATATATATGAATTGCAATTGCTACACTTAAAATCGTTTATTTAAGACAAACAAGCGCCTCACATACAATATGTACATAAAACTATTTCTGTTGCATTATTATTATGTGCGCAGTAACACAAGAAATTGTCTATAGATATTTGCACATAGATCGATACGATTCGATTTGAATTGAATTGAGTGTCGGTGCTTGTATGTGTGCTTGTGTGTGTGTGTGTGTGAATTTGTATTTGTGCATGTTAATGCATGCAAGACAAATTCATGCGTATTTTCATAAACAAATAAGTAAATTTCAATTAAACAAAATAAGAACACTGACCAAAATATTACACATACACACACATTGTATAAACACATAGTTTCTGATTTTGCCTGCAAATAAGCATTCATGCAAGTCCGGTTAGACATGCTGGCACATATAATGAGAATTTACGTTATTAATGTGTAATTATGCTAACAGCAAACAAGAAGCAATAACAAGGCTAACAACTCCCTCAGGATATAGGAAGTCAAGCGCAAAGAGCAAACGTTTGCACTTGTCGACAATGTTCAAGGTAAGCATGAAAGGAACAACGGCCATGGAATTGAACCGAAACGGGCTAACAAATTCCAATAGACCAATAATACACGTGAATCTGTTTAATTATAAAAGATTAACGACGCTTAGTGTTTGTTTATCATATCATATGTATATATATAAGTATATACGATAGTGCGAGCATGTTAAGGTATGCGTGAAGCAACAAATGAAAATGAGTTGCAGCAACAACAACAACAAGGAAAACATTAATTGAAATTCCATAGAAAGTCCATAGTACTAATCCCGCATGATTAACGAAAATTGGCGTGCAAATGTTCTTCATGAACATGAGATTTTCACTGAATCGTACTAAAGTGAGCTGTAAGGATTACATGCTTAGGATTAAGGACTATGCAGACAATAATTTAACACCGAGCTGCCAATTGACTAACGAAGACAGTCAATAATTGATTGTAAATATTAGAATATCATCGACACACACATTTATATATGTAGGCGCATGTATGCGTTGGTGTATGTGTGCGTGGCAGGTTTTGTTTCTATGGCTTGCTTACTATGCCCGCCCTTTTTTTTCTTCCTGGTTTCTTGATGTATGCGTGTGCAGAATTCAATAAAAATTCTAGTGGGATTCTGATGATAATCTTATTGCTAAAAATCAAACAAAAATCATTGAAAAAATGCCAATAGAAAACGCACAAACACATACACACAAAGTTATAGCAACTCGATACTCGTCTGATCCTTTTTAGTTTTGCTTTTTCTTCTTTTTTTTTTAGATTATATTTTGCCTGCCTTGTTGTCTTGTTCTCCTTATAGTTGTTTGTATGCCTTTATAGACACACTAATGTCGCTTGGCCCAAAGCATATCATTGCTTAACAGCTACGCTCTTTGGTACCTTCCTGCCATGCTGCAATGCCACTGCCAACTTCACGCTTCGTTTGTTGCATGTTCACACACACACACACAGCTATTTTCATTTAAATCGAATGGATATACACATATAAATTTTTTGTTTTTCTTATACATATATTTGTAAAGGAAAAATGAGACGCACCTTCAAGCTTATAGTTCGAAACTTGGTCTGTTCGTTTACTTCCTTGCTTGCTTGCTTGCTTACTTCCTCGACTGTTTGCCTTGTTTTCATTTCCTTTCAAACATATTTTTTAATACCTCGACAGCATTTGTGTCCTTTTTGCTGGTACATTGCCTGGCATTGCCGCATCAGGTTAACTGAATGTCTGTCTGTCTGTCTGTTTGTCCGTCTATCTGACAGACTGCTTGGCTGGTTGACTGGTTGGCTCAGCGAGAAGTTACTCGGTTCGTTCGCTTCACTTTCAGTTTGTTGCATTAGATTGGCTTTAATCCTATTTGGCGTGTTTGTTGCCGTTGTTTGTCTGCTTGCACGCATGGCTTCACTTCGTTCTCTACGCATCGTTCGGCTTTTTCCTGTTTACTTTTTCGTTATTCGTTATTGTTTGTGGAAATATGTTTTATTTTATTTTGTTTTGTTTCGTTGTACTGTTTGATATTTCTTTCTGTTACTTTTCGCTGGCCAAGTCAAGCTTTGCTTTACATTTTTGCTCTCTTTTAGTGTTGACTGTATTAGCACTTTGACATTTTGATTGACATTAGCAACACTTGTTTATTTGATGGGTTTTTTGTTTTGTTTTTTTTTTTTTACTTGTATTTGCCCTCTTTTTTTATGGCTTTGACCTTTGTCAGCGATCGAAATCATTTTCGGCATTGACTTTTACGTTTTCAAATTGAAAAATAACAGCTTTTCTTTTGTGCTTCGTTGTGTGTTTTCATTTAGTTGTGTGTCTGTGTGTGTGTATCCGTGATAGTGAGTAAAAGCAGTGCAAATGTTTGCTGTGCGTTTTGCTTTTCGATTGGGCTTACGTTGCGTATGATTGATGTGTGTGCCAGTTTATTGTTCAGTTCGGCGTTAATGAGCTTACGATCCTCTCGTCTGCCTTCGCTGGGTTCAAGGTTGTTTTATTTCCCTTTTTTTGTGTTTTGAGTAGCCATCTAATGTCTGTAGTCGCTTGTAAGTATACGTTAAGTGGGTTGCGCAGTGCCGTGGGTTTGATGTTGTTTACTTTGTAATGGTCATTAGGGAGTTTGACTGTAATCCTCACAGACTTCAACATTTAAATGAACATTATCTTCAGTAAATAAAAAGCACATATATATTTGAAAGTTGAACTTGTTGCTGTTGTTTTATGTTATGTAATAAATACATAAAACATAATTTTTAGTTGAGCAAAGAATTATTTAAATGATTTACACTAATAAAGTGTTCAATAGCTTAAGTCTTGTGTAATTCGTTTTGTTTCAAGTTGACTTTAATGAGCTTTAATACATGTTATCATTATAACGAAATAGAATTAAAAATCTCTATGTACGATAAACAGCCAATAAATTGCTTAACGTAAACGCTTAAACATTTCGCCATCTGTTCGAGACTTTTACAATTTACTTCATACGCTGCGACACATTAAAACGCCTCGTAATTGGAACAGCGAGCAGCAATTCATTAAAGTTTAATTAAAATATATATATACACAAACACACACACACAAACACACATACTTACCAAAAGGAAATATAAAAGAAAAAGGACACACTAATGTGTGTATGTTTGTATGTGTGTATAAGTTTGTGAAACATTTTCGACGTCATCAACAATATTATCGACAATTTAACGCTCTGGGACGCTGACGTCGCTGACGACGACAATCAGAACATGATAAACGACTATGTGTGAATGCTTTAATGCTTGCCGCCACGCCGCGCCGCGCCAGTCAGCATACGGCATAAAATTTCAAAGGGCATACAACGCATGTAAGTAGCGTTTGTTAAGCGAAATGCTTGACATCATTATCAGCAACAACTTGAACAAAAGTGGTACTGTTGCTGTTGTTGCCGCCACTGCTGCTGCTGCTATAAAAGTTAAGTTGCTGCCGTTTGCTGCTGTCGACGTTCACCGCTTGCTGTACTGATTGACATGCTCTTTCGTGTACTCAAAACTCGCACGTAACTTATGTCGATTGGCGTTGACGTTGCCGACGCCGCCGCTGCCGCCACTGGCGTGGCTTAAATCCAATTTAATACATACGCGTTGTTCTATCATCAACGCACGCCTGTTGTTGGTGAAGCCGAAGCCAGCAACATCACATCGACAACATCAGCGACATCATTGGCTTCATCACCATCAGCAGCAGCATCAGCATCACCATCATCGTCAGTTAACATCAGCGGTAGCGGCAGCAATGTCATCGTTATCTGACACTTTGGTGTCAAAGCGCCGCAACAGTTTTTTTTCCTTCATCTTCTTCTTGCATATTTTATGTAGCATTTTTAGTACGAGTCTATGTGCCTGTGGTGTGTGTGTGTGTGTGCCTGTGTTACACTTTTACTTTTGCCACTGTGGCATGAGCTTTGCACCCGAAAGTCACGCACTCTTGCGATATTTTAGCGATTTTGTTAAATGCCAAAAATGAGTTTTCATGACATTTCGTGCACTCTTTATATTTTTTTCGATACTTTTCTTTTAGTTCGGTGTTTCTACAAGTGTACTATTTTTCTCTCCTTTTTTTTTAGTTTTTCTACGTAGTCAGATTGTCCTAAAAGTTTGTATGATCGGATAAGTCGAATTAATCCTGTCTGTTTGTCGGTATACATTATAAGATCTAATCCAAAGTAAACTTATCTTTCATCTTTGAAGCTAGTGATCTGGAAGTTTGCGTAAAGCCGCCAAATAATTTAAGAGAAACAATCTTAGTAATAACAACTCTGTGCAAAATCACGAATTCCAAATGAATATAAAAAGAAATTTGAAATAATTGTATGGCAATCGGTTTTGTCTTGGAAGAAGAAGTCAGAAGTTCTGAACAGAAGTTCTGTTCTGACTCAGAACAGAAAAATATGTCTCTATAAGTATTTCCTATAATTATTTTGTATGTGTGATATGATGTGTGGAAATGTGACTTGTTTTGACTTAAAATGGAATTAAAATTGGGTTTAATGGTTTGGGATCAAAGTAGAATTACAGCTATAATTCAAGCTATTGTCAGAAAGTATGCGAAAACGGTATCAAATCTCCGCCATGGCCGACAGTCTTTTTTCTGTATAATTTTTTTCTTATACTCAACATTATTGCTGTGCGATGAGATTCATGTTTTGCTTAGAATTTCAGAATATCTGTAAAGTCGCATTAAAGTCTCATTACTATGGCATGAAATGTGAATGTGAAAAGTGATTTTAAGGTACAACTTTTCGCTGCATATGGCTTTATACACAATTAAAACTAAATCTTGCTCCGATTTGAGCACTTGACGCCGTGCTTTGTTTACAACTTACTCACTTTATTCTTACAACCAAGCACAAATGTTAAGCTAAAATTTCGACATCGATAATATTGAAAAAAAAAAAAAAAACAAAAAGACAGACACACAAAAATTTAAAATAATTGTTTATACAAAATTCTTTGCATATTGATTTGATTGCAAAAGCATTCTGATTGCTAAAGAGAGCAAAGGGGGTTGTGGCATGGCATGGATTGGCAAAGCAAGGCAAAGTAAAAACTCAGACTGAACTGTCAACCGTTTTACTGGGTACCTTTTGATAATCAGCCATTTATTTTCATGCATAGAGAATGCAGACACACACACACACACACACACAGACGCTGCTACGTAGGCGGTGATACCATAGCGGTGTTTCACCTTTGGCATACAAATACATTTAAATTTACATTTAAAATTGGCAACTGACATAAAACGCACACACACACACACGCACACACACACACTGAGATACACGCGTGTCACAGTATTTTGCTTTTATTTTGACTCATATGCCATGCACGCAGCAGCAGCTGTTTTCTTTATGCGTCACACTGCTGTCACAAGATGCCTTCTTTGATTTGCCATTTATACAATCACACTCACGGCCGTACATAGCACACACACAGCAGTTGGCTTTGACGTTCAGTTTGATTTTTTTTTTGCTTTATTTTTTGTTCCGTTTGTTTTTTTTTTTGTTGTTTTTGTTTGCATGTTTTAAGGAGCAACATCAGTTGGCGCCAAAATTAAGTGCTTCATTTTAATTGAATTGAGTTGAGTCGAGCATCGAGCATCGAGTTGAGCTTATTTCCGTTCAGTTCGTTTCAGTTTCGCTACCGCCGCCAATGAGTCTTTGCCTATGGCATAATTTTAGGGCAATAAGCACGACTTTTTGTTTTTGTAATTCCCTTTATTTTCTTTCACTTCTTTTTTTTGTGTGCATGTGTCACTATGCCGCCGCTTGGCGCTACTGGGTCCTTGTGTTTGGTAGCACTCTTTTGTTGGAGTGCGCCTGCTAGAGCCTGATTGTGAACATGTGTTTTGACTTTGATGTTTTTGCAATTTGAATTTAAAAGGAAAATTTGTAAAGTGTTTGCGTGCATGAGAGCAGCAGTCAATGGTGATGTTCATGACGCCGCCAATAAGGAAGAGTAAGGGCGTCTGCTGTTAATGAGCGAAAATAACATCGAACAACAGCAAATTACATTTCATTTTTGCTTGCCATTATGTGCTGAGAAATTTATTTTATAAAGCGAAAATTTTATTTGAAAGGGCCCAGTTGTGAATGAGCTCGTCTAGAAAGTCAGCTGTACTATGGCTAACTGAAAAATTATTTTGCCTATATTTTACTCTCAAAAGACTTGTTATGACCAGAAGAAGAATCAGTAAAACGTTTTTCTGGATCTGCCAGGCATCCTGTAATAAAGAAATCATCAACGAGAGGGTATTTCAATTATATAAGTCTTAGTTGATTTAAGCTAAGCTTTGCGGTTAGGTAAATTACTCAATATTTCGCTACCGTATAGTTTTTTCACATGGCTAAGAGACAGATTGATTCATATTTCTATAAATCAGATTATATAATAAGTCAGACATTGCAATATTTACTAAAAATGAATTGCAAACAATGAATATTTTCGAAAAAGAATAAATTTAATACAATTTCAAAACTGTTCCGATTCGAACTTTCTTTATAATATACATTTATTTGTAGGACTATTTTAATAAATCTTGAGATTCATCACATACTATAGTCTGCCTTAATAGTCCTTATATCGACTCAATTCAGATTTTCATCAATCCAGAACTTTCTCTAACTTTCCAGTAAAAATAAAGTTAAGTGTCCTTTGATTTAAGATATACCATGCAAACAAATATATATAAAGAAAAAAACCATAACCATAGCTCAAATGGTGTGTTACCTCTATGATTATTGTGGTTTCACAGTCAATAAAACGCGCTCACTTTACGTTGATTGAACACTCACATGCCTTCAGTAGCATTGCGAGAGTATATCGCAAAAGAAACTTTTAGTTCAAGAAACAAAGACAAACAATTTCCTTAAACTCGTTCTCACGCACACTTTGAAACACTCTCTCTTTCTTTTATGTTGTGCACTTATGAACATTTAATAAAAATAAAACAAAATAAAAAACCATTTAACTTTCTGTTTTCTAGCAAACAAACAAAGTCACACACAAACGCTTATGTGCTCTTATGTGAAACTTTGGCCGCAAGCGGTTTTCGAATCACCTTGCAAGACATCATTCCAAGACTGTGCGCACGGCAACAAATAAACATTAAAAGCAAAAGATCATAGCTGACAACTAGCGAAGAGTACATGAATCTTGAGTGCGATGCTTCGAGCAACATGTTAAGCGCAAAAAAGCTAAATAAAAAGAAGAAGAAGAGTACAAAAATAAAGTGAAAATTAAAATCAAACAAAGCGAAATGAGAAAAGAAAAACTTAAAATACTTAAAAATATACTTCGACTTCATTTTGCGAAGCAATTAGAAAATGCTTAGAACGCGCGATACAGGCGGAAGTCTCTGTCATGTGCATGTTTGTCTGTGTGTGTGTGTGTGTGTGAGTGTGTGCTTTCTACACACAAAATCTCAATGTTATTTGGTATTTCTATGTTTGTGGGTTTTCTTACTGGCAGTCTGCTTGTGTGTGTGACTTTTAATTGGCTATAATTAAAATGAAAAGCTTCACTAAATTGAATATGACGCAAGTCGAATTCGAAAGCATCGCCTTGTAGTATTTTTGCTTTTTTGGCTTCCTTTTTGCTTTTTGTTGCTCTCGTCTCATTTTGTTCTTTCATTACAATACCATTTGCTGTGCTGCTGACAGCGCGCGTTTTGCTGTGGCTTTTTGCTATTGACATTCGACTGGCGCTTTTTGCTGCGACTTGCGACCTGCGACTCGTTCCAGCTTAACTGTTGCTTTTCAGTTCACCACAACGCACACTAAAATCATTTCATTCGTACTTGTCCTTTTGACTCCATTTACTTATGTGCGTGTGTGTGTGTATGTAGCGTAGTAGTGTAGTTGCTTTTTAATTGCTGTTTGTGGTGCACAAAAGTTTTTGTCGCTAATTTGTTGCGCCATTCACAGATATTCTCACACACACACACACACACGCACAAACGGCGAAGTTGTCTCGCTTAGCTTCAGTTAGAGAAAGTACTTATCTGCCTGTAATTTTACACATTTAATTGAATTGAATTAGTTGCGCGAAAAGTTTTTAAAGCTGCTACTCATTTGGTTTGGCAATAAGCATACAGTTTAATAGTTCTTAGTTAAGCGCTTTCTAAAGCACTTCTTAAGTAACTCCGCTTTGACAGCAAGTAAATGCCTGTTAATTTTATTGTTACACACTGCATTGCTTTTATTGTCTTTAAGACATATTTTATGGCAGTTATTGACAAACAAATGTGTTTTTTTCATGAGTTGTTGCCGCCTTTCACATATGTGCGCCCGTTGGACATTTGCTCAAAGCGGTCATTCCGCGCACTGTGGCATGCGCGAGTGCACAAGCTGTTCGAATTAAGTCAACACAACACACATACACACATGCCTATGCAGAAACACGCAATCAGCTAACAAACCCAACACTCAAGGCGAAACTGCTGCATTGGAGTACGCAGCGCATTCAATGGCGAAAATTGCGGTGTCTCGTGTATTCAACTTCAAAAGCATACGCATCGGTGTCTATTACAGCCGCAAGCGAAAGGTGGCGATTTCAGCAGCTATTGCTTTTGCGGAAAAGTCAAACTGAGCTAAACTGAGCTGAGCTGAGGTACCCGGTCTTTATGGTGGCATGAAGGCTGTCAGGCAAACGTATATAGCACAACTTTGATGAAATCGACTGTGAATTGTGTGTTGTGAGTAGCAACAGTAGCTTGTGACCAAAAGCAACAGTAAGTCAATTGCTGACTTCAAGTTTTCCAATCGATTATTAAATGAAATGCATTGTTCATTCGAAGATTCGTAAGCAAATTTGAAGAATGAAATGCATAAATTCCAATATGTGAATTTAGGCATAACATAGTCAACAAAATATCACTTTCATTTTTGATATATGCTTATTGGAAATACTTTTCTGTGGCTTTTGGTTTGGCTTGCAACTGAAATTGAACATTTTGCTTTGTTAATTGAACGTGAAAATGTCGAAAATTGTTTGAATAGTAATTCATCATCAATATGTTTATTATCACACATACATATGTATATTTGAAAATGGCATATATGTAATTGAAATATGCCTAGAGCGTTTTGCAAATGAAAACTTGCTCAGCGTATACAAGGCATAATTTTCGACAAGAAATACTACTTTTAATAAACTCATAAAGCAGTTGCATTACTAATAATGAAATTGAGTAACTTTTCTCTACAAGCGCACGTGCGTTCTCACATAATAGTGACTTCTGTTGTTATATGTGCTCTGACACATAACTGTTGTGTTTTTACTTGACAGAAAACAATAATATTTTGATAAATTATACATTCATAAAAGTCAGAAAATTTTGCTTCAGGTTGGCATTTGAAACAGAGAAAGCAAATGGTGAAATATACAAGATTTGCAGCTGCTGTGCATACTCGAATAGTTAACTAACTGACAAAATGAATGCTGCTGCGATTTACCAGTTGTCGTTAATTATATTCTATGCAAATAATGCCAAGCACACCATACGATGATAATGAAGACAGCATGTGCATACAAATTGTCATCATGGCGATAATCACAATAATGACAATGATAAAAATGTCTTGCAGACAAACACACAACAACACGACAAAGTTAGCCACAATGCATATACAAATGTACATACAAATCTACATGAGAAAATACTCATATGACCATAAACACATGTGTTGTTGTTTAAAGTTTTCTTGCTTTTTTGGTGCTTAAATTGCATAGAAACCTTATTTTGCACAAATACGATTTGGAAAATTTTCAACACCACACAACGACAAAATACACAGAAAAGCTGACGACAGGTGCTGGCTTACACTAAATTCCACACTCACACATACATATGAACTCTTATGCTTATACATATTTCAAACCAACAAGGATACTAAAATAATACGAGTACACTGGCGTACACAAATCAGTGTCTGTCATGTTGGTACATGACAATGAAATATGTTTCAACATATTAAAATAATTTGCTTGCAGAGATTAGTCAAATTTTTCTACATTATTGCGAAAATAACGAAAAATTGCTTGAACAATTTCATTTCGGTTGAAAGTTGTTTTGAAAATAGTTTCGGTGAGTTTACCATGCGAGATAGCAAAATTCTATGATTATTTCGGTTGGTTTTTGTAAACAATATTTCTTAGAAAAATAACTATTCCTTACCCAAAGTAACTTTTTGTTGTCATTTTTCGCATCGTGCTTTCAAAGTGCTTACACAACTTAATTTCGTTTTATATATTTAAATTATCTTATAGTTTATTTATCAACATATTTATTTGGTGAAGGCCAAACGCTTTTAATTGTTTTTGTTTTGAACATCTTTATAAATTTTTTTTTGCCTGAACTTAATTCCATTTTAATGATGAACAATGGAATTATAAGTTGATGTTGAATTGGATTAAAATCGTACATTACACACTTGAACGAATGAATTCGTTCTTTTGAAAATCGAATTCAACAATTTTGCTGCGTTAATTGTCTTCAGTAAGCGTGACTTAATCAGATCAACTGAAGTCCATAACTTGCACCATTAACCAGCAGCTGCTGGTGCTGCAGCTTTTCAGCAGCAAAGCTCTGCTGCAAGCCCGCGCCTTTACTTACTTCATTTCTTGTTCACCAATGCATGCACAGCCACTGAACATTTAATAAGATTATAGAATTATGCATTCATCGTGCAAAAAATGTTGTCAGACGACAGCTTAAAGAAACGAATAAAGCAAAGGCGGTAGCAAATAGAGCAAGTTAATGGATGGCTTGCAAATGGAAGAAAAATAGTGCAAATTGCATTCAGAGGCAGAAGTACAAAAAAATAAAGAAGATTGTATTTTATTCAACGCTGTTGGCTTGCAAAAACCCATTTTGTTAGTCACGACGATGACTCGCCGTCGTTGGAGTTGAAGTTGGAGTCGTCCAGCAGCACTTAACAGTTGTTGATGTATTTCCGTGCTGCGTCTTCCAATATTGGCTGTGACAATGTGCCGTTGTGCCGTCGCGTCGTTTTGCGACTTGAATCGTACGCTTGGTCAATCTTTTTATTTACAAATATTTCTTGCTTGGCGACTTATGCAATTTTGTTAATTCTGGCATTGTCTCTTGTTCCGCTTCAGTTTCTTCGCTCAGTTAAATGCAGTTTGGCAACTGGTCACGCCTGATAGCAGCAACAGTGCATAAAATGCCATTAAGTCTTGTGCCAAGGGGTGTTTGGGCCACTAACATCGTGCAGTGTTTGTTCATGCCAAAGTCATTCGGTTCTCCATTGTTTGTTATTGTTCGCCATCATTTTCGGTCAACTGTCAATCAAACATTTTAAATAGCGCGCTTAGTGTTGTAGAGCGTCGCATTATTAACAAGATTTTTATGTACCGCTACTGACCTAGTTTTCCTCGGTCCTCTGTGTCATCGGTGGCTAATGTAAGCATATAAAAATTCAAGTTGTTGTGAGTATATAACTTGAGATGCTTAAATTTAAATGCCAAATAAATTTTTATCTTACTTGTGAAATACATCATTATCTTGATGAGCAGCATCGCTCATCTGGAATATGTTCTTTTGTCTAAGCGAAAAGTTTTCACATAACTTCTAAATAATCGTTTATTTTAAGTAAAAAAATTATTACAAAACTTATAATTTCTTTTATAGTATTATTTTTTTTATGTGTAACTAAAAGTGCTTTTAAGTAGCATGCAAGCATTTGCCTCATTCATTTGTTTATTCATTCACTCATTCATGCCTGCATTTGCTTTTTTGACATTATTTTGCATTGTCTGCAGCATAATTTTTGGCGCAGTGCCTTGCTACAGGCGGCTCTGATAATTATGACGCCGTTTCTTTCGCTGCTGACGAAGTGGTTTGGGTTCTGCGACATATTAAAAGAATTAACCAACAGTTTAAATATTTTTCATAAATTATTTTTTCGCTTGAATTCAATAAACTTAAATTATTTTGTCATGAAAGCACCCGACACCAACTTTAATATTTCCGCACGCATTCGCCACTTGCTCTTTCTGGCTTATAACATACTACATGTCGCTTGAATATTTGCCAGCTAATAAATTAGAAAATTATAAGTTTTGGCAACAAACAAAACTGAATTTAATATAATTAAATTATGTTCAAACTACAAACATCATCTACAGTGAAAGCTTTCTCATTGGACACACTTCTTCTCCGGGCATCTTTTTGAGTCTACAAAAATTGGCATCAGTGTGTGACTGTTCATGCGAGTTGTGATAATTTGGTTCACTTTTCGGGAAGCGGAAACTTTTCCACCCACTGCTGTTTTAATGTTTGTATTCTCTTGCTAGAGTATATTATAATTATCATGAAGTTTGCAACGCATAGAAAAAGACATATCCGACCTAATCGTATATCTGTCTGTCCTTTTGTCTCTAGAATTTAAAAATGTCGTATCTTTGTAATGAGAAGAGTAAACTTTGTAAAATGATACATTTATTTATAGTTTGTTCACGCCACTTTGTCTTTAAAAACCTGGTGTTTCACATTGGAGATATTGTCTAATATATACTTTAATCAAAACACGCAAGAGTATTTAAGTTTCGACAAAGCTCAAAAAACTTCCTTTCCTGCCTCGTTGCGCTTTATTTCCATTTATGTCGTTGGCTTTTATTTGTAGTCGTTTTTGTTGTGTTGCTGATACTTTTTGCCTTAATTAAATTTCGTTGCCTAATAAATTTAACAGCTTGACTTACTTGCAGCTACACAGTCTTTTGAAGCAGATTTCTTGGAATCACATCAGGTTTATTAAGAAATTTTTGGACTGCATTAATTATGTTAACGTTTTTCCTTCTTTAGTTATTATCAAGAATTTTTTTGTTTTTAATTTGCTCGTTCGTTTTCGATTTGCGCTTCGCTGCACAGACTTTGGATAATGTATATCAACCAGACAAATTTGTATTCGTTTTTCCAAATGCATTAAATAAAAATACAAATTTTCAGTTAAATGCCATAATCAAGAACATAAAGTTAGACCAACGCACATTGGGTAATTTGACTGTTTTTTCAGCCAAAATATAATATTTAATATAATAATAACTTTAAGATAAAGTTAAGTTTTGTATTGTGATTATGCATTGGGCTCTAAAGTTTATTAAACAGTATTTTGGAAAAAATTGTGAGGGACTGATCATTTTTTTGCAAAATGTAAAGTTAAAAAAATTGGTTCCAGAAATTTTAAAATGAGGCTTACGTCTGGTAACCCTCTTCAGGTTACTCAACTATAGCCTTTCACATTTCACATTTAAGCTCATTTTAACTGATGAGCTTGCTAGCAAATTAAGAAAAAATCCTATGCTAAGTTTGTAGACCTAAAACTTATCATTTCCACCAATAGCATATAAGATCGTATTGAATGATGAAATTTCTGGTATGGAGAATTATCAATCGATGCTTTGAAAACAAACTAGTGATAAAAAATGAATATGAAAATTTGGTTAAATTACCCAATGTGTAGTGGAAAAGCAAGGAAAATGAAAATAGTTTGCCGAAAACAAATTCAAAACAAAAACCAAAATTGATAGCATACAAACAGGCGCAGTGGTGAAAAAGCTAAAACTTGTCTACGTTGCAGGCACTTTGGTTATAAAAATAAACCGACGCCTACACTTGTGTACAGCATGCAGCACACCCACACACACGAACATGGAATTCAATTGAACTGCCGGCTTGCCAGATTAACACTCCAAAAATTGGGAACATTCGTTGGAGTCACGCAAATTCATTGGCAGTTTTGTTTCATGTTATAGATTGTACCGAGAATTCCCCAAACTGTTGTACTTCAATTTCACTATTCTGTTTTATTCTATCTTTTTTTTTTAATTTTTATTTTCCTCTTGTTTTTTGTTAGTGGTCATATCGCTTTTGTTTATTTGTGTGGGTGTATTTCTGTGTGTGTGCATTTTGCGGTCACTTCGCCTGATCCCGCCAACCGATCAGCCTGTGCTCTGCCACTGGGTGTATATGTGTGTTAGTTGTGGTATTTCCGCTTAATAGAATTTTCAATAGCAAATGCCATTCACGTTTTGTTTATGAACACTAACAAATGTATCAATTTATTGCACTTTTCCAATGCAAAGTTGTCTGTCTTTTTTTAAATTGAAAAATATGGCAAATTGCTTTTACAAAATAGGAATAAATGTCATAAATAACAAATGAAAAATGTTGTTATAAAATGTGTTTTTAAAGCGTATTTCGTACTGTTTCTTTTTCATACATGCAAACTCAATTGACGTCAAAAGACATGAGTACAGACAATCACACGCCTAATGAATTCAAAAATCAGAATGACGTCTTTAAGCTTTCATAATTGCTTGCCGCTACGATAGCAATATGTTTTTCGTGCAAAACATCATAGCTCAATGGCAATTTTTACTAATTTATGCCGCCCCGCGTTACGCCTCAATGAAGTTTTTATTGCCTACTAAGAGCAACGAAAAGCAAGTCAAAGCGCCACGTTGCTAAACTGCATGTCCATGCATTTTCGACAAGTTTAGCAACAACAAAACAGAAGTCAATAGAGAAAACACAAAAAAATACCAAAAAAAAAAATGTTGCATACAGTTGAGCGCTTTAACATACAAAAACTGATGGAAGATACGCTGAACTGCATGGAGATTCGCTTTGTTTTAGTCAAAGCGAAAAAAAATCGAATGCTTTTTTTTCTGCTTTTGTTTTTGTTAGCCCAATTTTTGTTGTATCGAAAATGCTGTCTAAATTTGTATACAGGACATATACGTAACTTTATAGCAACAAAATTTTATAGAAAATTACGAAAACTCATTCTGAGCACGTTCATTTCAAATATGTGTATATACACATGCATGTGTGTGCGAAAGTACCTAATAGAATGAGAACGAGTGTTGGAAATTTGTATTACAGTTTGAGTTTGGACTTCCTTTATGAGCATGCTTCCTCACTTACTTGCTCTTTAGCTCGTTACGCATGCGAAATATAAGCCATAATCTCATAGTAGCAACACGAGAATAGGAACGGAGATAATATTTTTTTTTTTATTTATTAATATTACTATTATTTTTTTTTTTTTTATATTTACATATATGTATTTATGTTTGTATGTGTGTAGTAATTGGCGTAAATGTTGTCGGACATTTTATGCCATTTGATTTTGCTTTTTTCTTCATTATTGCTGTTTCATTGGTTCAGATTTGATTTCGTTTTGGGGTTTTGTGTTTGCTTCATTTATTGTATTTTGCTCTGTTGTAATTATGTTTAATTTTGCTGATGTTGTTGTTGTTGTTGTTGCTAGTGTTATTATAATTACAACTATTGTTGTTGTTGTTGTCGTTGTCGCTGTTGTGTATGCCATGCTTTAATTATCGTCAGAAAATATTTTATAGTTGTATTGCGCTAATTGTTGTAATATATTTATTGCGTATTTTGCTCGTTGTTAACAAATAGTTTTTAGGGAATTATGTCATCGTGTGTTCGTTCATTTATTTTGGTCATGGTCTGTGCAAAAGTCATCATGTATTATATTGTATTTCTATTCGTATAAACGGCGTCCTACTGATAAAATTTAATTTATTGAACTGCAGAAAACGCTTGACTTTTAATTTATTTTCATTAAATAATGAAATCGATTTTCCATTGCATACCACAAGGGTCTGTTGATAGGCAATAATGGCACGGGCTTGCATGGGTATTTGTGTTTGACATGTATTATTTCTGGAATGCCAAAATTACATGTATGCATAAATTTATTGCATTTGTTAACATTCAAGAACAAAAGTATTTTGACTCACTTGTGCTTAGAATTAAATTAAACTGCGGAGGTTCCGAAATATAATAACAATATTGAGCACCCTCGCGCCTGTATACCACGTTTACACTTACAAAATCGCAACTTTACACCTTAAGCACTTTCTTTGCTCATAAATACATTTTAAGAATGAAACAAAAAATGCTGAAATTGGCAAAGATTTAAGAAAAAGTTTTGACTTTTATTAGTGAAGGCAAACACATTTCGCTTTGGCTTACTTTATCGGACACTGTAAAGTTGTGCCTATCCAGGCGCACGTGTTCGCTTACCATTGGCGACGTTGTGTGCATTTCCGGTTGGTTGCGGCTGATGTTGCTGTTGCTGTTGCCGGTATGCCAGCCACTTGAACAACGTGAGTGCGCAGCATTAAGACGAAAATTAACTTAATTACAAGCCAGAGAAATATGAGAAAAGTTTTCATTTAAATGTTGAAAGCCATGTTTTACACGCTTCATGGTGTGGCAAGACTGCCGCATGCCGCTTTGTTGCATGCACAACTTGCTTTAAAGGCTTAAAAAGCGGTTTAAGCACAAAGAAAAATTGGTACCAGTAACGCAACAAAAACCCGGCCGACCACTCAGACTGGCCGCAGTCTCTGGTCAAACGCCACTGTCGACATTTATGCTTTCAGCGCGCTTTATGTCCATTTGCCGGTTGCTTTTGGTTTCTATGCGAGAGTTTTGGTTTGTACTTTTTAAATATTTAAACTCAAAATAAAATGTAACAATTTTAATGAAACATTCATTCATTCATTCCTCCTTCATACAACTTCCGCCATCAACACTCGCATAAATAAACGAAAGCGACTCTGACGCCGAATATTCAGCGCCTTTTCCACAGTCACGAATCCCTATGCCGTGATTTATTTTCGGCGCCTGGCTACAGATTTGGCTTGTTCGCTGGGCTGCGTTGTGGCCGTGTTGGGTTGGGTGTGTTTGGCTTGTTGTGGCGTTTGGGCGCACTTAGCTTAATGTAATTTTATGCTAATGTTTAATTATTCAGGAAGCTGTTTTCTGTTGTCGACTGCTGTTGTTGCTGTTGTTGGTGGCGTTGGTGGCGTTGTTGTTTTTGCTTTGTAGGTGTGAGACTCATGCTGGCGAAAAGATTTGCCTTTGATGTGTGAAAAATGTTCATGGCACAGCATTTAGATGAGGTTTTATTAACTGTGATTTTATTTTATAGGTGATAAGTTGTAATCGATTGATGTCTGAAGATTTACATAAAATGCTGTGCTGAATAACGTAATGAGTGAATGTGATAAAGGTGCACAAAATGGCGTCTTACTTTGTATTTTAATGGTGTTGTGTTGTTGGTGATTTGTTCAACATGTTACTTATGGCTGAAGGTTATATAATATTAGTTTTGTGCACAGTGAAAATGTATGTGATACTTGAGAAGAGGCGGTATAGACACCCTAATATACTTTTCATCCTCATCGAAAGAGCAGTCCATTGAATCCAGTCTATTGGTCTGTCTAATGACAAGAATCTTTGACCATTTCTTTGTACTTCTATCTATATAAATGTTTGCCTTGATTCTTAATTTTTCGTTACATATTATTTATTGGTTCTTAATTCAATTTTTGGTTGGGAGTGAAGACTGAATAATTAACGCCAACTGTTTACAAAAGCATGAAGTCTTCATTTGTTGTTTGTGTTTGGAAAATGGTTGGGCTGTTTAATGATGCTTGGCAAAGCAATATGATATTATAGGGATTGGGAGGGTGCTTCGAAGGCGACTACTTCTAACTGCAATGCTCTTATTATTTGCTGACGGCAATAGCAACTGCGGAAATGTTAAGTATTGTCAGCAGGTATTTTATTATAAAATTATTTAAATATATATATTCGTTCTTGATATATTTTTTTTAATAAGCAGATAAGACAACAAACGAATGCCAAGTTATTTCATGTCTAATAACTTATTTGTTTAATTAATTTTTCTTATTAAACAGATTGAAAAAGTTGTTTGTAAGCTTTGCTACCTTAAATTAACGACAACCAACACATTTAATTCTTTGTCTGCGCATATTTTTCAACTACCTGCCAACAAATTTGTCCGACAGGAGCGCACACGCCACTTTGTCTGCTTGAACACTTAACCAAGTTAATTAGCTAAAATGCCTGCAAGCATTTTACAAGTAACCAAGCAACTGAAAAACACAAATGGAAAACCGACGAAAAATAACATTTTCAGCAATGAATGAAACTTTCACACGCACTAGCACATGTTTGTTTACACAAACACACACACAGACATGCATTACCACACAAACACACACACAGACAGACTGTGGGCACACCAATCAACGCCCATTGCCGAAAGCAAATTGGGCAACTTGCAAATATTGTGACGTGGTCATAAATTTTTGCCATTAACGCAAATAAACTGAAATCCATTGAAAAGGCTTAAAGCGAAGTAGGAAAAAGTTGTTAAACTGCAACTGCCAGTTTCTTTGTTGACTGCATTAATTTATTGCCAATGGCAGCGTACGCAGTTGCCAAAGCGCTCACACGGTTGCCGCATGGTTGCCTTAATGCACATTTGTCGCTGCCTTTAGTTTTTTGTTGGTGGTGAAACACAAGTTGAAATCGCCTTTGCAAGATCTTTTAATATGCAGCAAAGCGCAATTTTTGGCAATTTGTGACCACACGTTTCAAATGACTGCGACATATATGTTTATAAAACGGAAGTGAAGTCATTCGGCAGACATTTTACGATGCATAATTTTACTTCGTATGTGCGTGAATTTCCCTTTTTGCTGCTCAAGATTACAATGCATGTATAAGTTTCTCAAAATGCTTCAACGACTTGCTTGGTAGACTCTAGGCTCACAACGACTCAGGTTAAATTAACACTTGTTCAGAAAATGTTCGCTCTCTTGTATTTTCATTTTTCTTTCTGTTAAAAAACTTTCGAGAAAAATGTGAAATAAATGAGTTTATGCTCTTATGTAAAAATGTATTTTTATGCTGGCCGTATTGCACACTCATTTCATTCATACAGCCAACGATGTATGTAGGTCAGAAAAAGACCAACGCAGCGCTTTCCGCGTTGGCCACGTCGGCTTGTCTCAGCACGACTTTATTATGACCAATACCGTCAATGTGGCATACGCCAACATGACGCTGTGTGAGTGTGAGTTGGCTCTTTGTTTTTGTGCTCTTTATGTGTTGGCGTTATCGGATTGTGTGTAATATTGGTGACAAATTGAATACAATTGTACTTAAGCCGAAAAGCTCATTAAGGAAATTGGATAGCAGTGACGGTGTTTTTTGGAATCTGTTTTCATGTTGTGAATTTCGCTGTTTATAAAAAGGGTTTTTTCTCGTTTTTTCTTTGACCGCGTAACTGTTTTGCAAATTAATTTAAAACGAGACAAATTAAAATGCTCGCAATCGTTTCAGTTATTGAATGTGACACGAATGTAGTTGGCAGGCGTATAATTTAACGTTTATTTAATATATATTTTAAAACATCTAACATTTTTGTTATATAATGATTTATGATAGCGAAAACAGTATATTCGAAACATGCGATTAGTTATTTGGCGCCCAAGAGTATGCAATACATTTTTCAAATAACAATTTTTTGGTATTTTAGCGCATTCTTTTAGTAAAAAATACCAAATTTTAATTAAAAGCCATTAAATTAATAGGTTTATGTTATGCCAATAAAATTCATTTCATGTTTAAAATAAATGTCAATTTTTGCGAAAAAAGATTATTTAAATACATGCAAAAAAACATTTTGCAAATAATAAAACAAGTTGCATATAAAAATAAAATTACGAAAAAAAAAATGCAAACAAATTACCATATTTAATTCTAATTAGACATATTCATAACCATTTAAAGTTTAATAGCCCTGTGCAAAGGTTATAACACAAAACCAATAATAAGCCAAATATCGATGACAACGAAACAAGCGAAAAAACAAGGGTCATGAAAAAAACTACGTAAAAACAAACTTAAAATCGAATAACATAATAAAATATGTTGGCCGAATAAATTCGCACACACGCACGCACGCACACTAATGTTAACAATCATTTAGTTACAAAAACACACATGAACACTTTGCCATAGACAACGCATCGAAATCATAAATCGAAGTAGAAATATTAACTAACAAGCCTGGAACGCTAGCAACACGGCAACATGGCAACCAAGCGTACAAAAAGAAACCAACGAAGCGAAACGAGTGTGTATAATATTTTCTAATTTCTCAATTTCCCGCACATTGACATCCGAAACTAATAAAAATAAATCGCACTTTGATATCCGTTTTCAGTGCGTTTTTATTATTTTTCAATATCTTTCATTCCTTCGTGTGCGCACTTTTCCAAGACAAGTCAATTCATAGAGCAGCACGACGTATAAGTAACGCATATGTCGACGCGTCGCGAGCCAAACGCCGCCATTATGGACATTTTTTTGCCATTTTTGCGAATCACATACGCGTAATACAGCATCAAATAAATAAAAATATATGTATGTATGTATATACACACGTATGTATTTGTATACTATATATATCTTGCTTGCTTGCTGGTGACATGTACAGGCACTAATGCCAACAAAATATTTATGTACATACAACAATATATTGTCCAAAGGATACGAAAGTAAGCATAAACCGACTGCGTGAAAGAGTGTGTGCGTTTGTCTGTGCCTGTGTATGTGTATGTGTGCGAGCGCGAGTGTCTGCGAGACTATTACAAATACAAATAAGAACAAAATGACCAACTAAATAAATAGTTTTCTAACCACATTCAGACAGAATAGATTGCAATGCCTTCGCAAAGCAGAGTGAGTGCGCGAAGAGACCCAATGGAAAATTTTTGTGTTTTGTGAAACAGAAGAACCAAAAAAAAATTTTATTAACGATGTGAACTAAGTCAGTTGACGAATCGCCTTAAAGAGTCTTTCTGAAATTAAATAAAAAATTTCACAAAACGAACAGACTCGCGAAGAAGCTTTAAAGCATGTTGTTCCTCATATTGTATTAAATTTAAAAGCTGAAAAATATTAAAGAAATTGAATATTTGCAAGTTCTGCCAGAGCTGCCGAGTGCATGTAAAATGCACTGTAGAAATTAAAGATAAATATAAACGAAAATTTTGCCAAATTTCTACTCGGCTATTCAATTACGCTCGAATGACGCCAAAAACAGCCAAATCACTGTTTAAAGTTATAAACAAAAATGTCTCTAATGAGACCATTTTCTATTTTGTAAGTCTTAGTTGACGTTAAGTCGTTTTATCTCCTAAATATCTTTAAAATCCCACAATCGCTTAGAACACTTTTCTGCGTTGCTTAAAGTAATTCAATTTGCCCGTCTACTTTCCCTCAAGTGCTCAACAAGTCAGTCGCTCTTTGTGCATATTTTGCCTTGCGTCAGTTTTCCGTTTTTTTGTTTTTTATATATTTATATATTTTCTTCCTATCGCTGCAAAAGGTTCTCATAACTTTGTCATGAAGTTTGTACACTATAAATATTCTATGACTATAAGCGTCTATACTTAAATATATTCTGGATCAGTTGATTGGGTAAACTCTGTTTTGCTATGTCTAAATATGAACTTCTCGAGAATTTGTATTAAATGTGTAAAGTCTTATTTGATTTTCTAGCAGAAGTTTATACAACCAAACTTGGATCAAGAAGATTCTTAATGCTGTATAAATAAGGGTATATGAGACGCGTCAAAGCCGATATAATTTACTCAGTGTTTTCTATTTTTCTAGCGAAGATTTTCTTGTCATTTCGTTTATTTGACATTTATTGTTTTATGTTGCTGCTTTTCTCGCCTTGCCATGGTTTGCCTTGCCTTGTCTTGCGTTGCGTTGCCTTCTGTCTGATTGCGCTGCGGGCATAACTTTCGCCATCTTTCCTAGTACAACTAAAAACTTGCCACTGTGCAAGTTAATCTAAAAACTATTTGCCTTGCTTTATATTAAAAATACTTTTCAATCGGGTTTCAATATATGTCATGGAACGAGAGAGTGTGAGGGAATAGTTACTTATTTGTTCAATAGGTAACCAGAAACTTGAAATCAAAATTAGATTAACATAAATTTTATGTTTTCATGCTGATATTAAATTGATTTAAACATTGTCGTTTAATTTACTGCTAATGAAAGTAATGAAACGTCAAAGAGCCAAGTCAATAAAATGCATTTAATGCTAACGCCATCAAGTGTCTTTAACACAGAACCCCACAGAAAGCACTTGAAGCAGCCGCAAAACAAAATGTGTAATCATGGTGGCTGCCGAATCAAATCGCAAATATCGCAGGCCTTCGAGCGCTGTAATAAAACACCTTCAATGCTGGCATGGACAGCAACGAGGCTGGCCAACTTGAAACGACAAGCAAAATTAATAGCGAAATTTCCAACAGCCATGAACTGTTTGAGCTTCGACTCACCTGCCTTTGATTGAAGTTGTCTGCTTCACTGAGTCTGCCTTCGAGCATTTTCGGTAATTTTACGAGCCAACTTTAAAATAACGTTAATGATATTTACAGCAAACGTTGAGTCAAAGTGGCAGTGGCAGTGGCACTGGCTGCCTAGTACTTTACTGCAGCAAGAGGAAGCAGTCGAAGCACGCCGTGTGCTACCAGCCTACCGTGCCAGCCAGCCTGAGTGTTAACAGTGTCAACTTCCGATTCCGGCTCGCGCGCAAATGCCGTGCACCGCCAGCAACTCATTTGCATAGCAAAGTCAAACGCGTTTGTCAGTTATTTTTACTGCTATATAGTACAGCATACTTTTAGGGCGTTCTTTTTCATTTTGGTTTTGTGGGCGGTTTCCTCTTTTTGTTGTTTGTTGTTTGGTTTTTATCTTTTTCTGTTTTTGTTTTTGCTTGCTTGCAACGCGCAACGCGCAACTTACAACATTCAAATTAGACATTAAAATTGAAAGATGAGCTGCGAAGCGCGTTTGCAGCGCATAAACATATCGCAAACAAACTGAAGTGCAAAAGGTTTCTGGCCAGATAGTTAAGCGCGAAAACACTCGTCTACCTTTTTTGCGTGTCGTACAACTTTGTTTAGCAGCACGTAATTTTTACACCGTGAAAAATTACACATTATAATTGTGTGTAATATTATTTTAATGGCATTTAAGTGGCGCGAACCACGCTGAGATAAGCGTACATCGAACATGTAATTTACGTACGTTTATCAAGGTTTTATGACCGAATTGTGTACAATTATTGAAAACAGCTTTAAAAACACAGTAATCTGTGAAATTGTAGCAAGCGTACACTCATGTGGTATCAAATAATTTCAGTCATTTACAAATTTTCCTGTGAACACAATAGAACATATAAAAAATTTTGGCCAACAATAATTTATAAGAAAAAAAAACAAAAATTAAATAGTGAACTTTTGGTTAGTTTAGTAAATTTACAATATACAATTCAAAATGTTTCCCGTTGTGCAAGTTTTTTCGCCGAAAGTAGAGGGTGAGATGACTTCACGTCTGAAGTTGCTGGCATGGGTAAACGAGACGTTGAGGACGGATTTCAGACGCGTGAATGAGTTGTGCACCGGCGCTGCGTACTGTCAACTCTTCGACATGATCTTCCCACATATCGTGCCAATGCACAGAGTTCGTATGTATACAAATATGGAGCTCGATTTCGTGCACAACTTCAAGGTGCTCGTTGCCTCTTTCGATGCATTGGGCGTGCAAAAAGCCGTGCCTGTGGGTCGTCTCGTGAAGGGCTATTTTAAGGACAATTTGGAATTTCTGCAATGGTTTAGAAAGTTTTACGATGCAAATCAAAAGGATCTAATATACGATCCAATTGATAAACGTCGTGGCCTAGAGTTGGGCTTCGGGCCGCCGAAACAAAGGCACAATCGAAGCGTTACGCCTGTACGTGGCAATCATTGCTATACAACATAGAGAAATTGTGCGTAAAAGAAATTGTATGTTCGTTATTGGTAAATCAGGTTTGTACTCATGGATTTCGATATCAATGTGGTTTTTAATGTTAATTTTATTCCAGCGCTGATTTTAGAGTAAACTCCGAGTTGTATTAGTCGAAAATGCTGCCTGGCATCCATATTAATTTTTAGAAACAAATTGTTTTTTTGGCTGATTAAAAAAAATTTGTATAATCAAGTTAAAATGAAAATTTCTTTTATCATGAGTCAATTCAAATTTTTTTGTTTGTTCGAAAGTCAAAGCTTGTACGCAAAATTACTGAAAAAAAACTTTTACCAAGCATATTTTTCTCTTCGTGTATAATGACTTAAAATCCCTACTTATGACCATTAATGCTGAAAGCGTTGGAAAAAAAAATTAATTTTCATACAAGGCCGAGGGAAAAATATAAAAAAGAAAACTTTATCGCCTGCCAGGAAAACGGCATGACAGCACGTTGATGAGGAGGCAGGGGTCGAAAAACGAACGAAAAATGCGCATTTGGTTTTAACGACCACATGCTTTTTGTGTGCAAAACAAAGAAGCGTAAAAATATGGTTCCCATTGTTAGGTCCAATTTTTTTGTTCCCTTTCTTTTTTGTTTTTTTAATACTCTTCACTCAATGAATAGTATTTTAACTTTCGCATATAGTACGTAACATATTGAAGAAGACGTCATATAAAGAATTCACGCTCTTGAGCAACACGATGAGATGAGTCTATGAAGACATGTCTGCCAATCTGACTCTGGCGACTTAACGAATTAAAATTTTGTTTTGCTTAGTCAAATTATTGGTCGGAATTCGAGTGGTGGTACTATTTGAACCGAAAGTTCGTTCCAAAAAGGTCGAAAGTTAACCAAGTCAAAGTTGTTTGATGAAAATTTTAATCATTTGTATAGTTAGAGATCTGAACTGAAACCATTAAGGTCCTTAATTCATCTCATATAGAGGCATCTTGAAAAGTTTTTGATGTGTTGGCGTGGTGCTTGAACATTGAAGGGCATCAAATTATCGTCAATGCCGCAGGTGTCTTCTTGTGTTCATATATTCTTATTTTTATGTGCCTCTGATAATGTGTGTCCGCGCCTCATTTTGGGTTGCGGATGTATTTGAACATTTCACTTCCTAGCACGCCTTCATGGTTATCTGTGCCTGTGTGTGAATTCAAGCAGCTGATTTGCTGTCATAATGTCCGACATGGCACACTCGCCCGCTATAATTATGCAAACAAATTATACTCTTTGCCGCCTTGTTTGTTTTGTTTCCTCGTTTTTGTCTTTTTTTTTTTTGGTTCATGTTGCAGATTAAACTTTATTTGTATTTTAATTTGCTGGCATTCTGGCATACGACGCCTTTGTGTTGAAGAATGATGTCTTTTGTTTAATGTTTTACGTATTTCCATTGTTATTAGAGGAAGGCATAAAACTGCATTAAAGTATGCAGGCTATAAATGATTACGGTAAAATTAATAAAAACGATTGCAGTCAACATGTTGTGCTTTTTGTCTTGGAAATATTCAATCATCATAGCCAACAAGCTGGAACGTCGGCCACGACTGTCTGTCTCTCGGTTTTCGGTTATAAAATACGGCTTTTTCCGTAGACAGACATAACAAGCAAACTTGCTCGTTCGCTCACTCGCTCGCATACTCACTCACTCAATCACTCAGTCAGTCAGTCAGTCAGTTTGTCTGTCTGTCTGTCTGTCTCTCATGCACAATGACAAACAGGCAATGTAGACGAGCATATCCTTTACCCTCGCCTGCGGAGGGACTAACATTGGTCAGCCGCGTGTTTAAACCGACAAACAGTTAGCTGAAAAAATTAACAAAAAAATAAACAGAACAGAAAAAAAAAAATGTTATAGAGAAAAACGATAGCACAACATGGATGGCAAGAGAGTGTATACTATGTAATGGCAGCTCAACGGGACTGCTAACCGACAGCCATACAGCCAGACAGACTGACAAACAGACAGACAGACAGATGGACCAAAAAACAAACAGACATTTAGATTGCAGATATCCGCCGGCTGACAGTCATGAGTGTCAGTAGTTAAAGTGCTGCTACACAAAAGCAGCGGCAGTGGCAGCGGCATCAGTAGCAGTAGCAGCCGCCAGAAGAGCGGCAGTAGGAACGGCAACAACAATAACAATAATAACAACATTGGCGTATTGTGGCATGTGCAGATCCTTGCTTCCTTTTGGATTACTGGCGCGCAAATTAAATGGAGAGAAAAGCGCGGCGTGTCCGTGCATGTGAGTGTGAGTAAGACAGAATGGGTTAGAGCGAGAAATGAAAGTTAGTGAATGACGTACGTATATAACAAACACAAAACGAATTTGTTGCCAAATATGAATGTGCTACAAAAAAAAATAGAAAAAAAATAAAAAAAACCCGAAACCAAATGTACAAAGTACATCAGTCGACTGTTTTGAGTCAGAAAAGAAAAAAAAAAACAAAAAAATAATGGGACAAAGTATTTGAAAAAGATAGCAACGCAAACAAGTAAAAGTAAAGGGCCATCGAACAAGTGTGAGTGAGGCATGAGCCAGCTGTGTTGAGCGTTGTTAGAATTCTGGCCGGGCTGCCGTTCATTGTGTTGGTGTGCTAATTCCGTTAGCAATTTCACTTCCTCTTGTCAAGAGTCTAAAAAAGAAAACACACGCTTACACAGTTAGAGAAAAACAAACAACAAACAAGCGAATCATCAACGCAAACAGAGCCAAACGAGAGATGAGTTGAAAAAGAAAGAAACAAAAAAAGGATGTAACTATAAATGTGTGTGTGTGCGAGTGTGGGTGTGTGTGCGGGTGTATGTGAAAATAGTAGCCAAATGAAAAACGAGGAAACCTGCTTAATGCTGCTAAACGAAACGTGTGCGAAAGAAATAAAAAACGCCAAGCCAAACCAAACCAACTAAAATGAAAAAGTGAGCGTCAAACGGAAGATAACAACGGCAACAACAACCTTAACAGCAACAACAACAACAGCAACAACAACACAATACAAAGGATAACAGTTGCCAAATTGTATTACTAAGCGAGTGTGGAAAATTGTTGGTGCGGAGGCGTGGCTACAACTGGACGGACGTTACAAATAAGGCTTTTGGAGTCTTTTAGTCATCTGCGCTGCTGGCTGAGTGACTGACCAAGCGTTGAAGATTAACTGTATGGCAACAGGATAAAAGGTGAAAGTGCGCACGTTTAAGTACAAGCCATGAGCATTAATGTATCGTTAATTGCACTTTAGATATAAAAATTTTTACATGTGTCTTGCTTGCTTTTATTTCAAAACATGTATCCATGTGTGTTTATGTGTTAGGGTCGTTTAGTTAACACAACCGAAAATACTAATTTAAACGCTTTTTGTCGTTTAACGATGCTCATGTGATAACACATTATTTGATGCTTACATGGCTTGTGTTTTAAAAACTTTCCTCAAACGGCCAACAAGTCAAGGTGATAAAGTAACAAAACTTTAGCACTCATGCGGCCGATTAATGCCACAAAAGTTTCTAAACTACATTGCATTTGCATGTCCGTTTGACGTTTACAGTGTCCAAAGTGCTACGTACTTGAGGCTTCCTCAACAGGCTGCCAGCCGCTTTCAAGAGTCAAAACAATTTACTTCAATCATTCATTTTAACAATCATACTGTTGAAACTCATGCAGCGCACCTTTTTTATGTTTCATCAGACAGCTGTCACTTGCCTCACAATGCATGTTTATACACAAACATTTCTCAATTGAACGGTTAATGAAATTTTCAGGCTCATATAGCAAAAAAAGAAAATATATATATAAAAAAGGTAAATAAATAAAAGGAAACAGAAAAATTAATTTCCAAATTAAACAATCATGTATGTATGCGTGTGTACATTTCATTAAATCGAGGAATTAAATTCCATTACAACAAGCAGCAATTTCCGCTCGCACAATGGTATCAAGACCAACGTCGTGTCGACTCGTTCAAATTGCGTTCTTTAAAATGAAGATTCCAAAGTGCTGGATAATACAAGGCATTATCTAGCAACTTACAACTACAGCAAGTGCACTTCACTACACTTCAGTCAGCAACAACAGCAACAGCAGCAACAACAACTCAAATGCCGGAAGACATTTTGCTATAAGAAGCGTGGCGAAAACCGCTCAGTATTGTAGTAAACTAAAGCGTGCGCTGGACATGCTAACGAGAAAAGCGTTGGTAAAAGGAGGTAAAAAAACAACAACAGCAACAACAAACACGAAAACATGATAAAAACTTGTAAATAAAATGGCGGAAAGTAAGAAAAATGCAAACGAAACAAACACTTTGCACAGGTGATGATAGTATAATGGACGTTTAAATTATGGTACGATGGGCGAGTGTCATCGGTGGGGATCGCAGCAACATGGGTGCGCGCAAGAGGCTTATAAGAGCCGAAAAGTGCCAGCGGCCAAAGTAGACGAGTAGAAGAGGCAAAAGTGCTTGTTCAAAACCATGAAAAATAAATCGTAAAAAATACTAGGCGGAAAATAACAATACAAACAGATTATCAGACTCGACAACGAACAAGGCAAGTAAAAATAAATAAAATCAACAGAGATTTTTAAGCAAACGAAATGGAAAAACAGGCTACCTTTTTTTTTTTTGAGGACTCGCTGTGAAGACAGCGTAGAGCAAACGGCAAACAACAAGTCTAAATAAAAAAGGTAACCAAAACCAAAACGAGTAAAAAAATAGAATAAATGTAAACAAAATGAAGAAGGGCGCACACACACACACACACACACACACACAAGGAGAAGGACATAATGAGTATAGAGCGAGGAAGCGCAAGCGGAAAAGTAACATAGATAATGGCTTTGAAAATATTCAATTAGTTTATGGCCACGTTCATTTTCGGTTTTGGCGCCAATAAAAAGACTCGACACGACTGCTTTACTTTGGTCATTTAATGTAAGAAGCCATTAAAATTTTGTAAAAAAAAAAAAAATACATTAAAATATTTTTATTGCGCGCAAAAGTCGTGAAAGCAGTCATACTAAGACTTGTCTAAACAAAAAAAAAAAAAAAAGGACTTCATCGACGCAGCTGTAAAATTAAGGACGAATGTTTACTTTGTGTCATAAAAAAGGGCACAATAGCTGAGATAGGAAGAAGGCACAAGTATACTAAGGCAAATTGCTTCATTTCCACAATAATTTCGTTGAATAAGACATTTTTTTTTTGGCTGAATTAAAAAAAAAAATAAATAAGACAACAAAAATAAGTAAAGAAAAGAATTGTTTTTGTAGCTAACAAAGCGAAATCAAATCAGAAACATTGTAATCCTTTTGAAAGCATCGCGCGAACACACACACACATACACGGGCACGGCACAAAACTAAATCGCTTTCAGGTAACAGACAGACTGTGTAGCATACCACCAGGCGTGCTACTGGCGCCAAACGGCTGCTGTCTGCTGTTCCCCTGTTGGCGTCTGACGCGTCTGCTGGCAGCGCAAATGCGCAACAATTCGTTCAAGTGTAAATAAAGCTAAGGCTCATTTTTTTGCGACTCATCATTTTTCGCAGCATACCATGGAATTTCTGTTGTGTGGCGTTGCGTTGCGTTCTTCAACGCAATGCTCAACGCACGCCTTCACTTCGCTTGACTTCGCTTTGGTGCAGCGTTAAAACGACATAACACCTGCAAGCACACACGTTTTTATATAACTCGCGGCGGTAGCGACAGCAGCAGCAGCACCAGTGCCAGCTCAGTGTCAGGTTGTCTGCATTGTCAGCGTTAGACTGCAGAAGGCAACTTAAGCTGCGTTGTTGCTCGCTTTTGTACGGCTGCGATAATGTATAATACATACACTCGTCTTTACACAACCGAACGTGGGTCGCATATGTGTTTCTTCGTTGCCGTGCACGTTGCGGTAAGTTTTTTCAACAACAACGCAAAAATGGTGACACGCCGGAGAGATAATAATAAGTCTGGCGCAAATTAGTTTGCCATTTTGAGTTATGAATGCGCACTTATTTTTCTTCTTGAACGGCTTACAGACTTAATATACACACTCGATAACACAGACACCTTAGTTGGATGTTGTTACTCAAATCCATATTACTCATACAGATACAATTGAAATAAACTGTATAAATAATATATAAAAGTATGAAGTATAATTATTTTTATAAATTAATAAAATCGCTCTGGAGTATGCCCCAAGCCATAAAAAAAACATTTTATATTTGTAAAAAAAAAAACAAGTAGAGGAATGAGTATGCAACAAATGACCTTCCAAAAACAAGCAAAAGTATTTGAAAGACTGAAATATTTGCAATGCCTGGCATGCAAAGGCAAGAGCGCAACAAAGGCACAAATTCGGGTTGGAAGGAGTTCAGTTTGCTGGAATGCGGCACTGGTTGAATATTTGCAGCAGATGCGCAACAGGGAAATGTGCAATAAATATGAAATAAAGACAAACGAACTAAAATCAGTCCTCAAAGCGTGCGCGGCAAGTTGAAACGCTTTGAGGAAACATTAAATGAAATGCCATTTAACTAAATTGTATAAATTTATTTTTTTTTTCTCTGACAATAAATGCTGAAAGAAGCAAGTAAAAGAAATGAAAAGAAACGCAACGAATTTTTATAGCAATACTATAAAGCAGAAGATGTATAAATAAGGCAATTTATATTGAAGCATAACGAGCATATTAACATTGTTAAAACTGCAGCAGATCCACAAGCCGTATACGAAGCCATTGATGCTCTGGTTGTTGATGAGTTTGAGTGCATGAGGTCATAGATACAGTTGAAATTGACTTTGAGCAGTTGCCAAAGTTACTGAGCTGTATACATGGTGCCGATGGAGTGCAGTCGAACAGACTCAATGCTATCAAAGACAGAGGCAAGCGGCTCGAAAGCAAACATAAAGGATACTGTGTAGGAAATGCCAAGACAACAAGCGGATGTATCAAGAAATACCAAAAAAAAAAGGAAAACAAGAAAAAAAGTATAAACGGAAACAGTGAACTGCAGAAAAAATGTGTTTAAGGAAGCGCTTTCGCCATGTTGCTGGGCAAACACACATACACGCACACACACACACACACAACGACAGCCAGATCTAGTATAGTGTGGAAACAGGCCAACAATTTAGGGAAACCATTTTGGCTTAGCTCTCACTAAAGGAGCAATGGGAAAAAAGTCAAAACTAAGAGACAAACGTCCAGTTTAACAGTAAAGACAAAAAGAAACAAAAAAAAAAAAAATTGAAAAATTGAAAGGCAGAAAAGCAAAAAAGAAATGCAGCTAAGAACTTAAGACTTGCAGTGGAGCGTTTTTCATTTGTTGGTTTTGTTGTTTCGTTGTTTCGAAGTCTCGTTGTGTGCCTGCTTTTTGGGGGCTTGTCAAAAGACTGCAGCCAAGGCGACAGCGGCAACTGTAGCTGAAAATTGACAACTTTGAGTGTTGAGTTAAGCTTCGTGTAAACCAAGCGACACGACAACATCATAAACAGCCACTGGAGTAGTGATTTTCACAAGTGCTTCACATTTTTGTTTGACCTCATTGAATGTAAAAGAAAAAAAAAGAAATTATATATATAAAAAATTTTTAAAAACAAAAACAACAACATGCTTCACGGCAACGTTTAAACTCCAAGTGAACTTCAAAAGCCTGCAATGTGACTCGAGTGGCGTTTGTCTGCGCTTGACTTTATCTGCACCTAATATTTGCAAAGATTAAGACATGATGTATGAGTCACTTGACTTCTTAACGTTGGGCGCTGTTTCTTCATTGTTACTGTGCTTGTGCTTATGTGTGTATGTGTGTGTGAGTGACTCAGCTGTGTTACTAATGTATGTACCTTAAAGACTCTTGGTTTTATGCTCAATATGCTTTTGTCGTGCAACTCATCTAATCCACAGCTGACAGGCTTCATTTGTTACTGTCGCTGCACTTCAGTAAGTGTATCCAGTCAGTCTCTCTCTCACTCTTTCTCTCTCTCTCTATCACCCTGTCTATCTGTATTTTGTTGCTGTGACTACGGATACCAAATACTTAACTTAGATGCTTTTCAGCCTGCTTATGCCATTGTAGTCGTATTAATGTAATTTGCTTAACTGAGTAAGTCAAGTTCATGCCACTAATCTTTGGATATAATTATTGGTAAACATTAGTTTCGGTACACGATTCTTCAGAAGAGTTTGTAATTATGAGCGTCTTTTGTACGTTTAATGGATTTAGTTTTATTCTATTGAGAACCTTTTCATTTAAAGTATAGAATAGCGAAAAATCGGTTAAGATTTTTAAGAGAGGCCAAAAAAGAAAACCTAAGTGCTGAAACGTTGAAAAGGTGTAGTACAATGGACGCAAAAATATTACTCAATAGATGACTGTTTATAGAACAAGAACACAGTTTGCTTAAAACGAAAATTTATTAATTGCACATTTTTTAAAATTGCATTAAAGTTTATTATACGGTTTGATGACAACTTCGAATAATGCAAAACCAAAGTAAATATAAATTGTGAACCCCCCTTTCGCTATATTTTTAACAAAAACCAATGTAATTTTCAGTAATGAGCACAGGACAATTATGCATGCAACTCTGGACACTTTCAAACCTTATTTATGTGATTGGTTTTCATTTTGTTTGCCATCATACTACTTAAGAATGTATTAGTGTCCAGTCCAAAATCACATAACATGAGAAAAATATGTGAGTTTCTGACACAGCTGTGCATAAACCATCAGTAAACGAGCACTAAAACTAATTTGCATAATAAAACTAATAATCCGGCAGACATAAGAAGAAAACAAAGTATTTATGTGCTGAAGTATCTCATAAGAGTCATCGTCTTGTCGACAACGTGAGGCTGAAATTAGTCGTGCTGATTAACTGTGGTCGCTTGATGGAAACTGATACTGATACTGATACTGACAATGACTTTTACCGACGACGACAACTGCGGACAACATTGTGGCCAAGCAACTAAGTTGAGTTAGTAAAAGAGAAGGCAAATTAACATAAATGAATTTGCAGCTGTCACTGTACGAGTTATAACACAAAAATGCTCTCCCATACAAACAAACGAAAGCACATCATTAGATGTAAATGAACGCTGGTTAAAAGGCAGTAATGAAGGCAGACAAAACAAAAACACTGACTGACCCATAATTTAATGTGCACAGCCATAGACTCAACAAAGAGAAAGACAAAGCATCAGCAAAAAAAAAAAAAAAAAAATCAAAAAAAAAAAGGAAAAATCAAGTCGAAGACATTAAAGATGTATGCCAAATGTGTTGGTTGGTTGATTTTGTGCCATGGTCTGAGCAGTAAACATGTGGCTTTAATAACGCATCATGAATCATTTATGCCGTTGCTTAAGACCAAAGCATATGCAAAGGCGACGGGTACCAACGTGCGAGCGGTCTGAAATGATGATATGAAAGGTGCCGCACAGCGTTGCTGTATGGGTGTGTCAGTGCTTTGTACTCATGTGCATGTGTGTGACTTTGATTTTTTTTTTGTTGTTGTTTCTTTCTTGCTACTTCGTCTTGTGCTGCTACTGCCTTAATACAATTTCGAATTGTCGGTTATATTGGCAGAAAGATACTAACCTACAACAATATGCTCAGAATGTGTGTCAGCACAAACAAATGAGTTTCGAACTTGAACGAACGCGAATAAGTCGTGAACTGCGAATTTCAAGTTGAACTCAAAATGTTCCGAAAATATGAAAATGTTGTTATCAATGAAACACGTGCACTTTGCCGACGTCTTTGACTTCGACTCGGCTTCAAAGGTGGCACGAAGTGTCGCCGTGAGCGCACAACCGATAACCGAAAGAGCGCAGGAGTAAGCGTCGGCGCGTTGCAGTAACAGTTCCACAAACTAGCAATGCGATTTCGAATAGTTAACAGTTTACTGTAGCATATTCTTGGGAGACTGTTAAGCCAACGCTGTTTAACAGTGATTATGGAAATTCGCTGAAAACGTACGAAATAAGCGAAGGCAGCATCCGCATTGTGTTGCGTCTACAGTGGTCTGCAGTCAACTGGCGTTGCTGAAAGCGTGCACAACAGTTTCTCGTGCGAATCGAACACGTTCTCGACAAGTGTCTGTGTCTGTCTGTGTGTGCGTGTCTTTAAAAATATATTTTTAACGTATAAAAGCCGAAAGAAAATAAATAAATATTTTCATGCAAGTATTGCCGGCAATGTGCGGATTTCTGTATTAACGCCGCCGCTCAGACTGAGTCAGTGTGGGTAACAGAAATTGTTGGTGTTGTTCGTAATGCCGTTGCCGTTGCCGCTGTTGATGTTCATGTTGTTGATGATGATGATGATGGAACAGATGACCGGCAAATTTGTACGTGCCGTAAATTGTTTGTTTGCTACATCTAAAAAATAGATACGGTGCAAAGTAATTCAAGCGAAAGTGTGCTGAAGAAAATAAAATAGCAAAAAGCAGATGCAAGAGCGAGAAAATTGTTGCTGGTGTTAAATCAAGCGTCGATAATTGCTGTCAGCTGGTGTTAAGTCAAAAGCATGCTGATAAAATCATAATTCTGTTGACACGCTAAACAACTTATAAAGAGGAATAAAAGGCGTAAAGTGTATCTCGACGTGTGTGGGTGACGTCAAGTGTTAAAGTCGCTTGGCAGGTGGCAAGCAAAGGTGTCACATTGGATAAGAAGCAATAAGCAAAAAATAGTTGTGGATTTTAAATGAGTTGGCAATTTTTTGTGCTGTCTTATGAACGATAAGAATAACAACAAGCTAAATTATTTATAACTACATGTATAAGACGCAGTGCATGTTAGAAAAGAAAAGTGCTTCAAAGTTCTTAACTTAATTAAAGTTCAACGTAGTGTTTGCAATTTAAATAACATCAAAGAAGTAGCAAGAAAAAAATGCTATAATAAATAATCTACACTATAATAAATAATACTAATAATAAAATGTGAAAGTAATAAAATTAGATTATTTTAGAAAATTATTAATGCTGTGCTAATGGATTTCACTAATCAATTACAATCAAACTAAAAATTAACGTAAAATCAAAATTAAATACTCAAATCAAATATATAACTAAGAACCTCAACAAGAGCTTTGCATTAAGTAACACATATTGAATGAAACAACAAGTGTACTCCTTTTTTTTTAAAGTACTCAACAAAGTTACAAAAACCATAAACGTACTTGAGCTTACAGCATATTAATTTTTTTCTATAAACATGTTCAAAGTGTAGCAAACCCATAAAGCTTCAAAATATTAAACACGGCAATCAATCAATAGTAAATTTAACACAAACAATTTGCTTGTTTACAAAATCTGAAAAAAATTCAAAAATAAATAATAAAAATAGTTGAAACAATCACTAATGCTGCTGAAAGTGTAAGCTTTGTTGGGCGTGTTTAAGCTTAAAATTGTGGAAATAGCTTAAACACAAAAATTTTAAAACAACAATCAACTGCAAACCAACAAAAGATCACAACATATTAAAAAAAAAATAGAACAAAAAAAATATATTTGTGAAACAATAATAAAAAATATGCGTATTTATTAATATTACAGCGTATATTTTCGTGCAACAGAAAATATATGCAAGCAGATAAAGCACAATTCGTCATTGTTCGACAATTTATGACTTAACATAAAACATAAATATTTGCTCTTGATGCACTCTTTTCCAATTTGGATTTAACACACACACACACACACTTTCATACATAAGCATTTGGCTGCTGTGACTAAAAATCAACAAACAAAGCATCAGCAAAATAAAAAAATTCGGATTTTATGCGGTGAGTGAATTTATATTAAATTCATGCAAACAAAAAATTAATTATGAAAAATATACAATTCCAAATAATATTTATGCAAGGTTGAAGAGACTTTTGTGCGAAGTGCGTTTGAAAAATTGCTGATTTGAGATAAGCGTGATTGGCAAAAAAAGAAAAGTGAATCAATGTTGAGCAGGTCGGGCACGTCGTAAGAAACGTTCGTGAAGGTGATAACGTGACGATTAATGCAAATTAAATTCTTCACACAAATTCGCTGTGATTTTAATGATTTCATTAAATTTTTTCTTGTTTTTTTTCACATATTTTCTATTATTTTTTTTTATGATATTCTATTTTCCGCTGTTTAAAAGTCTTGGCAAATATTTGCCATGCTCAGTCCATGAAAATGATTTTAAATTTTAGCTTGAAATTTAAATTAAAATTCAGACATCAGAACAAACATGCTGTAAAGTCAAGAAATGCTTAGGGCAACAGAGTTGCAGAACAGAAAATTCTTTGCTTAGAAAACTTTTTCATTACATGTTGACGATTGCGTTACTGCTGCTGCTGCTGCTGCTTCTTTTTCTTCTTCTTCTACTTGTCTTTGTTGCTGTTATTTATTTTTCCAATCTTGGTGAAAATTGTTGTCAAACTTGGAAACTGTTGATTTTAGGTGGCGTCATGGCTGTCTTTGTTGCTTTGTTGTGTAATTAATTTTATAGTCGCTCAAAGTTGTGTTATTTGAACAAAGTTCTTGGTGTGAGTAGCAAGTGGCTGAGTAGCTTTAAGATATTTTTTCAGTGGTCAAATAAAGTTTAATTTAAACAGTAATGAATTGCTTTAAATAAAAGCAAATCGCTGCCAATAAAATAAGCGCTGAGCGTAAATTACATTGGCATAATTTTCTTGCAGCAATCAAACTTCATTTGCGGTATAAGTTCTGTCAGTTGCCGGAAATGTGAATTGAAGATACATGTGATACAAAAGAAAATTTATTCGAGTTTCGATTAGAGACAATAAATTTCGACTCATCAATTTCCGAGTGAGTTCAACAAACTTTAAATGAGAAAAAAGAGAAATAAAACTTTATTCACACGCAACGTACGCAACTCGAATTACAATCTGTAAGATCACTTTGGGTGAATTTTCTTTTTGCTGACTGAGAACTAGTTCTCAGCTGACGACTTCTGGAACAATAAAAAGTAAAGGGAATGTTGCATCAGCAAACTAGTACTCAATTAAAGGCAACTCTTGTAGTAGAACAATAAGTCCCAGGTGACTTATAATCGCATGATTTTAAGAAAAAAATGTCGGATTGTGTCATTTGAAAACTAGTTCTTAAATGTCTAATTCGGGACAAGTATTTGAACTAGACTAGCTAATGTATAAACGCACTAGTCTGAAGGAACGAATATATTTAAAATATATAAAATCTTTGATGAACTCTACTCCTAAACTGTCTATGACAACTCTATGTATAATTCACCGTCTGAAAGTTGGCGACTTATACAGCACTAGTACTGGTTACCTATGAACGAGTTTGCTGAACTACTGGGCAACGATGCATAATGCGTAAAAGATTTTGCATGCAACAAGGCGCATGAAACACATGTGTGTGTTCAGCACGAGAATTTGCGGCTGCTCAGCAGTTACGTTAATGTCGTAAGCCTCTTACGGCGACCACAGTCACTTGCTTCACACACACAATACAAGTGCTGCAAAGCGATATAAATCTTGTCAAGTTTATGGCCGCCAAACATGCTCGAACCAAGCATGCAGAAATCAGTGCAAGTTTACTTAGTCTCAAAGGCATGCGGTATACCTGCGTTTTTTGCATGCTTTAATTGAATTAAATTAGCGGCTGCTTGAGCAAAGCTTACAAGCTTTTTTCCGGGTCCTTTTTTTTTGCTTTTAGTATGCAATGCACAAACAACTTGACTTAAGCTAAGTAGACTATTTGTCTCATTTGGCATGTGTGCATGCAATGTGACAACACATTTCGCTTTCATGAGTAAAAATCTAATTAAATGACGTTGTCATTAAGCTTAGAAACTTTTGACACGCCGCACTCGTTGCGTTGGCGTACATTTGTATTCTTGTTTAGCAGCAACGTGGCGTATACGTAATGTGCGATGTTGCGGCACTGTTGAACGTTGCGACGTGTTTGCGGCTGTGCGACTGTGCGACTGCATGACATTAAGTGCTTATAATTTGAATGAATGCGCGTAACTTATGATGTTTACACATGACTTACAAATTGTTTGCGTCGTTGCTGTAAACGTAGACAAAGTAGTAGCAACGCTGCTGCTTAGCACATGAGAACTTGTATATTTGTGTCCGCACATGCTCCTCTGCATGGTTTGAGTTTGTTTGCCTCACTGTTGTATGACTATATTATATTATATTATATTATATTGAAACATCTCATGTCGCATAAACCGCATACTCACACATATGTACATACCATACACTTAATGCTGTGTAGGAGCTAGACAATGACAACGTCATAGAAACCAAGGCAGTTGAAGGTTTTTGCGGTAAAGACGCGGTAGAAAATGAAGCCAAAGCGTCGCCAACGCATATATTCACGCATGCACGCACGCACGCACGAACTCTAATGCCGACACACACACACACACACACATTTCAAACGGCAGCCTTGAAATATGTGCCTGTGCCGATCTGTTTCGCTTGGCTGTTGTATCATCGTTGCACTTGAGCACGTTTCCGCTTGTGGCGAAATTAATATTATCAGAATTTGTGTCATCTTATATCGCAAACGCTGTATTGTATGCTAATATTTTCTAGCATTTTATTTCAATATTTATCTGCTTTGCCTTATTCGATTATACTTTCGCAATACTTTGCTTTGCCAACTGATATTTTTTTTTTTTTTTTGGTATGCGTTGAAGACAACGGCAAAGTTAAACGTACAAAATTTTAAATTGTTTAAGACATGAATTTATCTATTGCATACTTTGCTGCTGCTGCTGCAGTTGAAGTGTGAAGTAAAAGTTGTCTGTAAGTTCTTGTGAAATATTTTTCTTTCAGCTTTTTTCTTACAGACTTGGCTCTTTTTAATTCTTATTTTCTTATGCATTACTTAAGCGCCGAATAGCTTTCAATAAATCGACCCCTGCCAGCACGTTCGGCAGCTTTATGCTTCGTGATATATAGCCGCCATTTTTATTGTAAGCGGAAGTGAAGTGGAAGTATAGCCGTGAGCGGGGCAGGCACGCAACTAGAAAGATACATAAAAAAAAAATAATGAAAAAACAACGAGAAAAATTGAAAGAAGAATCATCATAATAGAAAACAGTTGACAGCAACTTTGAAATTCCGCAGAGATCAATTTCAAAATTACATTTTCTTGTTAGTTATAAGTTCGTACGCATTGTTCGTCTCAGTCATTGTGTTTTGCTTGTTTCACCCTCTTTACTTTTATCAATTTCACAATTTTTCCTCAAGCGTTTTGTTTTTTATTTTTTTTTCATTTACTTTATTTTTTCGTTTTCATTTCATTGACATTATTTTATTAAACATTTGCAGTTGGCTTATTTCAGTTTTGGCGACACGATTTTAATTATTACAATTGAACTGAACTTAAGGCACCATGGTTTATTTGCTTTTATGTATTATAAATATGTCTCAGTAGTTATGCCAATAAGCAAAATTGCAAGTAATTAAATATTTAATCAAGTTAATGCGTTTTTAAAAGTTAAATTTTAAAATGACTTAAAGGTAATTTCAACTATACGCTTTGGCCTACAAACGACATGACATAAAGTGATTGCAATCCTTTATAACGAAGAAAATGAATTAAAACTTTTAAAAGCCGTAAAGTATGCATTGCAAATACGAACGTTTCCTTCTGTTGGTCATGGCATATTAATTTTGAAATTGATTTAAAAAAAAATACAGAATTTTGTATTAAATAATATAAGCCATAAGCAATTATGTTGCATTTAAGCTACGATAAGTTGAGTCTATGGCATTAAAAAATAACTAATTGAAAATTGAAATTTGATGCAAAAATTATGATTGCATAAAGTTGTATAACAGAAAAAAAAATGCAAATAAATACATAAAAATACAAAAATTTGTAATAAAAATTATCCACTTCGATGCTATGTTTGATATAACCGACATGTGAAATTTTGTGTATGCACAATAATGCATAGTCAAGTTTGGTCAGGTCGTTGGTGAGGAGATGAGTTGTGAGGAAAGTTGTGCGAACATGACCACTGAAACTATTGTTTAAAATTGACCATAAAAGTTGAGGCGGCCAAGCAGATATGGCTGCATGCATCTACATACATGTAAGATACATATGTGAGATAAAAAGCTACTGGGTATACATTTTTGAGCACAATTTATGTTGATTTTAAATACAAGTAGCTTGCATATTTTAAGTTGTTACTGGGATTAGAAATAACAATGAACGAACTAAAAGCAAGCAACTCATTGGGGAGAATTCATGTATATGTTTTTTTAAGGGCACAGATAAGAATACGTGCAGCTTGTGTGTGCTGCGTGTCAAAGCAGTGATAAAATGTTAGCTATAATAATAAATAAATAATTGAATTACTTTTTGCTTTTATTTATTTGAGGAAAATTATAAGTTTATGTTGGGTAAGGATAACTAAAATAGACAATGAAATGAAGCTGGCATAAAAGCCAACCAATTTATTTGCAATTTATGCTTTCAAAGCGAAAAAAGAAACAGAAGACACAAGTAAAAGATGTGTTGAGATGAGATGAGATGAGCTCACACATAAGTAACGCTAAGTGGCATTGATGCTTTTTTTGTGGACGACATCAAAGAACGCGAAAACGACATATAATGGACCAATGAAGAAACGTATGTGCAAACAAACAAGCAAACAAACAAGCAAGCAAACAAATGAACAAACCAAACGGCTGTCGTTTTTTATTTATGTTCATACAACATATGTTATATGGCACAAATAAAGTTAAAAGCTTTTTCTTCGACATTACTCAATTCGTATGTCCTTTAGCATATGCTGACGCAGCACTTAAGCGACATTTATGAAGCAGATAAACGGCAGCATTAAAGCGATTTCAAGTATACGTGTATTTGTATTATGGCCTACTTGAAATCTGTTTAACAGTTTAACGCACAATGAAAAGACTTAGTGTCAATGCCGCCGCCGCTCAAGCCAAACACCTTCAAATCGCATGTACGCCTGCTCAGGTTAGATAACTGCACCACAGCGTACAGCAGCGACGACTGTGACGGCAGCGTTGACGGCGACAAGGACGAAGTTAAGCTCTCAATAATTGTGTGCTTATAGCCAATTTATGAACTCCGGCAACATCTTCGACTGACACTCGTACCATTGCCATAGACAAAACTACCTGTCGCACACGGTTTTGCTCAACTTTGTCATTGCGCAATGTCAATTTGATTTCGTTTTTATTTTACCCAAGTGTAACTTTGCCATTTTTCACGTCACTGTTTCTGATTTAACGACATTGCGTGTCTCTCGCCAGTTCGCTGAAACGAGATAGAAAAACATTAGACACTAATTTTGTTTTGGACTTGCTTATCAATGAAATCGGTAAACGTTTTAATAAGTTGTATCGTTAGTTTTCCTCTTAATTTTTTTTTTGTTGGTGATTACTTGAGCGCCTTGGGGATTTTTGTTAGCCGCGTGGGTAATTTTATGTTGACATCGTGCATTAGTTTTCGACATTTTTATGCGTGCTAGAACTTTCGCTTCTAATTGGCAAATCGTGATGTTTTTATGTACTTACAGAAGAAGTCGTATCCGACTTTATAAAGTGTATACTATTTATTTGAGATCATTATGTTTGTTCAATGCGTGTTCGTCTCCCAAGAAAAGCCAACATTTTTTCGATATCTTTAAAACTCTTTCAAGATTTTGCACTGAAACAGAATTGTAACGTCGTGCTGATAAAGAAAAAAATTTATATAGTCGGAGCTGTCTCCTTCTTTGCATTGCAAACTTCATGAGAAAGTACATAAAGTACATGAAGAAAGACTTTTTTCTTTCCTGACATTCGCCAAGCTCGGATCACCTTAGCATATAACTGCCAAAGTAATAATCGGTTGATTGTATTTTATTATCACAACTTGTTGTTTTCTACGTATATTCCAATTATTAGTACATCGACATCTTGTACATATATGTGTGCATGTGCGTAGGAAGATGAAATAGAAGAGTGAAATTAAGATAAATACGATCAAAGGGCAATTCGAAAATGTTGAAAACACTTTACATTTTAATTTCCCTTTATTATTTGTATGTTGATGTGTGCTTAACTCAAATTATGTAGGAATTTATAATGACATTAAGATAAAATTTAAATGAATTTTAGTAATAGAACTTGAAATTGTCTCTTTGTCATCGTTGAAGCAAATTAAAAAGGTCATTATTGCTGCTTTAAGCTTGAGTACACGTTGTAAGGCTGCGTGAATAGAATTGTCATGCGTTAAATTGTTCATAAGTCATTCTATGCTTACTGGACAAGTTTTATTGATGCATCATTTAATAAACCGTTCCGTTTATCCTGCTGATTGCTATAAATTTTCGAAATTAAAAATGAATTCAACGAAAAACAAAGAATACAATTTTTTTTACGAGAAAAAATATTTTGTGTAATTGGGACGTAAATCATATCACACTCAGAGCGACGATGTTCTTGTAATATGATTATTGCGCCATGTTTCATATCGACTGCCCATTAACTGCTGCAAGTCACTGACGCACGTGCCGCAGACAATGTGCGGGTGGAATCTGCACAATATTTCATAAATGCAACAACAATAACTTCAACTACAACGAGCAGCTGTCAGTCTGCTTGTCTTTCGCCGCACATATGATTTAATTGGCCACATAATTTTTGCTGTTGCTTTCCATTCTACTGCAGTCGAATGGAGAGGAGAGGAGCAAAGGAAACAGTCCTTAAGTTGTCAGCATTTATGTGTATATGTAGTCATACTCATATGTGGCAGAAGGAGTGTACATTATACAACATATTGTGGTTGTGCGGATGAACAATGACTGTGTCTGTCATTATTCAACCAAGTAATGACAACAACGAAAAATATGAAATTTAATAAAAACAACAAGCATTTTTTTCTTTTCTCTCATTACAGTTGGCATCTGAAATGTTCATGTTGTGTAAAATATTCTTGGGTAAGTTAATATTGCTCACTAAATGTATTTCATTTAAAACAACATTAATGTGCAGCATATTTCCGAAATGTTTTACAAGCTCAGCGCGTGTTTGCGCCTCAAAATCAAGCAAGCAAGCAAGGTTGGCATTAAACTTAATCAACATAAATGGCAGCAGCTGCTGTAAACTCTTAGTTTGTTGCTTGTAATCAGTTGAGTTTATTCATGGACATGACTATGGTTTTAAAGTGCACAACAAAAGAAAAGAAGTTTTTGTAGTTGCAGTGCCAGTACCAGTGCCAGTAGTCGTGGCAGTTGTAGTAAAACTACAAGTTTAGCTGCCAAGTCATGTTGACAAAACATTGCAGCATTACAGGCGCAATGCAACACTGCACAGCACAATGCAAATTCATATTTGTGCTTGTCTTTAGGCCTCTCAAACTCATGCCCATCATCATTATGATCTTCGTCATAATTGTCGTTGTTATTTAGACGAAAAAGTCACGAACCGTCAGCCAGAGTTGCCAGCCTGTGCGCTTTCGTAAATTGTCAGCGTCTGTTCAAAGAACATAATCAGGCGATTTGCTTGCATTACTTCAGCAGCTTTGGCTGGATGATAGTCTGAATGTTCTGTTTGTCGTTCGGCTTGCGAAATTCTCATAGTAGTATGCGTACATTCTTGTTGTTATACTTTTTGGCTAGTTGCTTTTTTGCAAGTCTCGTTTATTGCATACTTTTTGGCAGACCACTCGATTTTTCTTGCCTCCCTGCCTCGTGTGTTCTTTCACCACAATTACTTGCCATACACGTTTTTGTACTCTATTTTGTCATGAATTATTGCATTGCATATTTTGAAATGACAGCTGACACTTGCGTACGACCACAGATTTGCGTATCAAGTCTCGTTATTTTTTTTTTTTTTCTCAAAGCAAAGGAGGAATTTTCTTTCGACGTGGTTTTTGTGAACGCCGACGTTGTTGTCAACACAGCACATGAGTCCTGCTGCTTGCCGGATATTCAAACGGAAGTTGTAATTGTCAATTTTTTGTTGCCTTTACTGACACATCCTGACGCTCTAGTGTCTGTATTCAAGTGTTGAATGTGGTTTTTGGGTCGGTTTGGTACGGTTTGGTAAGGTTTTTGCGGCTGTCTTTTGCGGTTGGCCAGCATAGTTGATAAAAACTTAATGGCAGCATTGAAGTGTGCGTAAACTTGTGAAAAGCAGCAACTCGATGAGCTTAATGCCAACAAAGTGTATCAGCTGAACAATTCACAAGCCAAGAATTATAATTGTTAATGATTTTAGACAAAACAGTACAACAGTCACGTCGAAAATATGGCGCATAGGCCATAGATTGTCGAATGTGTATGGTTGGCAAGCGCCCTTCTTTAATTAATGCTGGTAGCATGCACTCAACTTTTTTTCTTTGCCGAATATTTCAAGCATGCATGCCTCTATGTGTTTTCGTGCCATGTTGGAGAGGTTCCTACAAGCCTGTTGTATATATTTGCATTGGCTTATTGGCTCGTTGGCAGACGCATGCGAATGCTTTTTATGCGAGCACGTGTAGGTGGCATGATATGCCAAACTCACATTGCGCTCATATTTGCTTATTTCAGCACGGCGCAAAAACGAAACTTTTATGCGCACATTTGCGTTGTCCAAGCGGGCAAATACAACATTAAAAAAAAAAAGAAACAAGAGAAAAATATGAAAATATAAACAAAATAAATGAAAGATAAAAGATACGAACATGTACCCAAAGTTGAAACAGCAATGGTGCGCAGCTGAATCCTTTCACGTATGCCTGTGCATGTCCTGTGCATACACTCAGCCACCGAGGCCACTTAGCTTCATAATTTGTACCGTTGTTTTATGGATCATACGTATTCGTTTTCGTATAAACTTGTGTATATTTATTTACATACACACTTGTATACACAAATTTATTTCCATGCAAACTGTCAAAAATGTTGCAATATTTTCTTTTTTTTTTGCATTGCCAGCAGCTTTCAGTTGAACGTCACTCCCACCTTTCTTTTGCTCTGCCGTCCAACGAGTACATGAATAGTTGCAAATGCTGCCTTCAAGCAATAACAAGTGAACATAACATGACTTACATTTAATTACTTGTGTTTATCAAACAAAAATAACTTTAATTCATGCATTTGTAAGTCAATTTGACTTTAGTTTTAGCAATTAACTTAAATTTTATGAAAAACGCCTCAAAAACGTTTTACACAAAATTAAGAGGTTCATTTATTAAGTAAATTTTGCTTGTTTATTGATAAATTTAATTGGGGTTAGGGGATCCCAAAGTGGATTACTTGTTTTACTTTGGGCCACCACTTTAATGGGCAGATAAACATGCTACAATCATGGGAGATACGTGGGAGTTAAAAAACCACCACTTAATGACAAAAAATGTATAGTACTTCTTATTATTTACTTATTAAATCTTGAAATTCTTAACAACCCAATTTTCAGATCCGTCAGCTCAATTGATTTTTATAGCATTTTGACTTGTGAATGAAAAAGTTATGAAAAATATGACTTTTACACGTTTGTTGCCTTTTAAAACATGTTTACAAACTAAAAACAAATTAATAAATGAAGTAATAATAAAATATGAATGTAATTTTTTAGAAATATGTTCACAAACCGAACAGAATTCCTCTACTCAGGCATTTGTTCAATTTCAAAATTTACTGTCGGTTTACACAAAGCGTTTTTTCGAGAATAAAAGGCAAATAAACAGAAAACATGAAACCAACAAAAAGAACCGCAACAATAAACGCAACAAACAACAAAAACTAGAACAATAATGACAACAGATGAAAGCCACAATAAGAAAACGTTGACATTAATTAAAATGTCATTTAAATGAAATATAACAGCGCCAAAAAATTAACAAGAAAGAAATGTTGAATTTAAGACAGGAGAAGGGCAAAGACACTAACCGAAACAACGCATAATGAACATGAATAAAATAAAGTCGACACACAGACAAATAAACAAGAATCTGCTGAGTGTGAGGCGTATGCGAATGCCCTTTTTAACTCACACACACACACACATAGCTACAGGACAGAGATACAATCACCGAGAATGGCATGGCATGGCAGTGAATGAGTAAGTGAGCCTCTGAAGGGCAAAGACACTCCAGCAAGTTGAAGTTGAAGTCGACGTGAGCTTGGAAAAAAGGCCCATTAGGGTAATGAAGAAGTTAACAAGCGCTCATTGCGTCCATTTTGCGTCGGCCATTTTAATTGTCCGTTGGGTTTTTTTTGCCTCTTATTTGTCTTATTGTACTCGGCACTTTTTGCCATTATTATTTGTTATACTTAAATTTTTAATTTTAATTGTGCTGAAAATGATGTAAAATGCGAGTCTGACAGCAAATAAAAATTTCAATTATAAAAAAACAAAATAATTATCAATGAATTATTTCAATTGAGCTGTGTAAATAATATATTTGAAATAAACAAATGGCACACGCACGCATAAACGATAAGCAAACGAGTGCGGAGCAAAACATTACCGCTTCAGAGCTTCTCATTTAGCTTTCTTCGATGTTCAATGACTGCGCCAATTTTCCCTTAGCATGGAATTGCCTATTTTGGACTTTGTCTGCTGTCCGGACATGCTCAGCCTTCAGCCTTCTTTGTACATCCTTTTGACTTTTCATTGCTTTGTTCGTTGCTCGAGTTTTTAAGCTGATTCAGCGTAAAAAGATTAATGATTTCTCATTTGACTGCCGCCAAAAACATTTTAACATTTACAAGGAGCCGCAGCGAGTTTCGTTGTTTTGCCTTCACTTCACTTCAGTTGAGATGAGTTGAAGTTTGCTTTTGGTCTGCGTTTGAGTTGTTTTCTTTTGTGTGTCTTTTGAATTTTCTTGCTTGTCTCGTTTTACTGCTTCTTCTTGTTTCTCAGGGCTTTTCCACTTCGTCGTACGTTTTGGCGTTTGTTTGCAACGTCGAATGTTGTCAATAAAATTAAATTAAATATATACTTATATTTTTTTTAGGAAATTGTTATTTTCGCAGTTGTTATGTTATTTTATTTATTACACAATGTGCTTATGCATGTTTGGTTTGGTCAAATTTCGCCCATTACGTTTACGTCATCGATTTGTTTTGTGCTTTTGGCGAGAAAACAAATTTAATGAAGGTTTCTTGTAGTTTTCGTATTGTATTATATAAAAAACAACAGAAATGGTAAGATAAACTCTTTAAAACAACTGTTATAATTGTTCACAAGTTTAAATGTAAATTATGCCTTGAATGATCTTCGAAGTATGCAACGATTTTTTTAAAACGTAATTTTTAATTTGCTTTGCGGATTTGCAGCATAATTACAGCAGTTTTTTTTCTTAGAACCATTTGGCAGGTGAATTCTTGGTGAGTGCATTAACGGAAATACATTAAGCACAGCGCTCAAAACCAGTTGGCAAATTTCCCAACAGGATAAGCAACTAATTTGTACTTAGACTTAAAAGATAGCAAAAGAAATGGCAAAAGATGCTTAAATAAATCACGATTAATGCTTTCATTCGTCTTTTATGTACCTTTTTTTTTTTGCTTTTTTGTAAAACTGCAAAGCGTTAAGTAAAAGTCGTATAATTATTTAAAACCGGCAATGTGGCAATGAAGGTGTTCAAGTGCAGTGCGAAACTCAACTCGTGTGTAACTTGACGCGAACTTTTGCTTGGCTGCCGCTGAGTTGCACAGTTGCTCATCAACCTGACCAACTTGTGGCAGATGAAATGAACACAACACCTGCATTTTCATAAACAAAAGTTAAGCGCCGCCGTTGTTTTTGTTGTTTCGTGAGTATTTTTTTACGTTAGCAGTTGCTTTTGTTGAATTTTTCATTACAAAAGTTTTGAGGCAACTGCAGTGATACTGCAGTGTGATAGAGACAGCTAGCGAGACACAGATAGAGATAAAGATAGAGATGTGTTGAAACCCAAGTCATTTAAGGCTTAGCAAGTAATTTCAAGCTTAAGAAAAATGACTTTTAGCACAGACATCCTCAAAAGAAAAAGAAAGAAAAAGAGATAAAGGTTGAAAATATAAAAAAAGTTGAATGAAAAGCGTACGAGTGTGTGTGTGGATTTGTACCTTGCCTGGGTTTGTTGCAGTTTTGCAGTCGTTGCAGTTACATTTGCACTACAAATTTAAGCATGTGCGCAATTTCTATTTGCAAAATTGCAGTTTTTCTTTTGCGTGTTTCCTTTTCAAGATTTTGTGCTCAACAATGATTGTCATCAGTACGAAAACGAGCAAGTCGACTTCAACGGCTCACTGGCTGACTGACTAACTGACTGACTGACTGATGACGGTGGTGCGCTAAAAAGTAAAAAAGTTTCACGCAAGAATTCGCGTGTCGACGCTAACAGAATTTATGATGAGTTTAAAAATTGTCAACGTCGTCATTTTAGGCGTCATCGTAGTCGTTCTCGTCCTCGTCGTCATCATCAGCATCAGCATCATCCTCAGCAACAACATGAACATTATCGCAGTTCTGGTCGTAGCTCTTGTCGCCATCAGCACGTATTAAACCCTTCAACATGGCACTGCCAACAACGTTTCCGAGCTTAGCTGCGCGCATTGTCTCAACAGTCTTAAATTTGAACCATTCAGAAACTTTATGTTGCGTCAAAAATTACACAAATAAAAAAACAAAAACATATATGAAAAAATATTGTATATTCTTTAATAGAAAAATTTATGCAAGACAAAGAGGCTATTAAGACAAGCGAAAAAGTTTTAAATGAGCAACTTGCAAGTGTTTGACAAATTTTTTCGAATAAAGAAAAGAAAACACATTTGTTTGTTTTTATGAACAATTCGCATGAGTAACTTTGCTCAAGGCTGACCGAAACTAATAAATCGATAAGCGCATGTCAAAACTACACATTAAACTTTGCGCAAAAGCAATTTAAATAACAAGAACTTGAGCGAAATAAAAAATGTAAATCCAAAAGACTCGCATACTAATCGCAGCTTAATGTCAAGTTTAATCCCAGCCAAACAAAATCGTGTCTGTCAGAGATAACTTGGCTCGTTGGACACCCGAAAAGGGCAACCAACACACAAGGCATACTCGTACGGGCAGAAATCACCTAAAACACAAAGACATGTGTCTATAAAATTGCACACAGGAGAGAAGCCCGCAAAAGGAGAAGACAAAACAAAAGAAAAAAAAAGGGAAAATGAAACGATTTTGTTTTTGGTTTTTTTTTTGATTGTTTATTTTTCTTTTCAAACTTTTTTCAGTTACAATAAATTATATGCAACAGTTTAGAATTGTGTATGAATGCGAGTTGAGGGTGTAGAAGACGAAGAGGGCACAAAAGAAATAGCGAAAGAGTTAAAAATTTGGCAAATAAAGCACTTGGGGGAATAGCGAAATGCACACAAATACAAACACACACATACACACAGACATATGTATAAAAATACAGACATTCATATAAAGAGTTCTTGGTAGGCATCCTAAAAGCGCACTTCAATGGCATGTGCCAAATTTTCTCATTCTTTTGCGCTTATACCTTAGCTGTGGCAGGCAGTTCAGGTAAATTGTAATGTGAAAGGACAAATCCCAGTCGGCAAACTGTTCTGGCACTGGGAACATTTTATTGCAATCCTTTTATATAAGTTTTTTTATTATTTGGATTCTTGGTGGCTACAAGATTGCCGCCACGTCACACAGTGGGGTCTTTGGTTGAAACCGTTTGTAAAAATTTAAAATTTCAGGAACGCTTTCGATGAAAAATATATAAGTGTTTGATAGAGAATTCAAGCGATTAAAGAAATTTTAATCTTAAAGAAATCGGAATTATAGTTTGGAACATTATCCATAAAACCTTTTGGAAGATACTCGCACTTAAAGTTGAACGTTTTTACTATTATAAAAATACACTATTTTTTCCAAATGCGTCATTTTTCGCTTGGAATGTCAGTGCGACTATAAGACTAACCATTATCATTGATTTTTATTCTTATGTGTCAATATTATTTTGTTAACAATATCAAGTCTCTTGCATTTGGAGTTTTCTATAGGAGCTTTTTTTCGAGCTATTTATTTTTTGGGTATTTTTCAACTTTGGTAGATAATAAAAAAAAGTTGTCAAATATGCTTCGCCATATTTATTAAATAAATTTTAATATATTCCTTTAAAAAAGATTCATGGAATTCGTTCAGAAGATTTAATTTTTGCAACGAAGAAACTTAAAAGGCCCCACTGTACGTCGGCTGCCACTGGCTACGTGAAAATGTGCAAACAAACTTTGTTTGGTTTCTAGTTTTCTTCTTTGATTTTTTTTCTTCCGATTTCTTTTACTCCTTTGGCGTTTGTCGAAAATGTCTTTTAAAAAATTGTGTTACGTACATCCTACACACAGACGAGTATACCATATGTACATATATGTCGAAGTTGAAAACCCTTTGCTACCATTTGCCGGGCTGTCAGCTACCACTCCAGCTGCATATACTTTACCGCATTTTGTGGCCATGCGTATATGTGCGTCCTGATCATACAATTGGTTACCAAATAAAATATGGAATTACTTAACGGCACAACTGTGTATATATATTTCGACGTATTGTCGTATCTGCGCTGTCTTTCACTTTCATTTTGGGTCTCCGTTTCCGACTGCTTCTGCTGACTTTACACTTTTTTTGTTGTGCTCTGAAAGCTGCTACAATTTTATTTTGTACAAAACTGATGTGATTTGTTTAACACAAGGGAACAGCGCCAGTATTCTATTTTATAAAGCATAAAATAGATCTCAACGTTTGTCAGTTTGTTTTTAAAGTCTACTTAAACTTTTACTTTTGCTTCGCTTTGTTCCCCAGCGTTGGCCGCCCAGAAGCATGCTGTACGTTTTTATATCTATGCTATGCTATGCTATGCCATGACATTTCAGTTGGCTTGCTTCGTTGGCACTCGAAGACGTCTTTTGGCTTTTGATTTGTTTTATTGAGTGAAATGTTTTCCTTTGCACATGGCATGCTCTAAGCAGAAGATTATTGAGGAATATGTGTTTATTTTATTTTTTGTTATACGGTCTGTTAGATGGTTGAGGAAGAAAGTAAAGTGCTACACATGTTTTTGCAGAAATTTTCTATACAATTCTTAGTGCTCATGTTTGTATTTATTGCACGCGAGTGCAAAGTGTTGCGTATTGAGTGTTTTTAGACATCTGCTGACTACACTTTTGTTAAGAGCTTGTGCAAATATTTCGCAGCAAAAGAAGAAGTTACTGCTGCTGCTTTGAAGTTGTTAGCTTTAATCTAATGCCAAAAAGTGTTGCCCAACAGCTGTTGCGGCTTTGCGGTGGCCAACTTAAACGAAACCGAGTGCATCAGTTTAAGTCATGTTTGTATTGCTTAAAAGAAAAACTAATTAAAGTGTTTGAGATATGTTCTACTGCACGTTGAATGAAAAAGAAGCACCATAACAATTAATTTTGCACTTCTAGCAAATATTTAATTAAAATATCACTTTGACAAGTAAACTAAATGAAAGTTGAGTAAATAATGCAAAATTTACGAACGCGCACTGAAGACAAGCTAAGACAATCAAGCAAGGTGAGACGGTTGCGCAGCGGAACAAAACGATTCATATACAAAGTTGTGTAAAATAAATATCACAAAAACAAGAGCCACAACAACAAGTAGCACAACCAACAACAATGACAAGTGAAGAGCTGTGAATAAGTTGAATGAAGCGATTTTAATTTTGTGCGTGCTCGAACAAGTATAACAACAAGCAGACATATATATTTGGAAAAGCAACAATAATGAAAGAAAAAAAAAAGGAGCAAAGAGAAGAAAATTGCCAACAAGGACAATTACTCGCTATAAAAGCTCTAAGGATAATGCCAAGGCATGCGAAGTTTCCGCGCTCTTTACAAAGTTCTGAGTTCGTTTCATTTTTGTGTATTGTGTTTTTTTTTCATTTTGTTTTTGGCATTGTTGCATATCCGCAGTGCAGTACACGTTGCACCAGTAAAGGGGATCAGCAACAACGAAACAGAAGAACTATTTATTCTTTTTCATCAAAAATAAAGCGAATAAAAAAAACAATCTTTGCGCATCAACTGTCGACTGGAAAACTCACTCGGTTTTTAGTTTACAAGTACAAGGATTCAGATTGAGATTCATTCGCCCACTCGCATATTTTCTGCTTTTAATTGCAATATATTCTTCAGACAAAATGACTGATGATGTTGCCAGCGGTTAGGGAAGCGAAAAATATTGCAAGAAAGGAAGTCGAGGCTAACGAAAGGACTAAACCTAGTAACTTTTGTTTGACTGTTGCTAAATGAACAGTCAGCAGCAGCCACCAACGCCATCACCATCGCCATCAGCACCACGAGCTGTAACGCGCGGTTGCAGAACCAACGACCGCGCGTTTTGTATGCTTGTGGCTGCCATCATCGTTCTCATCAACACTCTCATACTCATCGTCATCGTCATCCTCATCGTCATCGTCAACGCTGTGTTGCCTTTGGTGGTCGTCTGTGAATGTCCTTTCAGTAGTTTCTTGCTGCATGCTGTTGGCTGCTTGCACTTGCGCGTGGTCACTGCGGTCGCTTCTGCTTCTGCTACTGTTGGCTTTGGGTGCCGTGTTTGTATTTGAATGAGTTGTAAGTCTGTGTATTTTTTTTTTACCAGCGTTAGCACGTAAAGCTTCTACTCATCGGCTTCTATACTGACAACACATAATTTCCATCACAATTTTACCTCATCTTACTCAGACTTGTTTTCATTCGGTTGTGCACTGGCCGAGTTGCCTGAAGTTTTTACAACTTGAAATGCTGATGAATAAATGAACGTTTTTTTAACTGTTAAAGAAAATTTACCACTTTCATTTACTCGCTCAACAACTGCCAGCAAAGTTTTTTCATACCATGTTAAAAGTTTGCATTTATTTTCACTCTTTTTTCTTTTTTTTACTCTAAATACATAAATTTCTTAATTTATTTAACACTGATTCAGTTTCTCATCCACGATTTCCGGTTCAATCTCAAAAAAGCAACTTATTTACAAAAAGAAAAAAACATTAAAAGAAGGGGAAAATGAAGACACAAAAAAATATATTCATAATTTTCTGCTGCGCTTGGCAAATTTCATTATTGGCAAAAAAAAAAAGTAGTCTGCAATGAAAAGCTTGCAGTCGTCATCGTTGATTTTGCCGCTGCTGCTTGTTCTGCTGCTGCTGCTTCTGCCTCTGTTCGCTCAAATGATTAATGAAGCCGCTTTGAACAACTAAAGTGCAAATTTAATCAAGCGAAAAGCATTCACTGCGCTCTCTTGGCAAAGAAACAAGAACAAAAACAAAAATTAAAAAATATATAAATGCCTTTGTATCAAAGCTTTAAAAATAAATACGCTAACTTTTATGGGCGTGGTACATGGGCGTGCTTTCGTAGCGGCAAATAATGACGTTTACAATGAATAAATTTTATTAAATTATGCGCAATTTTGATTTATGGTGTCTGTTTTTAAGCCTGTGGGTTCTGGAATGGGCGCTGCGACGAATTTCAAGCGTCAGCTAATTTAAATGGTATTTTTAATTTATAAGCTGATTTATCGCTGTTGCTGACTATGAGAGGCTTTGTAGAGTTAAAAAGTCGCCAACGAGTCAAAATTAATTAATGAATTAATTAATTTTTTTTTTTATTTACACAATTTCAGATCTGACGACGGGCGATTCATGAAGCTTCACAACTAAAGACTGGTGAGTTTTTCAATGATTGAAGTGATAACAAAATAGTTTGTTACTTTGTTAACCATAATGTGTAAACTGGATTACAAGATTTGTAGTCTTATAAATGATTGTTGAACTAATTAAGAAGATCCAAGCGCAATAAACAGAAGCAAATATGGATTCAATATGTTCTTTCTAGTGTTGAGTTCATTATAATTATTGCTTATTTTCTTAAAGTAGAATTTTTTTTTAATCTAATCAAAGTTTTTTTAACAAGATGAAATCCTAGCGATCAATCGTGAAAAAATTATTATTTTTGAAAAAAAATTTTCTCTAAAAAAACGCCATCTATCGTTATTTTAGGCTTACAATTTTAGAGACTTACAATTTTCGATGATGTGCAAAAGTTGATAATAATTTGCCATGCTGACATAAATGAATAAAACTTTATACAGTTAAAGCTTAATGATATTCTCCTCTAACAATGTTTAAAGCCGTCTGTCCGTTAGGCACTTCTCAGTTGCGACTGCCTTTACTGCCAAGGTACGAGCGACAACTTACGAACACAAAAAACACAACAACTTTTCGCATAAAAGTTCATTTATTTCATGCATATTGGCCCCGACTCACCAACCACTGACATATTCATAAATGTATAAAACCATCAATTATCGCGCACGAAAATACAAAATCCTACATAAATTTTTGATGTCGTTTCGTTTGACTGTCGAAGGGCGTTGTGGGTCAAAATCATCAGCGTCAGAGACACCGTTGTTATAACTAACTGACTAACCAAGCAAGCGAGCAAGCGAGCGTGCGACCAACCGACAAACCGACCCGCAAACTTAGCGACAGCGACGACTTTTGTTGCTTTATGTGCGTCGCTTTTGACAGCACATATTAGCGTTTATTGGCAGCGGCAGCATTATCATAATGCCGAATGTAGACAGGAGCGCGATAGGACACAACTTCCGCCTACCAACGGTTTTGCCAAGTGTCAAGCAGACTGTCTGTCTGTCTGTCTGTTGGTCTGGCTGTTAGTCTGGGTAGTCTGTGGGTTGAATGCGTTACACTGTTGTGCTTTGCTGCGGCATGTCAACGTAAAAGTTTTAATGATAATGTTAAGGTCGCCTGATACTTCTTGTACGGCAATTAATCACAGTTTCTGTTTGTGTGTCACTTAATTTTATGACGGCGACGCCGGAAGTTTCTGGTATGAGTTCGCTTTGCTGCTAACATAAAATTTACAAAAAACAAAAAAAAAAACAAAAAAAAAAGAAAGAAACAACAACGAAAATTGTATTTTTGTAGGGCAATTGTTTGGCAACAACATAAGACTTATAACAAAATGGTCTGGCCTGGTCTGCTTTATTGCGGCGAGTGTGCCGAGTGTGGCGAGTGTGGCTGCCTCACTTGGCATTTTGAGTACTTAAAATGGCACACAGCGCGCGCACTATAAAAGAGCAAAAGTGGCGTTGCTGCTGCAAGTGGAACTTGAGTAAGTCGTGCTTGTTGAGGCATGACTACGGTATATACAAAGTATGAGCGTGTGTTAATATTTCGGTCGCTTTTGAGGCCAAAACCAACATTAGCCAACATTCATATTTTTATTTTTATGTTTTTACACATGTGTGTATGTGTGTGTTTGTGTGTTTGTATGTGTGTGTGTGTGTTTCACTCAATAGTGCGCTGACTGCGCACATAGTTCAAGTTTGTTTGATGTTATTAAATTAGTTGCGGGCGATTTGTGGTAATTAGAGTGAATTTTTATGGTACTTCGGTGGCTTTTTTGTTTGCCTTTTGAGCGTTTAATCGATGCACGCAAGTCTCGCTTATATAAGTGGTGGCAAACAATATATATTTTATGCTTGCATATATTTTTTTTCCTCCAACAATTTTTTTTTTTTTTTTTTTTAATAATGCATGAGGTGTGTTGCTTTTGGCGTAATTATATATTAATATTATCACAGCATGGTTTATAGGTCGCATATTACATTTCAGCAGCATTTTTTGTGAACCTTTTTATTTTGTGGCATGTATTAAAATTTCAGCGTTTTACGTTGTGGCTGCAAGCGCCTTAATACGAAGAATGCCAAGGAAAAGAAAAAAAGCTGCGGAAATATGCTTTGGCGTGTAAGAAAACAGCGCGCGATTTATGACTCCAAGCGTTCTATGCCAGTGTTGGCTGAGAGAGTATGTGTGTGTGTGTATGTGTGTGTGTGTGGCATGGTCTTGCAAGCACTTGATGGGTTCGAGTGCGCATCTTAAGAGCACCATCAAGACCATTATTTATGTATGCTTGGCACATGGCAATGCCGCAGCGTATGCCGTGATAGCAACCGGCGCAAAGATACATGTTCAAGCACACACACATACACACACATGCATGCATACTCAAGCCGTGCCGCACACATGATATTATTGTCACACAGCGTTGCGTATACGTGTTAATATTGTTGTACGTTGCGTATACGTCGCATTGTGCTGCAAGGTGCACGATTGTTGGCTGCAACATTTACAGCCGCTTGTTTGTTGGTTGTACAACACACACACACACACAACAGTTTTATTACTGTTGTGCCGCATGCTGCTTTTACCTCATTACCTTCACGCACGCCCCCCCGCCATACATCACTTTGTCTGTCAACTACATGTTGATATTATTCGTGTATGTTTTCACCGAAACGCACTTGAGTCGACTTTGCGCTACAAATTGCAATTAATTAATTGTTATGCTGCCGTGGCAGTTGCGTGCCTGCTTCTATGGTTGACGGTTGGCAGCCAACAGAGGCGTATAAGCAATCTGTGAGTGCGCGGTCGTTTGATATCATTAAATACTTGGAACATCCCGCAGCGCTCATTTGCCAATCTTTCAGTCGTTCTTTGATGACTTGCCTTGTGCAAAGAAATCTTTAAAGTGTTTGCTGATTACTGATTACATGGCTTTAACCTTACACGCCCACCCACACAGCACTTTCAACGTCAATTTCCTGTCGGTAATTCTTTGCAACGCTGCAAACGTAATAGTTTTAATTTTCATTTGCTTCGTTTTGCTTATTACTTTTTTATTGTCATAAAATTGCGCTTGGCAACAATATTGTAAAGCGATTATATTGTTTTCATTTAAGTTTGTTAAGTGAAGTTTAAAGGCTTAAAAGCTGAGGTTGGTTGTTCATAATCGCATTGCGGTCGTGCTGCATACCTCAAGGCGGCGCGTTTTTGTACAAGTATGGGTTTGGCTTAAAAGTGATTTATTGTTAAATGTATTTGCATATGCTCAATGCATTTTTGTGCAATATAAATTTGTGCAACGCAACGAAGTGTGAAATTTTCTGTTGGCAAATAATTGAATTTGCAATTGATTAACTGAAACTTCACAGAATTTTTCGTAAGCCTTTGTTTGGTTTATTTTCACTTATTTTTCGTGTTAATAAAAATCATATTAATAGTCATAATTTAAAGTGCCTTCCGCTAAGCTGCTTGCATGCTTTAATGCTAATGCCATTCCCACTTAATAATTTCCAATGAAATTCATATGGCACACACACACAAGCACACAAAGAATCAAAGTAATGAAATTTAATGTCAATGGAAATGTTGGAATTTTCAATAACGCAAAATTGCAATGCCATACGACATGCAAAGTGTGCGCGTCTGTTATCCAAAATGTGCGTCTCCGAATGAAAAGTAATTGGCATGCAAAGCAAAACGAAGTGGCAGCAACGTCATGGCAAAGCTTAGCATGATTTTCAAGCTTGTATTTCGCTATTTTTTTTTTTCTGCTGTCTCGTTTTACAGCACTGCCACTATTGCATCAAGCGTTCGTTAGAAATGTTTGCATAGGATACATGCGCATTCGCATTTGGATTCGGATTCGGATGTGCAACGCCTTCGTTGCCATTCAAACTAAATACAAAAAATGGCAAGAAAAAAATTACAAATATGCGAAAACGAGCAAAGAAATCAAAGAAAATCAATAAGAGAAATTTCGGTGCAGCAGTAAAATGAAGAAGGCTCTTACAAGCACATAAAGTAAAGAAAAGTAAAGTAAAATAATGTAAAAACATGAGAAAAAAAAAAAACATGTAGAAAATGTGCATCATTTTCGCTTTATGCAAAAATTGCAAATATATGATGAAGTGAAGGCAAAATGAAATGTTTTTCTTGTTGGGTTACATGTGTGTGAGCTTCTTGTTAAACATATACCCGTATCTGTATTTACACAAATGAATAAATGACACACACACACACTCATACACAATTGCACGTTCGTTCATTGACTTACACGCACACCCGCTCATCTGCGCACAGTTTCATTCTTACGTACGTTCATCGTTCATCGTTGATTCATACGTCGTTCGTTGTTCGTTTGTTTGTCGTAGTGCATTTGCTGACAAAAGGCATTTGCATATTTAATGTTATTACGTTATTTGCGTCACAAAAATTTATGATTGCATGCATTCATGATGACACGAATGAGAAATCAAGCATTACATACTGACGCATGTAATTCTCCTCACTTTTTTTCTTATTGTTTTTGTTTTTGTTCTTTTATTATTTTTGACACCAATTTTCCAATCATTTCTAGTAAAAGAACGTTCTTATCACAATGTTCTGGTTACACTTACTGTGTTGTTGTTGTTACTGTTCACCACACTCCATCATGCTACATTTGTGTTTGCCTACCAAACGTCATCATCATAAATAATAAAATTATTGTGCTGCCAGTTTAAATTTCCAAAAAAAAAGGCGCAGAAAAATGAAATGCACCATAAAATATTTCGACAGCATAAAAATGCCATTAAAAATCGTTTCGTTTTACATGAAGTTGGCAATTGAGCGACGCACAGCATACATAAAAACTTTTAGTTTTTGGCCAAATTGTTGGACCGAAAGATACTCAAAAAAAAAAAAGGATGGGAAACAAGTCAAAGTTTATGTACATTCAACTTCTGCTAAAAATTTATTACATTTGTTTTGCTCTTCATCAGAAATAAAAAAGGTATTCAAATAATCAAAACACATTTTCAAATATATACGTTTCAAAAGTATTACAAAAATTTTGTGTATGCGTGTGTGTGTTGGCGCTTGGCCTTTGTGCCAGCCAGCCAGCCAACCAACCAGCCGACCATATTTGAAGTGCATTTCATTTGTGTAGTAATTTGATGAGACATTTACTTTGATATTGGTAAAGAATATTTGCCAAACACATTTCGCTGATATTCTGTTAAGCAAATATCACAGACTCACACACTCAAACACTCACATATGCACACATGATTGCAATTCCATTTCACGTTTAATACACATTCAGAAATGTTTATTTTATCGGCATATATTACAAAATACTTTTCATGAATATTAAATTGCATTACAACCGACACTTTCTACCTTCCACATTCGCCTCGCACTTGCCCTCATTTGATGTCTTTTTTGCAATGTCAATGTTTTTTTGTTTCCAATTTCTGTTAAATTCGCCATTATCCATACAAATTACAAGAAAAAAAATATTATTTTTGTAGCAAGGACATGGCAGTAAAATGACAAAAATTTTAATTTGGTTTTTTGTTGCTTCGTTTTTTCTTACATTTTTCTTCGATGAATGTCCCATTATTTTTGTTATTGTTATTTTTACATTTTCCTCAAGTATTTGTGTGCAATTATGTTGCTTTGATTTGGATTTCAGCCTTCATTTTGTCGATATTATTTCCATTTTTCAGTGCGTGCTCATTTAACTAAAACTTGAAACCGCAAAAATGTTGCAAACAATTTAGGAAAAACAAAAATGCTCGAATTGAAAATATTTTGATTACAATTTGTTGGTTTTTATGATTGAATATGGCAAATAAATTTCATCGCAAAGAAAAACAAATAATTGTCTAGTCGTGAAAACAGCATTAACATAGAGATGGTTTAATTCTAAGTAGAAGTTGTCGAGTTACGTACATATACATAAAGCCAAGGGCGTCGCCAGCTTGTTTGAAAAGGGGCCTAGATCACCTTTTGCCAGTACTAGACAGTACTATCAGACTGTATGCCGGTAATAGAAGTACCAAACCCTTGACGACGCCCTAGCATAAAGCTGCGAAGAAAATAATATAAGTAAACTTCATTGATTAGTTTTACAAGAGTGAATAATCTTTTTATTTTATTTGTTTAATTAAAAATATAAAAAATAGAAAAAATATGTGACAAAGTGCGTCAACTTTTATCAAAATTAAGATTAAATCAAAATACATTTTCCGTTTACTACAATCGAAAGCATTATACCTTAGTTAAATAAATTATTTTTTTATCGAAGATTACTTAAAAAATATCTTAGCTACTCAACTTTATCGTGTAGGAAAACTCTATTTAATTAAAAGAATATCTTCTAGTGCGTCTAACGTTTTTATTTCCCCGTTTCAATTTATTTTGCCGCTTCAATCTCCGTTGAAGTTTGAGTTCTAATTAAATTAGTTGCCGTGACTGCGACCATGCTGGCACAACGATGGACATCTTCTATCAAGCATATGAATGCTTTTTTTGCTAATTAGTGAAGTTCATCATTAAAAATTAACAACATTTGCTATTTTTATTATAAATTGCTGCTTGATTTCCTTCATGTTCTCCACACAAATTATTTGGATTCCTTAACCTTGACAACGAGATGTTTATTTTTCATGCGACTTCAAACAATTCCATTTCGCCATAATCTTCTTGTCTGATGTCTGATGGCACGCTTCTCTTCTCTACCCTTCGCCGCTCTTCTCTACTCTACTGTACTCAAGACTAATACAGCAGAATGGCAACAATAGAGAAAATGTCGCTCTTGTTACTTTTTCATAATGAACTCAATTAATTTGGTGGCACTTTACGACGCGACTGGCATTATATATGTGTATGTGTATGTGTGTATACGAAAATATGTCGGTATTAAGTGCGTGTATGTTGGTGTGTGTTAAATTAATGCGTTCTGAGTGTGTTTGGCTTATTTTTATGAACAAAGTCTTTTTCTTATACTTTACTCGGCTGTCACTTTCTAAATTGTATATTTACCCAAACTTCAGAAGTCGCAAGCAAAGAAAAAAAAAATGTGTAAATATAAATTACAAATGTTTTGTTCATTCACGGTATGCGCATTAATGAATGCTTGACTATTTATTTTCTGTTTCAAGGTGAACATCTTCTTCTTGCTTGCTTCTTGCCTAGACGCACAGCAAAAGCACATCAAGCAAAAATATTATCAATGGTTCGTAGCAAGTTGAATAATTTCATAGCATATGTACAGGCGTCTATTAATGACTGTGACATAAATCAAGTTGTATACTCACTTAAAAAATCGATAAATTTTCGCCCTTTGCCGATTATAATCTATGCAACTGTGAATGCTGCTGACCGCAAACATTGCCGCTGGTGGCTGATTTAACTAAGCGCACAAAACTATGCAATGTATAATTATACAAAGTTACTACAATAGTTTCTCGCCCCATTATGTCGCAAAACAGTAATTTTGTTGAAAATTTTACGCATTTCTGGCGCACAATTTGAGTGAATATTTTAAAAATGCCAAAATTGTTGCTAATAAATTCAATTAAAAAGTTCAGCTAAACTCGTCGCCAGAGCTGACATGACTTCATTGGCAGCACACACACACATACATTTTCAACGAGTCAGCAAGCGGGTGTTTGTATATTTGTATGCGTGACCAACGACTGTGCTGAGTTGGTGAGTTTGTTGAATGACCACTTTGTTGCATAATTGAGTTTATTGACCCAAATATGTGTGCGCAAGTTTCGAACAAAATATGCGACACTGCCAGTTCAACTAACTTGGCAAAAATTTAAATGAAAAATGCTATAAATAGTTTTCATACACACTGCAAATAAACATAATGCGTGTAGTTTGTATTGTATTTGTACATGGCCGTTGCCAAATAGGCAACTACGCAAAGCAAGCAGCGCCAAAAACAATGGAGACACAAAATGAAGAAACAAAATGAAGAAAAAAAAAATTCGCTTTTAACTTTAAGAAGAGACAAGTAGGCAAAGATTGCCTGCCAAGACTTGCGCAAAAGAATAAATAAAGTATTATAGAATTCCAGCGAGAGAGTCAGCAAGCAGTCAATGCGGCATTTTGTGCCTTTTTGTTTATCGCAACTGCTGCCGTTTGCTACTCGACCGACTTGCGCCAAATTAAATGTAAATGTAAATGTAATTTCCTTTGTACTGCCAAAAGGCATGTAGCGCATAAAAGTATGCAAACATATATTTTATTAATGACGCACAAAATTATTCAACACTGGTTTTATTGTAAACCGCCGAAAAGTCGCCGTTTTTGGTTTTCACTTTTTCCATTATTCAATTATTTCAATTTTTTTTCTCCTTTTTTTATTTGGTTTGTATTTTTAGAAAATATCAAAACATTTATAAGTCCATGGCAAATGTTGTTGATAAACGTTATTTAAAATGTGTAAAACAATAACAATGCATGCAAATCATGTTTAGCGCTGCAAAACTTTAAATAATTTTAAGTTTAATGATTGCGAATTCAATACGGCAAAAATTGTGGTTTGTGTGTTAGTATAAAGTGTGTGTGTGTGTGTGAGTGTATATTTGTGTGACCACCGGAGTCGCTGTGCGTTCAAATCGTTAATGATCGCCCACACTTTAGGCGTTACAATCGCTTGCAAGTGAATATTAATGACCATGGCGCGAACTAACGGTCAATAGCCAAGCATGGCGCATGGGGCACGGTGCATGGGTTACAAAGTGCCAGCCAACCGAACAGCCACCCAATTTAGTCAGCATTGCCAATTGCCGTTGCAGCGTGTTGCAGTAGGTGTGGCCATGTTTGTAGTTGCCGCATTTGATGCTGGCGCTAGGGCAATGGTGAGGAAGATGGCGATGGCGATAGCGATGGCGATGGCAGCAAACGAACGAACGAAGGGCAGCGAGGCCAACTGTGCGCAATGACCATGCAATCAACAATTTCACGCTGATTAAAATCGTACAATTTTCCAATACAGAAAAAAAAAAGGATGCAAAAAAAAAAAAAGGGGAAAAACTAAAACAGCAACAACAACAATGGCAATGATGACGACGTTGGCAATGTTGTCGATAGAAAACAATTGCAGTGTTGACCATGCCAATGTGTGTGTGCGGAAATAAAGTACACGAAGTATGGGTAACGGTACAAAAACACAGATTCGAGTACGCGTCCGCATCCGAGTCAATGCGACGTGGCTCGAGTAAGCGAGAACAAAGCACGAATTGCAACCAAGTAAGGAGTGCGGCTTGAATGAATGAATGAATGAATGAAATGATTACGCATTGTAACAAATGACGGGCAAGTTGAGTTCGAGTGCCATTGAAATTCACAATGTGCTTGTGGCAGGAACAACGACAAACGCAATTTATCATAGTGCAACGGCTCGATCGGCGTTTGTTGCATACACAAGAACAAAAGTTCAATTTTAATTGCGTGCCATAAGCCTTGCAGGCGTCAGTGTGTGCATGTGTGTGTGTGCTAACTCCGCGTTAAGCATAACTGGATTAGCACACAGTTGGCAAGAAGTGTTAGCCAACTTTTTAAGCATCTCCTGTAATCATTACAAGGAGGCACAAGACGCACATGAATAGACACACAAACACACAAATAACTTTTATCAGCAATTAAAAATGACAGCATACGCAAGAGTCTCCATGTTGCTTACGCGCTGCGTACATGGCACAGGACAGGAGAGGACAGCAGAGAACAGGAAGCGTGCCCAAAGCACTCTTCGCGCGCTCATAAGATTTTCCAATCAAGTTTAAGCGGTCCATGGAAAGTGCAAACAGAAACAGTTTAGTGCATGGGTTTTTCTTGTGCCTGTCCTGTGTCCTTGCATTGTATCGAGTTGTGGGGACTCAGAGAGAAAGTTTTTTGCTTTTTTTTGCTGTAGTTTTCATATCCCGTGCAGCGACGGTTTCCGTCGACGACTAACTGGCTTGGTGGCTTCCTACCGCCAGTGTAGCTAGTAGCTAGTAGCTTGTGTTGTGTCCGCTTGTGAAGGCTTATGCTCTTGCCCTAATGTCGATCTCTCTTGCTCACAACCTCCTTTACGCTTTCCGCTGTTGGTATTTGTTTGCGTGTGTGCGGAAAGTTACGTCACTTTGTAACGACAAAACTTTTCAATATCTCTCTAAGCCGGGCCGGCATTTTTTCTCTGTCGGTTCTGTTATCGCAATTGCGTGGGTGGTTTCGTCAATTGCAAATGTGTGTGAAGTGTTGGCACTATTTCAAGCTAAGCCAAACAGCACATTTGGCTTGAAGGTGGTTTTTTTCACACCGTTGCAATTAACAATTGTTGCATTGTCATTTTCAAACGAATAGAACTTGAAGTTTGTGAAATTTGCTGGCACTTTTCAAACTCCTCACGCCACAACAAACGCGCCTTCGTCTTGCTTACGTTAGTGCATCTTGTTGCTAACTATTCCAAGCATTCACTTCGGTATATATATTGGCCAATAAACTCTGTTCTAAATATTTACAGCTGTTTTCAGCTTCCTGTTTTCTCACATTAGTTTTTCTACTTCATGACCAACAAGTTCTGCTGAAATTCCGTGTTGGCAAAACTTTTGCCCCATGTTTGTCTGCAATAAACAACAACTACAGTATACTACACTTAACTGAACTTAAATCATTTCACTGACCAACACCCACTTAACTCATCTTTATTAATGTACATTGTGCTTTCTCAATACACAATTCTTAAGCGCTGAGCAACTCAATGGCATTGGCATTGCCTACGCTTGTGCTACATTTTCACAACTACTCAATAAAAAACTTTTAATTGATTCAATCGCCTATGAATATTTAGTGGTTTTGTAATCCTTGCATAAACAGCTGAAGCGCTTATTGACTTGCGGTTCAGCAGCAATCATTCTTTGTCTCTGTGTTCTGACTATGTCAATCTAGGTTCGTTTGCTTGCCTGTGTGTGTCTGCCATTATATGCTTGGACATATGTACATTGTCATCGACATTTATCATTCACTTGTGCATTGGCTCGCTTAAGCAATTTTCTGCCCTTCTAGGAAATTAGATTGGTACGTCAATTTCGCACACTGACTGCCTAATGGGATTTAATGATTCAACTTTGATTGCTTTTCAAACGTTGCTGAGTGGTCAACATCATCTCCACACACATACACGCAAAAACGCACTTCTTAGTTTGGCTAACTTTTTTTAATAAGTAAAAGTAATAAATAAAAGATTAATTAATAATAATTGTAGCATTGCGAAATGTCTGTTTGACTACTTGAATTTTAAATTAGGCTCCATACAAAAGTAAGCTTTAAAATTTGTTACGAGAATTTGCCACACGTTTTCCATCAACTTTGTTATTATGACTATTATTATTATCATCGTTGGTTCATCTTGATTACTATTAGAGCGCATATACGAAACAAAAACAAAAAAGTAACCAAAAATTGTGAATATCCTGTTTGCCATTGCTGCTGCCATAATCATTATTATTTGCTGTTGTATGTTGTTTTCGTTGGCAGTTACAATATCACCCACACGTACACACAAACACACACTCACACACACACAGACAAAGCGCTACACACGTTGTGATTGCACTGAGACAATAGCAATCACAACGATGACGACGAATCCTACACAAAATGAACAAAAGACCACAAAAAAAAAGAAGCATTTGAACGAGCCAAATGAGCGAATGAAAGTGACTGGCTGAGTAGGAGAGTAGCTTTGACTCCGGTTCCGGGTCTTGGTCTGGGTATGAGTCTGATACCCTTGCTGCTTAGAGTTGCCAATTCTATTGCTTCAAACGGTACGGCATGTACCAATGTATGCTTATGTGTGTGTGTGTGTGTGTATGTGTGTAGTTATGTGTTTTATACATCGTACATACTTGTATACTAGAAGCATCAACGTAGATGACTGTAAAGCGACATCGGCGCTACCAACAATGCCTGAGAGCGCATTGACATCGTTTTGTAGATAGAAAACAGCCAACAACGACAGCAACAACAACAACAACAACAAGGCATGCAAGCAACAAAACAATGTAATGAAATTTTCGAAATATCTCATGATTTGCGGTTGCCATGATTGTCGGTTATGTCGGCATGGGCACGAATTTGTGTTCGTGTTGGTGTTCGTGTTGTTGTTGTTGCTGTTGTTACTGTTGTCCTGAGCTTTTGGCCAGGACAGTTGTTTTTGATTTTGGTTTATATGTGCTTTAGGTTGCTTGCTCGCTTTAAGCGACTTTGACGATTTTAGTGAAATATCTTCGTGGTCGACTGTAAATAAATATGTAGGTGTGATTTGGACTTCGGTTTAGGCTCTGATTCGTTTTGAGTTCTTCCGAAATATTCGCATGACTTAAGCTGGCATGTCAATTGTGCTGTCATTAAATTTAACTTAGAAACATTTTTGGTAATTTTTGAATTTTGAAGAAGTTGTATAAAAAATTGATTTTCCCATTAATATTTAATATAATTTAAAATTTCAAATTAAAAGAAATTTATAAAATGAAATATAAAATTTAGGCTTCTATTTTTTGTTTATATTTTTTTTAATATTTATTAATATTTTTTTTGGGTATAATGTAACAATAATCAGTTACCTTATAGCTATATATTTTTAAAGTTTATATTTTTAAAGTAATTATTTTGAAATATAAAATTCGTACTTCACTCATTTAATGTTTCCTTTTGTGACTTTCTAATTTGAGAAATGTCATTTATCGCTGCAAATTGAATGGCACAAAATAGTGAATGCAGCAAACTAAATGACCAAGCATGTAAGCAATTCTTGCTGCCAAAATTGCATACTTCAACTGTGGTTAATCATACGACATGTTGTCCAAAGCAATTTCTTTGGTTGCACTTAAATGCTATTCGAGCACAAATGATTCCTTGTCGGTAACTCCTTGTTCGATTCTGGCTTCGTTACTAGCAACCAACCAATTTTGAAGTGTTGTGCAAGCATTTTCAAAATCACTTTTGGCCACACGCTCAGGTCTGCACATAAGCTCACACACACACATACACACACATACACTTTTACACACTCCGGCTTCAGCCCCTTTAATTACTGTTTCCATTATAAGTTTGAAAAATTCATATTTGTTCGATATTCAATCGTTTTTTTGACAAGTCAATAAAAATTTGCAATTTTGGCAAGAAGAAAATGCTTGGAACATGTTTCTAAAAGCGTACAATAAGTGTGAATATAAAAAAATACAAAATTCAATAGAAGCTTAAAAATATGCAAAAAGCATTATTAATAATTTTGCATTGCACTTTGTCCACTTTGCTTCGTTGAAAACTTGCCGAACACTTTTGCATGTTTGCTTTGCACTTTTGCATTGCTTTTCAGTCTTTTGAGTGTCGGATGGAAATTGTTCTTTTGACATTTGTTTTTGCGCTCTTTTTCGAGAGGGTGTTTTGCTTTTTTTTTTTCAATGCACGGTTTGTGGAATCACACTCTAAATAAAGCACATGTTAGTGTGTTCTTATTGACAAGGCGAATCATTATATCTGTCTGCCTCAATGCAATAGAAAAAGTTGTTATGCAGAAAGTCATTTCATGTCTTGAGGAAGTTTGTTAAAGTTTATAGCCAAAACTCTAGAATGGGACCTCTTTGGCGCCTGTGCAGTTGTCTTATAGCAAGTCTCTTAAAACATAATTTTCGGCAAACCAAATTAACTAACTTGTTTTTGTCTTTGCCTCAATTTGTTTTTTCTCACATTTGGCAAATATAAAACTCAATGATCGAATCGAAAGTTGTACGAATTTGCATGAGAATGTTGCATTTGGCATTTGATTTTTATCTCAGTGGGAAATAAAAGAAAAATAAACTTGGCATTCTGTGTGGCAACTCATAGCAATAACAATCAGAGTTCGGTTGCAGGCAAAAATGAAAGAAAACAATTCGCTTTGAATTGATTTCTTTGTGGAGTCGAACATTTATTGCTTGCATTTTGCAATAGCATTTTTATTTTGCTTTTGGCTGGGATCGATCGAAAAAAGTAGAATGCCTTGTATACTCTAGGAAAAAAGTACGGCAATGATATATGAAGCTTAGAGACGCCAGATCAGCATGACGATAGACGTCTATAGGGCTGAGGGAGAAAGAACTCTTTAAACACTCTTATGATCTTCATCATGTATCTAGTCATGATAATAAAATATATACATTATAAATACAAAAGCCAACTTAAAAATTAGGCGGTGCCACGCCCCTAAATCACTTCAATACATGCTGTTCCCATTTGCACAATTTTCTTTGCTTTAAAAAGCGTTCGGTTATAAAATACATATAAGTTTCCTCACAGACAAACACAACTTTCTTTCTTGTCCTGCTTTGTACGTTGAAGTCAGAACACGAATTTCTTTGCTTGAATGCTTGGCTTTTCTTTGTGTTGTCGAACACATATAAACCTATAAATGCAAGCGCCATTAGCTTTTAGTATTATTAAATGTTCTTCTTCGTTTTCTCCAATTGCATCAAAGTGCTACGAAATCTTTATTAAAGTGCTAAATCCAAAAACCAAATGCCATTGAAAGTTTAAAACGATTGCAACAATTTCAATTGTTGTGTTTTTCGATATGCTAACACAAGAGATAAGTGGGGCGATGGCATTGGCATACTCAATAAGCTTGTTTTAACCACAGAAACTGAGCGTCCGCAAAGGAGAGAAAAACAGTTTTACTTGCCACATTATGTGCAACAAACAGTTGTTGCGGAAGTTGCTTTACTTCGGCATTGATGCGTTAAAAGGTGGCTTAGTCACGCCAAACTTTTGGCTTGTATTGCAAATATCTCTAGCATATAACGATAAGCAAAGAGGAAAAAGTCAAAACACGGCACTCTTGTCTTTGTCACAGGAAATTGTGTTGTAAGCGTGGCCTCTGCCTGCTGCCTTCTGTCTTAATGTCAGTTTGCTGTTAGAACAAAAGTTGCAAAGGCGTAAAAAACGCGCTTACCAGAAATGTAATTTCTGTGCTTGACAAGTTGCAAAGCAGATTTTGCCGCTTCAACGATGCCGCGAAACTATTTTCATAAGTTTCTTTTAAGTAAAAAGTTACACGTTAGCTGACATTTTGACTCGCAGTCGGCTTCTGTGTGTGTGTTTTACGCTTGTGTTCAAGTGAAATGATACAGAAAAATGAAGACAACTTTTGCTTTGATATAAAAACTGTGCAAAAATAATATAAATAAATAAAATGAATATACCCAAAAAAAAAAAAAAAACCATACACACATGAAAAATATTTTTGTGAGCACATGCAAATTGAAATAGTTTTCGATGACAAGTAAATTTGTTGTCAGTTTTGACTTTGCTTTCAGCTTCCTGCATGTTTCTTAATTAAAGTAAGACATGAGCTGCCATTTCATAGCGACGAATGTGCAAAAAGTAACCAAAAGTCACTTAAAAACTTCTGCTTTGGTCAAAAACTCACTTCAGCATATTCTTGGCATATCCTTTCGTTGCTTTGTGCGCTGACAAAAAAAAACTTTTTCAATATTTCACATGCAAATACAATAACTTACAAATCCAATTTCAATGCGCAAAAAGCACAGAGTTTCTTGAAAGTGAAAAGAAGAAGAAGAAAAGAAACTCTTTAGAAGCAAAAAAGGCACTAACCACAAGCCACAGCCTGCATATGAAATTAGTATGAAAATTGCCTGTGGCGAACTCGGCTGGGTTATCTTTAAAATTCATTGTGTGCACGAAATTTATTGACAAATAGCAACAACGTTGAGTACAAATCGAATTTGCACAAAAAGATGAAAATGTACACCCCAAAATCTCAAACCCAAACATGACCGATTTATTTGTGTTATTTGGGGTAGCTTGCCACAGATTGCGTATACGCAACGTTGTACGTGCTGCGCAGATTCATGCCGGTGGGTATCTTATGCCACACCAGAGACTTACATTGAGCTTACTTGGCGAGCCAGTTATGCAATTGATGAGCTAACAAATTACACACACACACACATTGTTATTGCGCTGAAACAAAGTCAGTGCAATACCTCAATGATTTACTAAAATGTAAACTTATTTGGTAATCAAAAGTGTGCCATTTTTGTTTGTTGTACTCAATTTCATTGTAAACGCCTTGTCGAGTATCTATTGCAGCACTAAAAGTAACAGTAACTGTTACAGGCACAGGCACAGCAGCTCCATCATCATCATCATCATCATCATGATCATCATCCACATTAGTATGCAACAACTGACTGAAGTGTGTTGCATAAGGAAATCCTACTTTTGTTTGCTTTGCTCAGCACGTAACTCCTTCTTTCTTCGCTGCCTTGCTTGCTTCTTTCTGCTCTGTTCTTTTCTGGCCTGAATTCATGCTTTTGCTTCAATATTTTAACACAAAATAACCGAAGGGCCAAATCCTTTTGAGTTCACAAAAGTTGCCCAAAGATGCGTTGAGCAGCGGGCAGCGCAGTGTGGCAAGGCAAGCGCATGTAGGCATGAGTGAGTGAGAGAGTTGTGGCGCCAGTTATTTGACAAACACAGATATTATGTCATTCAAATTTAATGTGACAACCTGTTTCAACTTGTTTTTTTTTTTCTTTTTTTTTTTTGCTACTTTGCTTTTTTCTTATACATGAGTGTAGCCGTTTGTGAAAGTGTAAAAGTGACAGACATGTGTCACACATACAGAAGCTATAAGCACATTTTGTCATTATTCATTCTCGAAATTGGCTTTATTATGGCAAACAATGCTCGAATAAGTCGTTCATCGATTTCAATTTGAAATTTTAAATAAATGGATTTCGGTTTACGTGTTTTCTGCAACAGTTCTGCAAGCTTTTCATACCTTCGTTTGGTTATGTGTTAGCATGTGTAACGGCGTGTTTGAGTATTCATTATAATAATTGGTTTTCAAATCTTTTGAATTTGTAATTTGTGTGCTTATTTAAAGTTTTTATTAAATATTTTTTCAACTTTGCAAGCCTTTTAACTTAAAAACAAAATTAAACACAGTAAAAGATTGCTGTATATATTTCTTGCCGTCTTGGCACTTTTCTAAGTAATTAAGCACTTTCATAATTTGCATGATTAGTGCTTGGTTGGTAGAAAAAATTCTTGCTTTATGGTTGACTTACAACGTCGTTTTGATTATGCCGCTCAGCATGGTTTAAAGCAAACTCATGCATTTAAATACCTGCTTTCAATTGAAATTCACTCTGGCTTAGCCTTACTGCAATAACTACACTGATTTGTGTTGCCTTTGGCTTTATGCTTGACCAGGCAAACAAGCAAGCCAGCACAGAACTTCTACTGAGCCAAAAGCTTTCTCAACTGCCAACTTTAGTTTGCCTCAACTGTGCACAGTTGAACTGCTCGTTGTAGCTGTAGAAGCAGCAGAGGCAGCAGCAGGACACTTGAACATGTTGAAAGGATTTACCTTTTTGAGCATGCTTCAAATGAAGATGCACTCATTTAATTGAGTAACCAAAGTGAACGAGTTGAATACTTAATTTTTAAGTATTGATCAGCGCTTAGTCGACATGAAAGCACTGGCCGGCAGTCAAATTGAGAACAATACACAGATAGAGACAGAGTCAGGAAAGACGTTGATGATAAAGCGTGCACGCCATGTCAATATTTACTTAACTCAAATGGTTGCCAGTGCAAAGCATAAGTGCTGATAAATGTACTTCAGCTGAAAGCAAATGAATTTGTCGAAAATGAGTTTTTCATTTGTTGTCTGTCTGTCTGTGAAGTGTCGCACACATTTCAGCAGAGACTTTTTCAGCAAATTGTTACAATGAACACACACATGTCCTTTTTTTTTTGACTTTGCATGTTCGACATGAATTTGTAAACGGCTTTGAGAAATGTCTGCGGCAGCTGCCGGAAGCGAATTCGACAGTTAATGTGCGCACATTTAAAGCTGATAAATATGCGCCTAAAGTTATGCTATACAAGCCGTTTTGAGTTGGCAAAACTCGCACTCAATGTTATATAATTCACGCATGTGTATTATGTAAAAACTACAAACAATATATTTATAGAAAAAAAAGCAGCATGGTAAATTATACTTGAAGTTGCGCAAGAAATTTCAATAAAAAAAGCGTTAATTAAGTGTATTAAGAGCAGAGGTCAAACCGCACCCACACATGCCTGCGTGCTGAGGCAGTTGCTTAGGGTCGGTGTCTAGTATATGAGCGCTTTCTTTTGCACTTGTGCTTGTGCCTCCACATGGGGCTTAGCATGGGGCATGGGGCATGGTTTTTTGCGTTTGTCGTTTGTTACACTGGCGGCGGCGTGAATAATGCACACACATTAACACTTACAACTTTTAGTGGCCATAAATAAATATACAAAACTAACACACACATACACAAACGCACACCGATGTAAATATATATGAACTCGTTCATGCTGTTTTTATTTATTTAATAAGTTCTTTTTCGTTTTTCACTCATCTACTTCACATTATCGCATATATATACGCCATTGTATTTATTAATATATTTTCTTTTTTTTTTTTTTACTTTGTGTGTTTGTATAAAATATAAACCTGACAACAATAACATTAAACACCAAACAGCATGCACTTAATTTTTATAATTAAAGTGTAAATGTTTGCGCTGCACAAACACACACACAGAGATACACACACACAGATACAATCACGCAAACAATCGCGTCGGTTTTATGACTCAAGTTAATAACAGATTTTTATCACTCCACTCAGATGCTTTAAAAACTTGTTACAATAATTGAGCAATTATTCGTTACATAACTTTTAGTTATTTTCGATTATTTGTGTCTTAGTGTATGTGCGTATGTGTGTGTGTGTGTGTGTTGCAAGTGTTTTAATAGTTAATGTGTGGCAACAATATAAGTATAATTAAATTAGTCGTATCAAGTAAAAGTGTTTGCTTTTATTGCACTTACTCAGACCGTAAAGGGTCCTTTATACTTTGAAACATTTTAGGTTTGCTGTGTGGAAGACTTAAGCAACTTCAAAGTTTTAATTATATAAGACAATTAAGAACAATTACAGCGATCACGTACCACTTTGAATGCTCAAATTATTTTTAAAGTAATCAGATTACTACTTAAGAGCTCTGACATATGCATATGTTTTCACGAGGGTCGTTCAATAAGTGCCGAGGAAATTTTAAAACACAGCTTGCTTTACGCGTCTTTGTTATACTCTAGCATTGCTACAGTTTAAAGTTACAACTCCATAAGGTCTTTAAAGTAGACAACTCCCCATACGTTGTCAACCGCCGAGCGATTTAACTTTGGAAAAGTATAATTAAATGGGCGGAAATTAGTTTACATAGAGGGCAAATTAGTGTTAGTTTCAATTTGGCTATCAAAGTGCCACAGTAAGGGTTAAGAGCAAAGTTTATTTTTTCAAATATGTTTGCTTTTTTCGATTTCTTTATTCAATATTTAAATAAAAAAGAAATAAGTCAATTCCACAAACCACCTTTTGTATGGGCCGAAAACTTCTCAAAGAACCCTTGTAAAATTTAACAAGGTTGTGCCAACTCCAAACCTCCTTGGAGCACACAAGTAGCGGCATATAATTCGTTAAAAACATGTGACGGTTTTCATTAAGCAAATTATGAAATTTTCCAGTAAAAATTTCACATTGAGTCATTATAAATAAAGCCAGATCTAGACATAACTCAATGTCAACAGAACACAGCAGACAAGACATAACACAGAGCACATAAAATTTCCGTGCATAAGTGCCGACATTTCCGACATTTCCGCCTTTTCTGCAAACGTCGCTTTTCCTGCCACGCTTTAAGATTTAGTTTTGGCTCAGCGAGTCATTAACACAAATTAAGTGCACAGCAAGGCCAACAGCAAACACGACTGCCATAAAATCTCTCACTAAACAGCCTACCAACAGACAGACTGACTGACTGACTGACACACTCATTGACTGAAATTTGGCGAGCTTAACTGAAAGTAAGATTTTCACGTTAGTTTTTTTTTTCTTGCTCCAATTTTGTTTTGCTGAAAATCAGCGTACGGCAGACGACATTTGGTAGCTGTCATCTGATTTGGCCTCGTTTGTATATGCGAATTGACCGTCATATTGTCATCAGTTGAGCAAACATGGCCGTAAGTTTTACTCGTTTGGATTTGTTGGCATTTGATAGTAGGAAAGTCGGACGACCGCACATGGCTAGCAAATTGAAAGCAAGCTCAAACGTGTTCCAGCAGCTGACTACGATACAAGCGCTGTGATTGTTGCGGATGCTGACTAGGCTGAGGATTAGCGTGGGCAGCAGCAGTGTTTGTTACGGTTTTGGTTGTATATGCTGAAGACATGCATTGAGTAAGCGCACACTATGACACACACAAGCACACACGCACACATGAACGAATTATGTAAATGTCATTAATCCTTGTGTCCACAATAGTTTAACGGTTCAGCGCATTATTGTCACGTTGAGTGCGTATGCGCATGAGACTGATTGTGTGGGTGTGTGTGTGTGTGTGAGTGTGTGTGCGTGTGTGTGTGTGTGTGCCATCAAAGCACAGCAACCAAATGACATTTACAAGCGAAAACTTCCGCTACAGCTCGTGCTTGCCTACGCTATTGGTGCCACTTGTCCTGTTGCCTTCATCATGTCTCGGTCAACGGTTTTTATATCGCTTCTATCACACACGCACACACGCACTTACACACTTGTGCCAATTCATAAGCACACGTGTCTGTGTGTGTGCGTGCTTTAGCCGTATTTACGCCATGGCATTCAGCTGCTGTCTAATGTGCTGTCTTTGCTCACTCGCTCGTTGTTGTGCCACTCATTTATTGCAACATTCTTTCATGCTCGCAGCCTCATCAGCTAAGCGCTACACACGCCTGACATTTGCCTCAGCAGCGTTAATTACAGCAAAACACTCAGCACATTGCGTATACGCCACGTAAGCTCGCCGTATAGGTAATTGTATTCTTTGTTTGTTTCTTTGTTTGTCTGCCTGTGCGCAGTAACTTTTACCCATTATTACGTGTTCATTATTATTATGATTATTACCGCACGCACCTCTCTCAGACACGTGTGTGCATGTGCGTGCACTTTGATTTGTGCAACTCATGCCAAATTTGGTTTATGTGCCACAGCCACAAAACTCGTTTAATGTGGCCGCACATGTGCCGCAAATACCTTCTGCAATTATTTAACCAAGCTTGTGTGTGTGTGGGGAAATAATCGAAACCGGTGTGCCTTTAAACTGCACGCTGTTGTGCCGGCATTCAAAAATGCTCGCATACCAATTGAAACCGAAGCTCGACGATCGAAGTCACCCAGCAAAGGAATGTGCTGCTTCATGCCACATTTACAGAACCACAGCTATTCAAGTGGCTAAGTATGTGACCACGTGCGTTGCTGAAGCTGAAGCTGAAGTTGAAGCTGACGCAGCAGCAGATGTGCATGGCTATGACGTTGATGACGATGACTATGACGATGATGATGATAATAATGTTGAATTGGAACAATCAAAGAATAAAACGCCGGTTTTTCTCGTATTTGCATTCAAAATGTTGACAATTACGAAGACAACCGCACTCACGTCTGTCTGTCATTCAGTCATTCACTCACGCACGCACGTACTCTACCATTCTTTAAACTCACACTTAATTCACTGCACTCAAAAAATAGTACACTAGTAGTAGAAGTAGAAGTAGTCTGCAGTCACTGTCAAATGCAAAATCCGAACCACTCACTTGGACGGCGTGCGCAGATTGTTTGAATGCCAAACTATACGCGACATTCATGCATATTCAGACAAATGCAATTGAAATGCAAAAATTGAATTAGGTTCAGCCAAAAAGTTTGCAGCGAAAAATGGAATATAAAATTTAATACTCCGCTGGCGAAGCAACTAAATGCGCTACACTAAACTTGACAGTGTACTCCTCCATTTACTCAAATATGAGACTACGATTTCATGTATGAAAGCATAATAGAACAAGGCAGTTATTTTTGGCTTTGCTGAGACAGTTTATTTCCAAGACTAGAAAAATCATGTGCTATTTTCGGTCGTTCCTACACACCATCTTCATTTTTTGCTCCGAAAATGAGATATTTGTCTAATAAAAACAACATTGGTAGTTATAAGTTATAATGATCCCATCAAAATATATAATAACTCGGCAGAAGCTTCCATTTAAACAGACAGACAGACATTGCTCAATAGACTCATCTTCCTGTTCTGATTAAATATCTCTATATAGTAGGAGTTGGCTTGCCTCCGTGCGTTACGAACTTCATATCAAAATTAATATACGTTTGCAAGAGTATAAGAATCAGTTGTCATGAACACTCACTCACACACACACTTGCACACACACACAAATGCCACATGCACAACTGTCAGCAACTTGCGTTTTTTGGTCAATCAAAAAACTATATTCACATTTATATTGAAGTAGTGAGCGTTGAACAAACGATGATGATATGTCATTTCAGAGCGTTGTAGTTTTTTTTCTTTGTAATTTTTCTCTATTTCTTTTATGATTTTGTGTTATATTTTTATTTTGGTTGTGCCACTCCTAATGGATTATGACGTGCTCGTTGAGTGTGCGGAAACAATTCAGCTCAACTGAATTTCTCTGTGGCTTGGCGTTGCTAGAAGTTCGTTGTGGCAAGCAAGTCGAAAGTTGAAGTCGAGTTGAGCACACGAATTCATGCATTACACGTGTCAGCGGTCAAGTCAATTGTTTGAATGACCAACATCAGCAACATTTGCTGGCATGCAGTTGCTTGAAAGCGTTCTAATAACCATAAATCAAAATGCGGTGTATTTTCGCTTCCATCCTTTTTTAGTTGTTATTATGCGTCATGGTGGATGATTTGGTCAGCAAAACGGAAAAATAAATGTGCGGAAGATGGATTGGGAATTCATAAGCTCTTGTTTGATAAACATAACTTGTGAAGTTGTGGCAACTCAAGAGCGCATAAGGCGAAACTCAAAAGACATTTGTGAAGTAGAGGAATGATAGTAAAACTTGAACGTTTCATAAACTTCATAATTCACAATAATTAAAAATACAAAACTGCTTCATTATGAAGTTGTATGCCAATTAAGTTTCGATCCATGAACTTAAGGATCTCCTATGCCTGCTGGCCTAAAGCACAACCATTTTCCCGCTGTCATTATCAACAGCAACTGTTGACAAATTGTCCTTCTCAACAAGCGCTCAAGTTGCACACACATTACATATCGCATTATTGGTAAAATAAAACGGGGAAAAAAATATTATTATTTCATTAAAAAAGTATAAAAATATTAAAAATTATATTTAATAAAAAATATAATCAATAAATTAAAATTCATTATTTAAAACTGTTGCGTGTGCACATATAAAATTGCCTGAAATATGCGACGTAATATGACTTGAAGTGAAATGAATATTTAACTGCAACAAAGTAATTATGATAAAAAAATGCCGCACACATATTTTGAAGGAAATGACATATGTTGTTTCAGCATGCTTTTGAATGACAATTGGTGCTTCAATTATAATTCAACTTAATTGTTAACTACTTCGTGTGCATTATGCAATAAAAAATGAAAATGCTCTTAAAGCGTCTAAAAACACATGCTAAAAAGTCGCAATGCATTGAAAGCTTTTGCAAATTCTACGCTCGTCTTTAAATATTGCTGCACTTCAAACGAAAATAAATCTCCAAGTCTACGCCAAATGTTTTCTTAAGCCAAAACATTTCCACAAAAGACAATAACATTGAAATATGAAAAAATTCTTGCTATGCGTTTGCGTAGCAGAAACCCAAGTAAATCTACACGTACTCAAACATATTGAAACGCAGAAGATTTGCAGTGCACGGCACGGTACGGCGTTGGCATTTGTCGCCAACTGGCTCCTCTTTAATTTATGAAGTAGAGCGCGAAGACGTTGTCTTCATCTTTGTGCTGTGCATTGTGTTGCCACCGCAGAAAATAATGTAAAAATATTGCCGAAGAAGATGAAAAAACAATAAACATGAGAGTGAAGTATAAGAAAAGCAAAGAAAAGAAAAGTATTGTTTAGAATAGAAAAGAACTAGACGACAACAAATAAACAAAAGGGAAAAGCAAAGACATTAACAGAAACAAAAAGCAAAAAGCAAAGATATTAAAACAGACGATTTGCGTATGTAGAACTAGACAAGCCTTCGTAGTAAGCACTTTGCACAAGTAAAGGCAGTGCAGAGGTGCGTGCGGTGCAGTGAGCACAAGAGATGATAATGATAATAGTTAAGCAGTTGATGCTCGGCTCATACCTTGTACATGCGCTAGGCCACAAAGCATTTTCATTTCATTTCGATTATTAAAAATTTAAGCTTCACAAAACTTGAGCTGATTTTCAGTACCGCCATGCCTTTGTTGTTGCTGTTGCTGGCAGAACAGCTGCGCTTTGCGCCTTGTTGTATGCACGAAATGTTTTATCTGCATTTACTCATGCACTGCAATTGACAATTTATGAGCCGAGTATGAGAAAAGTGCGCGACGTCACCAACACCGTTGCCTTCGACTGCGTTCCAAATCAGCATTGCGTATGCACACCGCACACGGCCCGCCGGTCGTTGCACGTCTACGAATTGCAAATTGTTTGTTCATTTCTGTATGAAAAATTCTTCCACTCTGTTAAAACTTTTGTGCAGCAGAGAGGATTTGAGTTGATGTTTGGCTTTGCGCTTACTTGCTTTCGTTTATTTTATTTCATATTATTTTCTTTTTTTTTTTTGTGTACTATTTTAGTGCAGGAGCGCTCCTGTCGTTGCTCATATCGTTTGTGTCTGTGCTGTGTTGCGCTCAGCGAGTCAGTGCTTATCGCAAGCACACTTGTCAGTCTACCGCCCACTTGTGCGCCAACTTCCACTGTTTTTTAGTGATGCTAAATCAACTCATTCTACTCAGGCCGTAAGTAGTCACCACTACGGTCGTTTGCCAATCCAACGACTGTCAGTCGGAAGTCACCGTTGCAAGCACACATTTTGCTTAGCGCAAAATATTACTCTAATCGTTGGTTAAGTCGTCGCTGCCAATGTCGTTTGTTCTACTTGCTGTCTCAGGCATACCGAGCAGTTCGACTCCGTTGCATGTTTGCGCTTTGGCTAGTGCATTTTTGTGTGTTAGAGCGATAATGTTGTCGTATTGAAAGTCTGCAAAATGCTTTTTAAATTTCATACATCATCTTGTGGCAGCTTAAGTTTAATGCGGCTCAAAGCAATGCTTAGCATAAGCCACGCTCACCTGTTAATAATAATAACTAATATAGTCTTTGCATAAGCTTATTATCTTTATGCGCTTTCACCCAAGAGAGCATCTAATTAACGCAAGTTTATTAACAACGCACACTCACTAACACTTACACACACACACACATGCAGACAACAGCTAATTAACAAAACTTACGCATCGATTGATGATCGCCAATTCCCCAAATCCTTCTCAATCAAGCGGCTTTGTGAAAAAAAGAGATTATTAAGAAGCAAAAACAAAAAAAGGCAAAAGCAAATAAAGTATCCATTAGAACGATGCGCAAAAAAAAAAAAAAAACTTTTCGGTCACTAATTTAACGCCATTTAAGCGAGCAAAGCAGAAAAGCGCCAAAATGAATCGAGTTATTAATGCGTTGTGACAGTATGACAACGACGTCGACAACAACATGGCAAACGAGACTGTCGAGCATGAGCATGAAAAGAACTTTGACGATGACTATGACGATGACGATGACGACAACGAGTACGACAACAAGATGAGTTCAGTTAAGTTTGAACTCAATTTGCGTGCTCATGGTGAACTTCTTCCTTGCCTTTGAACATTTACCCCGCCATAACTATCAGTAATTAGTTTGACCAAATTCATGCTCAGTTTAAGCACATTAAAATGTTTTGCCAATTATTGAGCTAAGAAATTAACTGTGGGCGGGCCAAAGGAGTGTCAGTCAGTTGAGTCGCGCACACAATCAGGTCAAATAATATACAACGAATCCTGCCTGGCAAGTTGCAAACTACAGCCTTCAAATTATTAACATAAGTATGCAGTTAGGCGTAAGACGAAGTTGCTGCCATAGCCGCCATTCTTGCTACTGCCACTGCTGCTGTCGCTGCTGCTGCTGCCACTAATGTTGTACAAGAAGTTTGAGTTTCGTAACAAGGACTCACTACAAGGACAATTTGCCGCCAGTTAAGTTAATGATGATAATGTTGTTGTTGTTGTTGTTGTTGCTGTCGCTGTCGTTGTCGTTGGCAAAGTTTTTCCAACGACAGACTTGGTCAGCATAGTTTCATGATTAAACAGATTGATTGTTATGACGATAGCGGTTATAAATAACGTTGATATGATTAGAGTATATAAATTAACAATTTTACCTCAAGACTTTAGCAACTTAAATAACTTCAAACGTTGCAATAAATATATTTAAAACATTATATAAATATTTGTTAATGTTTTTTTTAACAAGAACGTTTGTTTGACTTAACCCAAACTTATATCAAACAATAGGAATTAATTTAAATATAACATTTGCTTGACGATAAACAAACTTTTATCATTTGTAATCGTTCATTTACATCTGAAAAGCACAGAGACCAAATTGAGTCCTTTCAGAAAAAGTTCCTGCTCTTCACGCTTCGGAACCTTAGCTTACCTTTCAATCAGTATAAGCTTGCTGCTTGTTGTTTTGTTTCTACACAACCTTATTAATGGGCTCATTCTCTCTGCCACTTTATTAGAATATATCATGTTCAATGTGCGTGCACAACTTACGAGAAACTTCACACCGATCTGTCTTAATACGTGTAAAGTAACATATTTACGGCATGATGCTTTTCTGTTTCGATTTAATGAATAATTGCACGTTTATTGACAAACTTAAGTTCAGTAGACTAAAGGATCATGGGTTTGGGATATTATAGTTTCGGATTTGTTAAGGAAGATAATTCAAACGGGACTATTGTCTGTTTATTTGTAGTCGTGGAACAAGCTCACCTTGAGACCACTCGGTATTGAGTTAGAAAGTTTTACAATCATATAGGATCGATCAGTTGTATGACAGTTTTAAGTGTTCTGGTTTGAACAGAGAGAAATTCAGATTGAATCAGAAAGGCTGTTCTATCAGCGCGACTCTTCCAGCTGATCCGAATGTTGCGGTCTTATTCATTAAATTATATTCGCTCTTTTTAAATATCTTTTTAACTTCATATTTTTCTCCTCTCTATCTCATTGCAGTTGAAGTTCGATTAAATGCAAGACACTTAACTGTGAACACTCCTTTAATTGTAAAAATACACAAGCGAAATTAAAGGCATGGTACGAATATGAAGCAGAACAAGACCGGAAACAAAACCAATTGAACAAGAGAAAATTAACTGAAAAACGAGCAAAAACAAAGCTTCTATAACTGAAACGAAAGGAATTTGGGCAAAAATAAACAAAACGTAGTAAGGAACAAAGAAACAAATGCAACGACGGTGTAAGTAATTAAAACACGCGTCCAATTGATTGTCTTAAGTGCTTTAAGTATTTTCGTCAACTCAACGCGACTGAACAATTATTGTCAACTTAGCAACATTCAAATGAGCAAATGAAGTTAGTCGAGACACAAGAGAAAATGACCAAACTTGATGCTGTTTGGCAACTCTAAAGCTGAGACAAAACAACGCATTACAACGCATACCAACGGCAGCGACAACGACAACAACTGCACAGGCACCAGCAATAGCAATAGCAATAGCAACAACAAGTCCGAAAAGGCAGCTTCTAATTTGAATGGACGCAGCAGCATTCGACATTCAAATGCATATTTGGAAACTTTTGTTGATTGGTAAGTGGCAAAAGACAAAACAGAAAATAAAAATAATTAAAAAAACAAAACAAAACAAAAAAAAAAAAAAATAAAACGAAAAAAATTAAACAAACAAAAAGTCAAGCAACCAAGTGGAGGATGACTTCTTTGGCGAACCGAAGCTAGAACGCAGAAAACTGGAGTGTAAAAGTGCTAATTTAAAAATGTTGTACTTGTCGCAAGGAGCGAAATCCTTAATGAAAGGAATGCTCGACGTCAAAGAGATGCCCTTCATAATTTTTACGGGCTCTTAATGTTCAACTTTTTAACCAACATCTTTTGGACTTTCTTTGGCTGAGCGACTGCTATGCGTTGTAATTGTAGCATACTTTCAGGCAGTGCAAGAAGACCAGCAATACTTGCTGTACTTCTCTTTAAGGGTTTCTTCTTACAGTTATTTTTTTTTTAGTCTCGCTTTTTTTTTTAATTTCTGCAACGCTGATTTAAATAGTGTTTTCACCTAGTTTCGCTGCGTGGTATTTGATTAAACAAGTGCGGCGCAACAAAAAATTTACTAAAAAAAAAAAGAATGAGAAATTCTCTAAATAAAACTTTGATGGAAAAAAAGTATATGAAATAAATAAATGAAAAAAAAGGCTGCAGGTAACTTGTGCGCAAAGGTTAAGTAAGAAAAACTTTTACACTTTTAGTATTTGAGTATTTGTGATCCTTGTCCTGTTGCCACTTTCTTCGTCGCCTGCTGGGCAGCATCATTTGCTCGCACAGCGCATTGAGTGCATACTTTTAGGTGTTTAATTACAGTTTTTGCTGTTTTTATCTATGCCATTTGGCAAGGGACGAACCCTTTTGCTATTTGTAAGTAATGTTTATGTTTATTTGCACTCAACTTCGTTGATTTTTCTACTAGTTAATTATGACTTTCGTATTTTATTTGAACAAAATAAATATCATTTTTTTATAGTAATCATATTAAAATATTACACAAAAAGCCAAAAAATGCTTTTTATATAAATTGTGTGCACACAAACACTAATAAATCCCATTGATAAAGCACTGGAAAATTAACAGGCAATCAAGCTTGATTAATGCAGACATGCTGCAATCATTTACAACAATTCAAACAATTTAACTTTTTAGTTTCTCTGTACGCTCTCGCCTCACTTTTCAATAGAAGTTCGCGTACAAATATAAATCGATACAAGTTTACACACATGAGCGAATCATCTATAGACAGATAGACACACAGACAGAGAAACCGACAGCGACTTTAATAAAGTTATTTATCTCAAGAGTATTACTTGAAGCAAAGTCTTACACATACACACACATACACATGTGCATGCCTCTTGTTGCTTTGCAGTTGCATAATCTATAAGTCGACATGCGTGCGTGTGCGTGCGTGTGTGCGAGCGTGTGTCTGTTTGTAAGTAGAAAAGTCTAGTGATTGATGACATCGATAAGTTTTTATAAATTGCTGTGATTTTCACATTGCACTTTTGTGCAGTAAGCAAAAGTCTTTTAAATGAATTAGTTACAAGCGTAAAATCTCAAGTCAAGCTTGTCTAACATAACGTCATGTCTGCTTTTTTGTAGAACTATCTTTCCGTGCTCTTCTTCTTCTTCTGCTACGTTGTCTAGTCTAATCTTGGCTCGTTTAGATTAAAGTTGCTTTCGTCTTGTTTTACTTCAGCAATTCAGTGCCTTGAACATTGTCAAAAATTTTCTATAGTTTTGCACTTTAAACTCATGCGCATAATTCAAATCGCCAGCGTCGACAAGCGCACGGAAGCAGCCATGTCCTGTGCAGGATACGTCTAAAGATTGCCGTGTGTAAGCGTGTGTTGGTGCGACGAAAGTGCAATTACATAAAAAAGCAATCTAACAGCTCATCTCGAATTGTCAGCCATTTACAGTTTTGGGTTTTCTTTTCTTTTCGATTTTTGTTCGCCTGTTTGCGTTACGAGGCTTAGCACTTTTCATTTGGCACAGCCATTATTGTCTTTCGTCGGTGGACAATGTACGGCGCTGCTTATACCTGCCGTGTGAAAAAGTTCATTGCATAGTTTTTGGCGGGCAAAGCACAATGCCAATGACAAACATGAAATATATTTTAGCGCACGTGCATTTGCTCAGTCGCTTGCGCTAAGCATTACAGGACATGTCGTTGCTCCTTCGCTTACGATAATGCATACGCGTCCGACGAAATAATTCCACACAAAAAAAAAATATAAAAATAAAAAACCAGTCAGCATTAAAACATGCTAAAAACCTCAACAATTAAACTTTGGCTGAGTGTTTAAACTGGCGCAGCCAACTTAACATAGACACACACAAATACGGATTTATGGGTGTGTGCGTGTGTGTGTGTTTAGTTGGCAAACTGTCTGTTGCTGTCAATGCCTGTGACTGTGACTGTGCTTGCATTTCTATGTGCATTTCATATGAACTGAGAAAGTTTATCATTTATATATGAGACAGAAAGAATAAGTCGTCCAACAAAATTCCAAAAGCAAAGTTTGCTGCTCACCATGTAACATTTGCTATCTCGCTCTGTCATGCTTCTTTGTCATGCCTTCACTTCTGCGAAATTTGTTCTTGTAATGTAATTTTTGTTGTTGTTGTTTTTTTTCTCTCCTTTTTTGTGCAAGTTGTTTGCTTGTTTTGGTTTTATTGTACAGAAAATTATTTATTTATTTTTGCTAAAAGGATCATGTTTGCTTATTTGCTTGCAGTTTCGTTGGTCTTTGAGGGTTATTAAATCTTAATTAGTAAATTTGTACACTGTTTGGTGCAATTCGAAGTTGTTGTGAAAGTAAAAGCAATTATGTGCTTGGATCTCTTGAAATTTAAAATGTAAACAACCATTAGCACGACAAACTTTTCACAAAAGGGACATGACATTTATTGACTTCTTATTGACAGTGAAAACTTCTTATTTGCTTTTGCAGGTATTTCATTTGAAATTAGAGTTATTAGTTTACAGTTGACAGTTGCCATAAACATTTGCAGCAAATTATGGAAAATAACTTATAGCACTTTTTATATTTGCGGCTATTCTCCACAGAGAAATACTTCGTTCAGTTTGCTTATAGCATGGCATTCTTTTTCGACACTATAATTCGCTATAAAAGCTTTAACAATCTTTGAAATACCATGCCATAAACGCTGTGAGCGGCGACGAGATGAAAATGAACTGTCTTCAGAGCTTTTCGGAGCAGAAAACTTTAGCAGTCTTACAATTTGCCATAACAAGCGACAAGTATAAGTCTTTTATAACTCAGTTATAAAATTATGGTTACAAAAACTATAGTCTTAAAATTTATAATAATTATCGGACAAGTCGTATGGTTTCACAGCTCCATTTTCGGGACAACTTATGTCGCCGCAAACACTTAGGAAAATTGTAGTCAGTGGGTTATGGCAGCTTTGCCTGTATAACAGTTTGAGTCTTTGTCATAAATCTCAAAAATCTGTTATACTCAAGAAAGCTTTTATTTCAAATTATCCTTTAAAGAGAAACGCTCTTTCACAAACAATAAAATATGCGAAAAACTTTTGTCATTTTTTAAGAGAGTCCTGCAGTTTCACCAAAGTTGCTATAAAATAAAATAATGTTTGTTTGAATTTATTTATTTTCTATTTACAATAACACCAAAGAAACGATATGCATTCAGCTTATCTTAAGCATCAAATATTCTGTTTTCTAATATTTATATTGAGTTTGTGCCATCTGCTGCTCGTTGCCATGTTCATTAGTTAAGTTATGTTCACAAATATGTTATTTAAGGCACATCATGAGCAGTGAACTTCAAAACAATGCAACGCATAAAGCAGCCATGCTATTAACACAATTCAAGTTTAAAGCAGACCAACAATGACTGTAACACAATCCATATGACCACAAAAGTCAGCTAAGAACAATAATTTGTATGCTTACAAGCGCCTTGACGGCGACGCTACTTTGCCCTACTACGCCATTGCTCATGCACTGGAGTTGCACAGCATTGAAAACAGCAGGACCTCAAACTGGTTGAGAAAGTGTGCTGTATAAACTTAGTAACCGCATCTAAAATGAAAAATCTCAAGCGATTCATGAATGAGAATAGGGCGGAATGCGGCATGCGGCACTAACATAGTGAAACAAATAAAGACAGTGAGAAAAATGAGGGGGAGGCGAAAAAAATGCGCGCCTGCATATAAAGTCACAACAGTGACATGTAGCGACGAAATATTACCAAAAAAGGATACGATCTCAAAGGCTTGGGTATGAAGCACTTGTGGCTTTTGGTCACGACTGTAACTGCGACTCAAGTGTCTGCCAGCGAGCGTGCGTAAATGTGTTTGTATTTGTATTAGTGTTTGTGTTTGTGTATGTGTGTGCGTATGTAAAAATGGCCACAACCACAATTTGTGTTGTCACGGAGTAAATGTTGACACTTGACATAGACAAATATACAAACAAATGTTGCCCATACACACACACACATATATATATACATATTCATGCATACATATGCGTTACTCTTACTGCTCTGCTTGCCTATGTTTATATGTGCGTGTATTTCTGTGGTTTTATGCGCTCCGGGCACAAAGGACACTAAAACGGCAGCAAAAACCAACAACAACAACAACAATGAAATAACAAAAAAAGGATACACGATTTAGTGTTTATTTAATTCGCCTATCTATGTGTGTGTGTGTATAAGTTGTGTTTTCTTTTGCGCCCACCACAATTTTTGCCACTTACGAGTATTTCTTTGTTTTCTGAGCTCGCTGACTTTTACACTCGGCCCTTGCAAGCCTTTGCGCCTTGACTTGCCCTCAATGCTCGTGTATCGGCGTGATAGCAAATTATTACAGTCTGATGAGTTGCTGTTTGTGATGAATGTCAGCCTAATAAATTGTGACGTGGGTCAGGCCACCACTGAAGCAGGCAGCAGGCAGCAGGCTGCCAACCCTCATATAAATTCGTAGACTTTATTTGTGCTGGCGTTTGTCATTGCGTGCGAAATGTTTGCATACTTGTTAGAGGCCACTTTCATTTTTATTGGTTTCATCATGTCAAACGATTTACATCGATTCAAAACCCTTTCGAAATATGTTAGCCGAGCAGCAAAAATACCTGTCGAAAAGTTAATTAAATTGAATGCGCTTTGACAGTCAATGAGAAACACTTCAGTTGCCCGTTCGTCCGTCCGTTCGTTTAGTTTGCCAGCAAAATATTTTAAATTCCGGCGTATCAAATCCGTACTTGCAGCTGTGTGTATGGCAAACTGAACGCCTTAAATCCAAAATATCTCAACCGCAATGCGCGCACAGAGCAAACCACGGAATTTGACGCATCTGCTCTTCTATCTCTTTGCCAAAGAAAGCAAACATTTGTTGTTTTTCTAACTGAAATATTTCCAAAGAAATTAATTACGAACACAAACACACACTCATTCACCCCTTTGCAGGCTTACCGTCATTTTGTAAGCAACAACTTCTGTTCGCGCCTCGCGTACTTTTCGGCTTTGTATTTATGACCAAATAGGTTATTTCGCTTGGTATCTCCATTTCTTACCTTAACTGCCTGTAGATGTATGAGTGCCGAACTATGCGCTCCTTCCTACGTTGCAATATAAACTGCCGTGCGGTTCAAAGTTGTTGCGCGAGTTTTGAGTTTTTTTTGTTCAGTCGGAAGTTAATTAAAGTTCTCAACGCTCGCTTTCTTCGTTTGAATGTTGTAGCCCATGTCATTTGGGTGTGCATGTGTGTGTGCATTGCAGTTGACTTTGTATTTTCTTACTGACAAATATCTGTGACACAACTTGTGTCTGCTGTGCTGCTAGGTGTGTGCAACATTTGCATTTAATTTTGTATTACAACTTCTACACTTGAATTACTTTTTAACTCCTTTTGGTGCTCATCGTGTATATAATTAAGCCGTCTGTCAAATAATTGCCTACGGTTGTAGTATTGCTAATTGAATTGCCAGCCTCTACAAAGCTTATGGCAGAAATGTCGCTGCTGAAGTTTAAATTGATATGTTGCAATAAATATGATTGAGAGAAGTTGTTTGTGATAAATTAGTATTAATAAGCTTTGAATGTTTCTTGTTCAAGCATTTGATTGACTGACTGTATTACTAAACCGCACAAAGACATACTTTAGGGCACTCAAATCGCTCACATTCACGTGCAACGTATTGTCTTCCAAGCACGCCAGAAATTTGCAAATGCAAAGCGCGTTATATGCAAACAAATTCAACTAAACTAACCGAAACTCAACTAAACTGAACTCAACTAAACTAAGATGAACTCAAGTCGACTCAAGTCGCCTCAGCAGAATTCAAGAGCTTAGAATCGTACAAGTTAAGCAGCAAACGTCGGTTAAAGCCACAAAAATGCCATAATAAAGTTTGGCGAGCACACGTTTTGAGCCGCCCTAGGACTAATGAAGGGCGCAAAGTGCGCTGAGGTGAAGTGTAGTGAAGTGAAGTGAGAATGTTAGCTGCGACAATTTGCAGCTGTGCTCGGTTGGTGAATCTAAAGTGTGAAGTGCATGCACAAAAATCAAGAAAAAAAAAGTGTAGTTTTTGCATAAAATTTAGCAAAGCTGAAAAGTTGAAAGTTGTCCGTGGCAAGCAACATTATTCGGTGGCAGTTCGCAGTTGGCAGGTGTCAGAGTCGAGGCAAGCAAAGCAAAGTTCGTGCTGCTGATTAAGTTTACTGATTGCCGGCAAATACGAGTAACCGAAAAAACGACAAAGAGCAAGAGATCTGTGATAAATGACACACAGCATGAGATAAAACACAGACGGCGAACACACACACACACACAGACACAGAGACAAATCGAATTGATGTCAAAAATTTGTCAAAGTTGTGTCAGCTTTGAAGTTGTCTTATTCTTACCATTTTATTTTATTTTTTAGTGTGTTTTTTTTTTTTGTGAAATTAAAATATTGAAATAGTTATTTGACACTTTCTGATCATGATGTTTGCCGAAAGTTTTATAGGAAAAGTTCTGGAGCGTAATCAGCTTAGTTGGCAATTTGTCAGCGCGCAACATTTGTTTGTGTCACTTGCATAATTATGATAACTCCGATTTGGGCCAAAACACGCACACACACACACACTTACTTACTTGCCGACTTACAAAACTGCTTGCCAATCAATATGTTTGTGTGTGTTTTTTTTAGCATATGTCAGCTCATATTTATTGCTTACCTACATCAGCAACAACAGCGACCCATTGTCATTTTTAGTTGACCTGCGGCATTGACTTAACTTGAGCGCGTCTTAGGTCATTGTTTCCTGCCGCCGTTTGTGGCACACTTAAGATAAGCAAAATGTTGCTTTCGTTATTGTCAATGCAAAGATGCTCGTAGCGCAAATATGTTGCCACACCAGCCAGCCAACCGATGCTTTTGTGTTTTTTAATCACAGATGTAAGCAAGTCAGGCGGTTACTTTCTATTGTGCCTTCTTTGCTGGCACAGCGCACCTTTATTAGATTATTGTATTGCCTGACAATGTTGGTTGACTGTCGCCGAGCCACACCGCACCGCAACTTAACTTAACTTAACGCCAGCTGAGCAACCTGCTGTGCTCAACAACCTGAATGGCCCCGGCCAGATCATTTTGTTGCTTGGCTTTGATTGCCATTCAACTGTCATGAGGTGTGCTCTGCTTGTTGTACTTTGCCTGTTGCCATTTGACTTGACTTGACTTGACTTGCGTTGACTTGCGGGGTTGAGTTTGGCGCCCAAATCAGAACTTGACTTTTGCGCCATTCGCGTACATTGCCATCTCTCACTCTCTCTCGCTCACTCGCTCACTCGCTTGAGACTCATGCGAGTATCGTGTCATGACATTTTCCCTTTTTATACGCCTTTGTGCTGCCCTGAATTCATTTAAACTGCTACTTATTTAATTTTCTCTGGCAAAGTTCTTGGCTGCAGTTTGCTTCTTATACATATACATATACATATATATATTTATTTTTGTTTTGTTTTTATTTTTTTTTGAGAGCGCTTTTCTTTGGCTTTGGCTTTCGTAAAAGTTTTTCCGCTTTGTTTACCATTTCTGCAAAGTTTGCTCTGTCGCTGTGCTTGTGTAGGAAAATTGCGCTTGTTGATGGCACTTTGACACACTTGAATACGCTACCAAGTTATCTCTGACGTTGTGTCAACATCTTTCGGTCTCAGACGCAAATGTTTGCTCGGACCATTTCCTTATAGTTGGGTTTATGTATCATGCTCTCTTTTTAAGAACATGTGTTACTTCCTTGATTCTTTCGAAACTTATTGCCATGTTAAAACTCGCGCGCATTATGTCTTGCTCAAGTCTCTGCTTTTCTCGATGTAACTGAACTCGTTGTCAATCTTTGCTTTTATTGGTTTTATTGGTGCGTTGTCTTTCAGTTGCCTTTATAATATCCTCTTCATAGCGCATTGCCTTTGACGCATAGCACATTCTTTCCACGTTTGTCTGCTGGCTTGTTTTTAAGCTTTTAATTGATGTTAGTCATTTGATAGCTTATTAGCTTTTTTTTCCATGCAACACAAGTTGGCTTCTTAATGACTGAAAGGACATAAAATACACATTAAGCGCCATCATTTTCATTTAAAATTGTGCGCATAGTTTAAACGCATTATGTTGTTTGCAAATGTTGACCCACAAAATGTACGGCATTACAATAAATATGAAAATTGTTTTAAAAACATTTTCGTAATACGCACACACACACACAAGAACGCTGCCAAGCACATTAAATATTTTAAAATGCCAGTCACCAATAAACATTATTAACTGTAATAAAAACAACAAATAAACATTGCCAAATGTCCAGCAAAAGTACGAGTTTGTTTATGCCAACACACACGCACACACACACACATACATGCAAGTAGTGTGCTCGAATTAAAGTAAATTTGAAATTTAGAAAGTAAAGTGAAATTCATTAAAATTTCACCGAATTTATCATGTTTCTGTGCTTGCTAAAATAAATATTTGCATAAATATTTTCTAAATAAATTTTCATATGCACGAATGCAGACAAACTGCAACAGCACATGTGCTGGCGCGTGGGTGTGTCTGTGTCTGTGTTTGTGCATGGGTTTGTTTGCTTTTTACGGAAACTGAACAGCATATTTACATACATCGTCGGTTCAGTCGGCCGACTGCTGAAACTGGACAAAAACCCACCACGGCAGGCAATGCAAAAATGCTGCCTTTGCTACTTATTTTAGTGGCAATGATTTCGGTTTTAAGTGCATGTGTATGTGTGTGTGTGAAATGCATAAAAAACACAGCCAAACATATATAAATATATATATTTTGTCTGTGCATATTTTAGCAATTTCGCTAATTTCATGTGAGCGTTTTTAATAACATTTGTAAATCTCTTTATTTACCGAAATAAAAAGTTGGCAAAAGAAATTGTCAAAATATTGAATATGAAATGCATGAAAGATTTATTATTTCGTACGCTTTGAATATTCAAGCCGTTAAATTTATTGCATACTTTAAGGCTAAGTTATTGCATTTATTTTATAATGTCAATTTTGAAAACGTTTGCCAAGTCACGTTTGCCACATTTCTTTCGATAAAATGTCTTTAAAAAAAAAAATGCCAAGAAAAAGTAGATGGGGCGCATAAAAAGCCCGACAGCGTCATATCAATCTCAGCACAGACACGTCGCAATCAATCTATCGGCCATGACGGCAACATGTCATAAAAAAAAGCAGAAAATATTTTATGTTCAAGCCAAAAAAAAAGATGAAGCAGAAATAAAGACAAGCGTCGAAATAAAATCGTCGTCATTATGTGGCTGAGAGCCGAGCCGAGCAGCAACAGCAACAGAAGCAGAAACATAGAAAGTGCGTGTTTTATGTACTGTTATATGTCAACATGTTCTGACAGTTACTTAAACAGTTACTTGCCGCTGTGTTGTTAACGTTGCTTTATTGTTTTTGATGAATGGCAAGCGGTGAATTTTTGGGCACCGAAAGGTTTAATATTTGCTGACAGTTGGCATTTTTGGCAGACGTCTTGGCTTGGCTTAAGCGTATTTGACTTTTAGCTTTTGTCAATGAATTTGAGTGACTTAACCGACACTGAGTCATGAAGAAAGTCTCGATTTAAATTTTAAAAATATTTTCCTATATTTTTTAGTAAAAAAAAATACTTTTGCTAATTTAAAATGCAACTTTCTCAATGCCTCATGCGATATTTAAATACAACACAGCTTTTCTTTACGTTTTCCTTTCCTTCTGCATCGGTTGTGCAACATGTTTCTATACATTTGAGTTCATTGCACTAACTGGTGCCGTTTAAAGGGGAAAAACTAATTTAGCTTCCGCCAACGTGCGTCGATCGTAAGAAAAGACAGATAAACAGGCAATTATTTAAGTTTACTGTGGCATAAAACAGCAACAAAAAGCGATGCTGCCACAAACTGCACTTTAACCCGATGTCGCTGATGTTGATGACACTGCGTCACGCACGCACGCACGTACGCCAACATCATTTTGTATATGAGCCGCACGCATACACATTAACACAAACAAACACAAGCACACACACACACACACAATGAACAGAAGAGGAGCATGGTGGCGGAGCAGAAGAGGCGCGGTAAAAAGTCATGCATATAAACAACAATTCATTTCATGTCTCGTAATTTACTTGAATGTATTGCACAGACACAAATACACTCAAAGCAAACACAAACACACATGCAATAAATACACAACGCACACACACACACACACACAGACATGCGTTCATTGAGTTCGTCAGTCATTCGCTTAGTTGCTCGTTCAGTGCATACGTCATGCATTCATCTTCGTTTCAATTTGTTTGAGTTATTTGTGTTACTCGTTCGCTTAACTCTGTCTATGCCAGCAAATCATTTGCTTTTGTTGTTGTTGTTGCTGTTGTTATATTACTTCTAGTTGTTGTTTTTTTCACTTTGTTGTTTTTTTTGTTTTTGTAAAATTGCATAAGCATCATTGCCAGTAATGAAATTGAATGTTATTACCATTCGAGTGGAATGCTCAACGTTCTTGTGGTGCGCTCTCCTATTGATGATGATGATGATGATGACGATGATGATGACGATCATGGTAACGATTATGACGTTGCCAGTTGGAGTTCATGTACATTGAATTGCGGACATTGAAGTTACTGCACTGCACTTGGTTTACACTGCAGTCGCCCTTCAGTGCCCTCTTTAGAGGCCCCGAAGCCATTGTTCGATACGAGCAACGGTGCACTGTTATTGTTGCTGATGGGTTTGTCGTTTTCTCAATTTCACTTCATACTTTTATACTTTAATACCCTGCACACAATTTTGAAGGTTACCTTGTTTTGGATAGAGGCTAAAACTTCATAATCCGGGCTTCGTCTGAACTGTCAAATTTTGGAAGAAATTAAAATACAACTGAGTGTAGTTTCCAGATAACTGGAACGTTCGGATATCAAAGTTTTACTAAAGCAATGGTTATGGCGAAGAGTTTATTGTATTCAATATAATGTCTATGCATTGATGGTCTTCAATAGTTTTCGGAGATATCTCGGCATATAAAAATTTGTCTCGCCTTTCAAAAGCTCTTCCTAGACCATTCAATTACAAAGTCTAAGCTCGAACAACACAAGAACTCGACTTGTTTAATTATGTCAAATGAATTATCATTGTGGGCTGTTATTGAAGGGAATTGAGGTTGTAGTGAAGGGTATCTATTGTCCAATAAGCTTGTTTTTCATACTTATTTTTCACAATCTAAATGCTGCTCGTTGCACGCATTTTCTAGCCTCATGTCTCTCTAAACTCAAACATTGCTGCACTGTTTATTTATTATAATTGTTTGCTATTTATGGCTGAAGTTGTTGTTGTTGTTTTGGTAAGGGCTGTGTCCTTTGGCTCTTCTTCTTCTTCTGTTTAAAGGCTTAAGGTGAAGTGTGCATGTTGACACTTTCAGCTTAAGAGTTGCTAGAATAGTCAAACATCTGTTTTACCATCAAATCATTAACTCTCCTCCTAAGGTCTCTCATGCTGAAGTTTTGGCACTTTTGATGGCCGCCATTTGACTTGAAATTAATTTACATTCCTGAAGTCACATGTCACTCTGCTGCTGCTTCTGCCACTTTTATCGTTAAACGCAGGAAAAATGAAATTTGGCCTAAAGGACTCCATTACTTCAAGCTGCTTTTTGGCCAGGATATTTCAACTCTCGTTTTCGTTGCCGGCTGCTTGGCACTGGTCTTGCTTGTTTCGGCGGCTGTTAATGTGCGCACGGAGTTTACTGCAACTTTTAATGTGTTTCATGTTGGCCGTAATTGCTGTTATATGTTATGTCTGGCAAGTGCGGCTGCTTCGGCACTAGATAAATGTTTATTGTTGTTGACGTTGTCGTTGTTGTGCCGAATGTCGTGTGTGTCGTGTGTGGACAAGCTGTTGACAATAGCTGTCCTTCGTACGCATGTCGTCAGCTGTGCGTTACTTCATATACTCTCATGTACCGAATGCATATGCCATGCGACATGACAGCTGCACTGCCGACAATCACCACGCTAACTGAAGTTGAAATTGTGCTGCTGTGTTAGTTGTATGGCAAACGCTGATCACAAAGCACCGCTTAAGTCGCTTAGGTTAATGTATCAATTAATTATTGCAAATTGCAAAATAAGCAAATGAAAAAAACACATATACTTTATTTGAAAAGTTGCTTTAAGCCGCAAAGTCGTCGCACCCATGAATTTCGGCGCTTTTTTTTCCAGTTCCATTTGAGCTTAAAAATGTTGAGTTTGCCAATGTCGTGAACCGCACTGCAATGAATTCCAACTGGCACAAGTGCAAAAAACTACCGAAATTTATGCATCTTGTACGAGCTATTGATATATGACCATGTATGTGTGTGTGTGTGTGTAAATGGGTCACTGGCATAATAGCAGAAACTCCCACCAACGCACAGTCAGACAAACTAACACAGCGAAACACATTTAATGACATCATTGGTTGTTGCAATGTTTTTGTGGGCGTTGCAGGCATGCATAAATAGTTGTTTATGCATGTGTGTATCTATGTGTGTCTGTGTGTGTGCAGTGCAAAAGAGTGTTTATTTGGCTGTCTGCCTATCGTTCTTTGTTGAAGTTTAAAATACTGTAATGGCAACTTGTGCACCTGTTTCTGATCTCTCTCTCTCTCTCGACCCTCACTCTTTTTTTTCTGCTTGGCATGTCATGTGCTGCAGCTAACCTTCAACTTGTTTCTTTTGCGTGGTTTGTTAATGTTTTTTTTGCCACTATTTTTTTTTATTATATTTTTTTTTGTTGAATTTCCTTGGCTGACATTCATCATAACCCACGATATAATCGCATATGCGTTTGTGTGTGTGTGTTTGTGTTTGCTGCTTCTATGCATGTTTGCTACATTGAAACACACAAATTCTTGCAAAGCAAAAAATAAAACAAGCTGCTGCAACATGGCGCAGTTCAACAGCAAAGGCAAATAAAGTTAAAATAAAAAAAAAAAAAAAACAAAAAAAGAAAGCAAATGCATGAAAAAGCCAAAACAAACATTTCAAAATTTATGTCATCTCATAAATTTGTAGCATTATGCTGTGTGCTGCAGCAAAATGTTTGCAAGCAGTCGGTTTGTGCAACGCTTGGCTTGGCTGGGGCATGCCAATTGGTAGCTGCCGCTAAGCCTCGCAGCCATGTCCTTTGAGTTGTTGCCGCTACTGTTTCTGCTTCTTTTCGTTTTTTTTTTGCCATGTCTAACGAAGCGTCTAATTTTTTGGCCTTTTTCACAGCGATTTATTTTTTATTTTTATTTTTATGCACAAATGTTATTTTTATTTTGCATTCTTTTGGATTTGTGCTTGCGCTTTGTGCATGTGGTTTGTCGAACAGCATTTTTGCCTAATTTGACTGTTGCATAATTTTAGTTGCAGCAAGAAAGTTGGTTTATGCGCGTTTGTGCCGTGATTGCAGGAAGTCCTCATTGACGTTGCTTGTTTGTGCGGCAATGCCGTATGCATAATGCCAACTTTTTAGTTTCTTTGCAAGTGGCTTAGCGTTGCTTTAAGCCGCTTAGCACATACTGTTGAAAGTCTCGCAACTACTTAAAGCACGCATACGCAATTATGTTTTCCCACTGCAGCGCACATGTCGTATGCGCAATTTGCTTTTATATTACTTTACTTTTGCGCGTGGCTTACGTTGACTTGGGCTTAAGACTTGACTTGCGCTTCAAGCTGCTAAGCTTCCTCAGAAGTAACAGTTGCCTTGCGTTACGCACGCCTTTTCCTTGCCACTCAAAGCGCTTCGTGTGCATTTACTTTCATTAATAAATTTTAATTGATTTATGCGCTTTTTCAGCGTTGCTTGACTAGTGTGTGCAGGCGTAGATTAAGCGCTTGACCTGCGCTGACTTAAGTTGCGCTAAGTTCAACGCTTTCAGTAAATTTAGGTCAGAACTTCTTTAAAGTTTAAATTCCTCATTAGAACATTTTTTTTACGAGCTTAAATTCAAATGCAAATCAAAATGTAATCTTAATAAAAACAGACGCTGGCCAACCTTTGCATAATTCAGGTAACTTTAGCTTGCGTATTTTGTCTTTGTTTCACATATTTTATGACTAAAGTAATTTAGGTTTTTAGTTTTGTTGTTGTTGTTGTTGTTTGTTTTATATTTTGTATAACAAATGTTGAGATTTGTTTAAAGGACACTGGCATTTAACTCACACACAGTGTCCGTGGTGACTGTGAGTGTATTTTCGGCACATTCATCAATTTAAGCCACACTAACACAGAAATCTGCTTTTTGAAAAGACCCAACTGAACAATTATGCTGCAGTAAAACAAGCAAAAGTACACGAGCAAATATGCAAAGCAGTTGGTTTCAGTTCAGCTCAGACCAGACCAGTCGAGTCGACTCGAGTCGTGTCAAGTCGTGTGTCGTGTGTCGTGTGTCGTGTGTAGGATCATCCAAGGACAACGTAGCACGGCTAACAAATAAAAGTGAAAGCAAGCCAAAATGGCAGCTGTCTGAAATATACATAGTAAAATGATTACTCTCCTTTTTTTTTTTGTTTTTTGAAAACTTCCAACAGCTCATGTTATGGCCACATACCTTTCGTTTGCGTTTGTAGACTCACACTTATGTCTGGCCCGAATGACCGACTGGCCGACTGCCTTGCGCCTTGTTGACTGCCGAAACTGTTGACTTTGCGGTACAGCACGCGAGAAAAAAGTTTGTGGCTGAGCAAAACCAATGCAGCAATGCCAAATGCATGAAAGTCAACCGGAGAGTTGACCTAAATGCCATTACAGGGCAGTCAGTGCGATTTTAATATTAAAGTGTATGCATTACGTATTTAAGGTCTGTAAACTTGGCTTTTTAAGCAAACTCAATTTTTGACCATGAGCTTAACGACAATCAATTATTGTTATTTTGGGCGCAACGACTGACAAATCGGTCAACATGGCGTATGCGCAACATTTGTTAGACGCTGCGGCTGCCATTTATTACGAGCCAATCAAGCATGTTTAACTTATGCGTGTAAAAAATTCACTTAGCTAAACGCATTTATTTAATTGCTGAGCAATATTTATACTGCTTTGTGGCCCACCAAAGGCACATGTGTTGCCCACTGCTGCTAAATGATGCAGTAAATGTTTTTAAACTGTAGATTTTGCTTTGTTGCGTGTTTTTAGGCGCACTCAACTATTTCAGCAACTTCAGGTCGCACATGTGAAATTTCGTTGGCTGCTTTGGCAAACTTTCACTTCAAACTTCGCTTAAAAACACACTTTAACGATTACTTGACTGAAAAGAGTTGTGTTGAAGAATGGTTATTATTTTTAGCACAATTTTTATTTTATATTTTTCCATTCACATTTGCGCTTGAAAAATCAACGAAATGAAAAGTTTCACATGAAATAAAAGCGCTCACACAAAAGGCATCAACATAAAAATCGTTGATTTTCTTGACTACGCATATTAAAAAGGTTTTCTTACGATTTCATTTTTCTTTTCGTATAATTTGGCTTTGGCAGCGTGCGTGAGGCAAATGCAGCACGCACGTACCTGACCTGATTTTTGCTAACTGGCGCAGGTAATTTCCGCATGGCATGGCAACCCTTTTATGTTTGGGGCTTGATTATTTTTTTTTTTCTTAGCCAAGGCACCCTTTTGCCAGCCTTAGCCTTAGCCGAGTGGTTAATGTCGCATAATTATCGTATTTCAGTTGGTTATGAGTTGTCTTATTGTGTGAATGGGCGAAGCCATTTGCCAAACAGATAAACTTGAATGTGTTTATTACTAAATGACGTTATTTTGCATACTTGTCATGAATTTTTGGCTCCCTTAGAAATCTTACTGATGCTTATTAAAATATATTTTGTTGGAAAAAAGGGAAAATAAAGAATCAAATTAAAAATGTTATCCTTTTTTTTGTCACATTTGTTGACAGTTGTGTTAAATGTTTTGCTGATTAGACGAAAGTATTTCTTGTTAAATTTGTGCTATTTATTAATGAAAACAGACTTTAAGTTACTCAGACTTTAACTTGCTAATGACAATCTATCAAATGTATATTTAAATATTATAACAAACCTCATACCTTCTTTCCATATCTTATATGCCAAAACATTAAACTCTCAGCGAGATTTATGAATTTTATTTCCTTAGCCTTGTCTAGTTCAAATACTTATACCGAATTCGACAGTTGAGAGCTATTTTCCAATTATAGAAAATGGCACACTAGTGCGTTCATGCAATACCTTTGACTAGTTCTTGCACTAGTTTCGAATTCGTTAGTTCAGAACTAGTGCCTTCACACAAACAAATATACAACCGGCATGTTATTTTATAGCATAAAATTTCAAAATACGCTAAGCTGGACCTATCGTGTGCCAAGGCAGAACATCAAGGGCAAACAAATAACAAAAATATGAAACAAAAACCGCAAATACCATAAAAGTCTTAAGATAATTACAACACATATTAAGTATTTATGAAACAATAAAACGTTTAGCAAAACCAAACCAAAATTCATAATAACACAAAGAAAGGACGACTCCAACCACAACACACTTACACTCACACACACACGCACACACAATCGTATTAATTTACACAAGTTGCGCATTTAAATTTCACTGAAAGCAGCAACACGCATACACACATGTACTTTGTTCTGTGGCATGAGGGGCGGCAAGTAACACCAACACGAGCGCTGGCAATTTACGACATGAAAGTATTTATAAGTCGAACAAGCGGCTGGTTGAGCACAAGGAAGAGCGTGGGCACAGCGATGAAGATGAAGATGAAAAATAAAATGGCAGCCAAAATGTTATACAAAGCAATAACAAAGCCAGCGAATGAAGAAGTGTAGAACAAAGCCAAGACATCAAGACACCAAATTGTATGCGAATAATTTCAAATCTAAACCAAACAAAAATAAAACTAAATGCGGCAGAAAGTTTTTGATATTAGCAGGGGTCCCCTGTGCGAAGAAATGAAACAATTGATGGTCTTGGGAACGACGACTTGGGGGGGCGCTGTGTAAAACTTTAAACGGAAATAAAATGTTACAAAATAATAAAATGTTGCGTTGTTGTTCAAAAAAGGCATGACATAAACCAACATCAAGCACGACCAAGACCACGACCACGGCCATGAACACAAAGCAAGACAACGGCAAAAGGCAATGCAACAATGCTTAGGGTAAGGCAATGTCGATACGCTTCTGTGTGTGTGTGTGTGTGTGTAAACTGGCAAAAGTTGAAGCGCACTTTAGCCAAGAATAATTTCTGCCAAAAACTTGTACTACAAGCAAGCGAGCAAGTGAGGCGCCTTTAAGTACCTCACAGCTAAGGAGTTGTAGGCCAAGTGGTTAAGCATACAGCGAGTTGAAAGACCGTGGCTGTTGTAGGTAAACTGAGGCACGATTAGTGCAGGAGACTTGCAACTTTTTAATGCCTTACATTGTTTTCATGGCACAGGTCACGCCCCACGTCGCAAGTTCTCGTGTTTACGTACACTTGACGCCGCACTGTATGCTACAACTTTTGCAAATAGTTTGCGGTTATTATTATCAAAATGCCAACACACTTTTGGTGCCAGTGATGACTCAATGGGCGGCTAAGCGTTGCTAATTGTTGCCGCAGTCATTTAACTAACAAATTGCGCGGCACATGTGCAACAAAGAAGATTTCTGGTCAACATTTATTTTATTTAAAAACCAAAGAAAACAAATTAATTTCGTATTTATTTATTTATTTTTTAAACATATCGTAAAACCATAAAAAATTCTTAGTGAAATGCATAGCTATAAAATCGCATCAAAATAATAAATTTTTATATATTAATAAGTATGCAATTGTGTGTGTGGGAGTGTGTGTGTTTGCTATGTGGCTGCAAAAATCTCATAAAATGGAAATAAATAAGAAAAATAACAATTTCTCTAGATAAATATGTGGCAAACAACAGCATGAGCGGCAAGTAGAAAGTTGGTCCTTTGAAGCTTTATAGCGTAGCATGCAACAACAATAACAACAACAACAACAATATGTGTTTGTTGTACAGAATTGCAATATTCATAACTCTCTTTTTTTTCTGCTGCCATGTGGTCAAGTGTGCATGTACGTTCTAGTTACACACACACACACACATGCAAAGGCACACCCACACATGCATATACATACATATCACTATAACTCACCATGCTGTTCAGCGTTTTATTTTGGCCTAACACATTTTTTTATTAAATCGCATGACTTTTCTTGGCTTAACTCGCCTAATGCTCCATTGGCAGATCTTGATACGAAAATTACACTTGGCCATAACATGACTTGCATACTTCATACTGTGAAAACCGATGACCACAAATAAAAGTCGCAAGCATTTCTAACCTAAAACTCAACTGTGTGCATGCTTGCGAGTTACTTCAGTTGCTTGTTGTCGTACGCCTGCAGGACATTGCAGGACAATAGACAAACTCGCACGCTTTGCTACAAGCGTTGACATTCGGCCAACTCGTGCTCGCTTCAAGTCATATTACATTCACAGCAGACCACACACACACACAGACAACTGACACAAAAAGGGTGAAAAAAAAGTCATTGAAAAGCATTGCAGAGCAATTGAAATGATTTCACATCAGGAACATCATCATCATCAACTTTCAGCATGTAACTTTGCAACGTCGTGATCAGCATTTCCATCAGACTCCGGCAATGGCAAAGTTGGCAATATATCAGATTTGATTTCAACACTTCTGCTTTCTTTCTTCCAACGTAGCCAACGTCCTTATGCCAAACCTTATTTTAGTATTTCTCATTTTAGTGCTTATCTAAGACAGGTTTTTATTTCGTTTTCTTTATTGAAATTCCGTATACTTGAGTGTGTGTGTGTGTGTGCGTGCGTGCGTGCATGTGTGTTGGTGTGTGTCAGCGTGTATGATTGTGTTGCCTTCCTTTTGTGTTGCAGTGTTTCTATTGCAAACATTTATTGGGTTTATGAACTTATGTCTGCGGTTATTTACAGTTCACTTTTAAGTCTGAAGCTGCTGAAGTTGCCTTTTGTTAAGAGGTTTTGACGTTAAGTGAGTTGACTTTGTTGTTTGACCAGTACTCGTTGCTTGCATTCACACTTATGTTTTTCTCTATGTGTGTGTGTGGGTGTGTGTTTGAGAGCTATGAAATTTTTCAATGGTGTTTGCCAAATTATGAACTGTCATACTTGTTCCGAATGAAGCTATTGTGAAAATGAAGGCATTTCCGGTTGATTTAAGGCGATTACCGTAGCCTCAAATATAATTTTGGTTACAATAGAAAAACTCACTGCAAATAATCTGCCATGTAATTCTGCTGATCTCCGTTATTAGGAATATATCCGTTAGGATTTGTCGGATTACCAATTACCAGACTTACTTTTGTTAGTTAGCATTTATGGCAAAATAACATTTTCAAACTGGTTGCACTAATAACGCAAATTCTCTTCAATAGAGTAACTTCCGTTTGAGGTTACATAAGTTTTTTAATATAAAATGTTGATAGAAGCAACCATAAACGAATTTATTTTTTGGGTTTGGTGGTCAGCAAAAATGTCATGTCCTTCATTATTTTCTGTTTACAATTGACCCAACTTAGAGCCAACTTTCTTGAAGTTGCCAGAATTTCTTATTGTTTTGTGGCATATAAGCAAAAAGCTTTTAAAAATGGTTACTTAAAATTTTTTTTTTATTGAGCACAAAAAACACTTTAGATACGAAAATATCCCTTAACTGGCTGAGTGCTGACTTCACTAATCAGCAACTCAGTTGAAGGAAAAAAAATAGCACAACTCTTCAAGGAATATTATAGTACTAAATAAAATCATGTGTCAATCAATCATTTGAGCGGTGCTCACTTATTTTGCAGTTTATATAAATGACACAGCGATTTAATATGCAAATGGTTGTGACTTGTAATGTGTGACGGTAGCAAACGATACTTCATGATTTGTTGATTTATCGAAAAAAAAAATGCACTTAAAGTTTGAAATTGCAAGCTATTAAGCAACATTAAAGCGTATAAATTAATATTTCGGCTATGCATTTTTGCATGCCTCAGTAGACTTTCTGGTATGTGTGCTTCTTCTGCTTAAGACCCTCGACAGCTCAGTCACAATTCAGCCCTTCAGTTTTTGCAGTCGCTCTCCTGCTTTCGGCCTCTCCCCCACACAGGCTGCTGCATGCATTTTTGTTCTTGTTTTCCATTAATTATACACACCGTTGTCCTTCGCACGTAATCCACAATACAACCGCAAACTAACCTTCAACACAATTAAAAGCATTTCTGTCACTTATTTCGCCATTTTATTTCGCATTTTCAACTATTACAAATTGTCAACCAATCTATTACTTACTCGCTCGCACTGACAGCCAGCATAATGAACGGCAAAAGTATAAAAATGAGAAAAACAGCATACTGTCTTCTCACTTCTAAGCATTTGCGAATTGTCCTTTTCGCTCTTGCAAAGCTACGGTTTTTCATTTTACTTTATACGTTCGCTTACTGCGTGGCAAACACTAATTCAATTTTTCAGTTGAAAGCTGAAAGCTGCAAACGAAATGCGCAGCACTGCGTTGAGAACCATGCTAAGAAAGGGGCGAATGGATAAACGTATAAAAAAGCAGCAAAAGAAATAAATGAGTGGCACACGAAAAGCGAAGCGAAGCGTGGCAGTGTTGCAACGAGCGCAGTCCATTGTCAGCGACATGCGGCGTGGCAGTGGTGCGCGGCAGGTGCTGGCGGTCGTGGTAATAGTTGATATTCGCGCATCAGTGCGCACATTGAACTGTCAATGTCAGTGAATGAATGCTGCCAACGGCAAAATAGTTCGACTTCATTCTTAATTTATCAACTACAAGCAGCTTCACTGCAGAAACAGAGACAGCAACAGAGACACAAGTGACAGACGGCGGCAGCAGTAAGTGAAACAACTAATGGCAAATGCATACAAGTAAAAAGGATTCGTGTTATCAAAGAGCATAAAGCTAATGCAGTTGGCAAATAGAAGTTGACGACATTATTGATTGTCTAATGACTAAAAGGGCGTATCAAGTAATTGAATTTTCACTTTGCTTTGTGGTGGCTTACAGCTTTAAAAATAATTATCAATGAGCCAGCATAGCCTGCAAGCATATTTTAGGGTTTGTACAAGACATGTTTGAAAGTGTGCTGGAAGGCATAAATAGCGGCACATTTGTGCCATCAAGTCGAAAGTATTATCGCAGCGAGCAAAAGCATTTTAGGCACTGCCAACATGTTCACAACAATTGCCATGAAGACGACGGCGAAGGCAATGGCGACGACAGCGCCAAGGACAAAGATACAATTGGCAAGCAAAGAGGCTGCATTTGAGCGCATAAATCACCGGAAATGAATGCTATTTAGAGCTGTTGACGGAGGCAGCACTATCAGTGTCTGTGTGTGTGTATGCACTCAATGTACTTGCACATGTGTGTGCGGGAGTCTTTTGATTGCCAACATTTACTGCAAACATGGCTGCCGCTTTCAATGTTGTTGCTGAGTGAGCTTAGCTGCAAGATGGCATCTCCGGCATGAAGCGTTGAATGCCACTTGCAATTCCCAAACACTTGTACGCACACAGCTGCAAATGTAAATGACAAGACATGAAAAGTGCAACACAAGCCGACGGTTGAGCCCGCAAGTCGTGCATTAAACTGCAGCCTACAAGTATGCAATGTAAACTACACTTCCGATTTCTATAACCGTCTAGCGAACTTTACAGTCACACTCACCGATTCATTCACTCACTCACTCGCTCACTTAACATATAAATTCACACACGCTGCACTCTTGTGTAGACATACATGAATATTTCTTAATGTATATTCGTGGTTTTAACAATTTGGTTTGTCTCTTGGCAAGGCCGGCAATGAGTTGAGTGCAGTGTTGTTCTGCCGTCGTTTGTCTTCTTATGCGCTTTGCCAAAAAGTGCTTTTAGCCATAAATCTAACAGTCGACTTAATCTCTTCGCTCTTTATGTCTTCTGTGGCTATTTTGTGTGGCAATTTGTTAAAACGGCGGCAGATAAAAACAAACGCAAAGCGAAAATAATCTTGCACAACATAAACAAATTTTCCACAGCATTAGACACGCACAATTGATAACATAAATACAAATACAAATACAAATAAAATATAAACAATAATCAATTCGATATACAATTAAAATTAACATTTAATTTTTTCTCTCTTTTTTTTCAGGTAAGTGTCTTACAGCCTTTTTTGCTTAAGCTTATATATATTTACATGAGGTGAGCGTAAACAAACTGAGTTTTTTTTTTTTATAAATTTATGTTTAAGCAAAAAATAAGTTAATAAAATTGCATATTTGATTAATGCAAAGACCGGGTTTTTCATATATTTTTATGAATATTTTTTACGCTTTAAACAATACTTTTTAAAGCCATTTTTCAGGCGTTTTTTTAAATGCCTGGCAAAATAAACAACAGTGAAATTTACATTAAAGTGTCGTGATAAAAAAAAGAAAAACAAAAATAAAAAAAAAAAAAAAAACAGTGACACAATTGAAATAAAATAAACCGAAAAGAATGCGTGGCATGGTCGACATCGACGGCGTTCATAAAAAGCTTTCAGCGCTGAACAAGCTGCGCTCAACCACTTTACAACTTGTAGAACAATTCATATATATATAAAAACAAAAAATAAACTTTAAGCTGTCATTTTGTTTTCCTTCACCTTCACCGCCATTTCCCCCGTGCACCTCGGCGTCAACTGCATTGTAATATGCATGTGCATGTGCATGCAACTGTCTATAAGTGCGCTTGGCTGTGCGAGTGCCATAAAAATGCCTTTGACACATACAATACAAATGTACAAGCACACTCAGCCACACACACTCGCACGCACACATGCACACACGCATATGCACAGACATCGCTCGTGATTAACGTTGTTTTATTAAATACTTAACATGTTTGCTTGCATTCTCGCCAACTCCTGCAAATTAAAGACCAAAATTCTGTTCATGCGAAATTAAAAATGTCATGAACATAAATAAACTTTCGTATTGCCTGAAAATCACATGATTATATTTTTTTGCCCGCGCGTTTTTTATAAAGCGAAGACGTTTCAATTTTCTGCAATCCCATAAAAAATGCCTTCTACAATATATTTCATATATGTTCGTGTGTCTGTATGTTTGTGTGTCTGTGTGTTTTGTATTAGAGCGCGCACATAATCGATGACAATGATGATTTGTGGTCTATTTGTTATTTATGACCTACATAGAATATTTTTCATGCTTTTACTGATTCGGCTGCAAATTATTGCCATTTGATTCAATTAAATTTTCGTTGCTGTTAACTAATAGCACTCGTTTACATTGAAAGAGTTCTCAATGTAACAGCATGTTATGTTATAGTTACAGTTTAAGTTGTTTACAACAGTCTGTTACCAACAACAGTGAAGAGTAAATAAAACGGAGCGCCATCAATTACATTTTGAAGAGCGATTTTCTAAATTGTTAACAGCGACGAATTAAAAATCATGCTTACAGAGTTGACACTTTCAACAGTTAACATTAAAGAGTGCGCATTCAGTATGTTAACAGCGCTGTAAATGCTGTTCTAGTACTAAGCTGACTAAATAATGAGACCTTATAACGTATAGGAATTTCATAACTAAGGCTTTGATGTGTTCCTTGGTTGGTGGTTGTAAAAACCATTAGTTCATACTCAAAAATAAAGTCCTAAGTATTGTTTATTTCTATAATTGACTTACAAGCTGGAGGTGAGTCTTTCAAGCTTATTTCGCTAATGCACTGATTGTTTTAAGCTTTTTTAATTTATCATATTCTTCATGAAAACTTTCTAGTAACAATTACTAGACACTTTCAGAACTTGTTGAATTTTGTGCACTATCAAGACCACACGCATTCTCGTTTTAAACAAAACAACCTTAACAGCGCAAAAGAGTCTCTATTTAACAGTAACAGTTTTTCGACGCTGATGCTGTTAACATTATCTCTTTGCGTAAAACCGGCATTCATTGTTGAGTAAAAGAGAAAATTTCCCATGGCATTTGCACAAATCTCTTGAAGCAACAATGGCCATTGGAGCGCAACACACACAACCTACTAACCTAGTGAACACAATATTGGGCAATAAGGCGAACGAACAATTACTATCAACATTCAAAAGGATGTGAATTTAAGAGAGCTTCACTTTGAAGAGCAAATGTCTTCAACTGGCATTGTATGCTGCATGTTATCGTTGCACGAACAAACATCCGAAAGACTTCAATGTGGGCACGATGAAGCTGTAAAGTGACGACAGTTCCTCACAGCATCCTTGCTGGCCACGAACCGCGTTGGCGTCAGTACGTTTTGAGTTGTTGATGGCGGCGCGCGCGTTTGCGGTGCGATAAATGTCAGCGGAATAAGCGATTAACTTAGCAAAAGAGTAAATTTCAATTAAATGTGGGTGCCTAAAAGTAGGCAGCATATTTGTATGGTGTTGCAAAAAAAAAATAATTAAACAAATTTCAATTAAGAGTGTCAAAAAAAATACTAAAGTGTTTGAAATAAAATAAAAAATTTAATTAATTAATTAAACAACAAAAAATAAATAATAAATTAATTTTAGAATAAAACAAAAAAAAAAACAAACCAAAAACAATACAATTAAAATCAAAAACCAAAGAAAAAATATGCCATATAAACTACTATTTTTTTTAAAAATGTGCATTTATAAATAATTAGAACAGTTTATTGAAGTGATTATCATCAACAAGCAAGCGATTTAAGCCGCTTAAATGTCATGTACGACAACAACAACAACAACAATAATGTAGTAAACGACGGAGTCGATCAACGACAACATGATTAATCTCAATTTATGATGAGCAAAAAAAAAAAAACAGCCGAGAAATATTACAAATTCGCATAGTTTATGGATAAAAAAAAAAACGAAAACCATGCAAACTTGTGCAGCACATAATCAATCATGCAATTTTTGAAATGTGTTGTCAACAAGCAAACAGAGAAAATCAAAAATAAAAAAAGAAAAATTCAACAAATTGTTTGAAAAATTAACGTGCTTGTCGTAAACGCGCTGGAATGGCGAGGCCAAGTCATATAAAACAATTAAGGATAACGGCCGAAAGTCAATTTGGGCTTTTATTTTATAGTTTATCATTATTAGTATCGCTGCCATTATTGTCAGCATGGCATGACCAACAACATAATAAGCCTTATGAGTATAATCACACTGATCGGACCATCACATATTCATAAACCAATTATGCCTAATTAGTATTGTTATATCAATTTTAAATGTCATTGTGTGCGTGCGAGTGTGTGTGCATGTGTGTGAGTAAGTGTTTGTGCTTTGGTAGCTGACATGACATGACAGCGCCAAGTGAAACAAAAAGCCATTTTGTGCTTCTGGCTATAAGCATAAAAGACATAGAAAAACCAACACCAGCAAATGTTTGCGACTTAATCACATTCACACTCACACACACACATACACACACAAACACTCATTTATTATAATTAGTTATAAACATAAATCAGACAATTATGGTGAACAATATTTTTGTGTCACTAATTGAATTGAGATGTTCCGTTGTAGGCCAAGTTAAGGCAGAGTGATAAAAAATAATACCAACAAAAAAAAAAGAGAAGGGCGAAGAAAATGCAGAAGGGAAAAATTACATAGTACAAGATTTTTGCATTTGTCACTGTTTGCTTCATTTCACTGAATAATTAAATGCGTATTACACAAAAATTTTATTCCACACACGCACTCACGCACGCACGGACGCACGGACGCAGGCACGCAAACGGAGTATTACGGATGAGCATAAAGTAGGAAAGTCAAGTTGCGCCTTGTGCGAATTTATCATTTGCTGCTCTCCGTTTATAAGCGGTCATTACTTTTCGGGCTCCTGCACAGTCAGACGCTCATGATGATTTTAGTGCGCTGTGTGTGCCAAGCCAATGGTGAATGCCATTGATGTTAGCCATAAAAGTGTTGCCGCTTTTTGGTGTACTTAAAATTATGATTACTAAATTTTTGATGTCCAGAGTTGCGGTTTTGCGCTCGCTCGCTTGCTTGGTCGGTCTTTGTCACTTTGTACACGTCAAGCAATACCAAAAACTATAAATTCTCGTGTAATGTCAAATGTCGTGCGATGAGTTGAGATGAGTTGAGATGAAAGGCAACAGCAGCATTAGTTGGGGTAATACAAACGACTGCCAAAGTCAAACAACAATGTCAGTCACGTTGGCTTTGACTAGTTGTTGTTGTTGTTGCTGACTTGGCGCGGTCAACTGACTATGACTGTGTGTGTGTGTGTTTGTCGCTGTGGCACACATTTTTTGGTTAGCGCATTTCTACTCATAAATCGTATGCAATTTTTCGTTGCTGTCTCATGATGCTTTCATATTTCGCTCCTTTGAGCGCTGCCCTGTACGTGTGCGTATGTATCTCCGTGTGTGTGTGTGTGACTTGACTTGCTTGTAGATTTTTAATTAGTTTAAACAATTCTACGCTTAGCTGCTCTGAGTGTTTCGGTCACTGGGGAATTTCTGTGCGTGCGTGTTTTTGCGTGTTTTAGTTTGAGCGTGAAATGAACTTTGTGCGTAGAAAATATGTCATCTTGTTGAAATACACAAACTGTAAGGAATTTCTTTGTGTTAAGCTGGAAAATTTAATTTTAAAATTAAATGTATTTACGACAAAAACTTCTACAAAAATTCTATAATAATTTAAGTGATGACAATTCCATTTCATATTTCTGTGTCGAAAGTGGTTTTCATAATATAAAGTTTCGTTTGAATGCGTAATCAAGTTAAGTATACATTAAATTTGTTGGTCGAATTTTTCAAGTTTTACTCAAGTTGGTTAAGCTTTAAATCGGTTGAACAGCTTTTATCGTCAAACAAACTCAATTTGCGCAATCGTCTCGACCGCACTAATGGCCAAATATGCTACGGCTTTGGCCACATCCGCCTGTCAAATGACTGTCGAACGTTGGCAGCAATTACCACAACCAGCACGACAACGTTTAGTTTTAGTCAAAGACAAGATTTACAATCAGACCACGACTTGCGGCCAACGCTGAAGCACAGAAGCCAATATTAACATATGCCCCAGACACTTAACGCTTAATTGCGCGAACGCACTCAAACAGTGATTTGCGTTTGTCATGCCGGCTAAGTATACATGTGTGTGTGTGCTTGCAGGCCGACTTAAGTTGTCATACCTCAACAATTAGACACTGTGGCGATTTTGATCAAATAGCGCTGTCTACATACAACAGGTTTTGCGGCTTCGAAGAGCAACAACAATGACACAGACAAAAGCCCCAGAAACTGCTGGCAAAACAAATCGGCAAACAGCCGTGCACGTTCCATTGAAATCAATATCGTAATGCGAAATGTGCGCATTCGTCAATAATATCTTGTGCACAAATCATGTCCTGCCTCACCAAGTTACATTTCATGCTAAATTAGATTCATTTGTGCAACGAAATGAGATATGAAAATATGTTTGCCAGTCATGCTTTTGCCGACGTCGCTCGGTCGGTCTGTCTGTCGGTCTGTCGGTCGGTCGACGAGTTTCGTGGTCAAGTGCAAATACACTGCTTCGACTTGAGTTCATTAATGCTGTGCTTGCGTATTTGAGTATTTTGTGTATATACTTTACCTTTGCTAAGCGGATTGCCATGAATTTGCTGAGCACGAAGTAAAAATAAAGTCGACTCAAACAAGCGGCAAATAAATAAATAAACGAACCCACACAAAAAAAAAAAAACAACAAAAAAAATATACAAATGGAAAAGAAAAAGAAAGTAAAAATTAAGCCTCTGCACACATCAAAGGTTCTGTTGTGTTGAACAAAAACGACGAAAAAAAAAAGCCGAAAAAATGATGTGCGCACAAAAGTATGCTATGCTAAAGTAAAGACTACAACCGAAAATGTACGAATTATTATACAAGCAAAAACAGAGAGCTACGCTGCAATGCAAATTTGTGTATGTGTATGTGTGTGTGTGGCGTTGCCTTGCCTTGCCTTGCCTACGAAAATATTCTTGCATCTTTTGTTTTTGCATTTGCTGTCGGTATGCTTTCTATTTTTTTATAGAATATATTTTCCACTTTAATTGTTTTTATTTTATATTTTAACATACTTATGACTTTCACACAAAACTTGCCATGTCGAAATATGCCAGCCGCCTCAGCAGCACAGGCACAGGCTCCGAGTTCGGCACCGACATTGTGTATGTGTGAAAAACCACATCACGTTGCAACGTTTTATTTATTCTGTCAGTTGTTCACGCTCTCTTGATTGCAACAGCAACAGCCCGCGCCCTGTCACTGTGCTCATCACGCCTGCTGTGCTGTACTGTGCTCTGTGCACTGCTGTTCTTCGTTCCCACGAGTCCTGGCACTTTTATAACCCAGTTTGTTGTTGTTGTTGTTATTTCTTGTTTATTTTTTATATATATATTTTTTTTCATCATACACTCTTTGCCGGCATATTTGGTATGTTAATAAACTTGACGTTTAAATCGTATTGCGTCGTGCATTGTGTGTGTGTGTTTTTGTGTGTTTGTGCACAAGTCTCTGTGCATTGCATGATGCATATTGCATACTTCGAGGCGCGCACTCAGCACCATCTCTTGTTGGTCAACGGTTGAGTGCATCTTCATTTTATTTACATACCTGTGACTGAGACTGACTTCTTTGCCCGTTTCTCGCTACTCGTTTCTCGTTTTGCAAAAGTGTATTTATTATTTGTACATAACTGTATTTCAATTAATTGTCTTTTTTCACTGGCATAGAATTAATTTACAGCTTCTTTTGCATTCAGTCTGAGTTAAGTCGATTCCACTGAAATAAATCTAAATACAACTAAATGACCCAATTTCGAAGAACTTGTTTTTATTTATTTTACAATTGTTTTTATTTATTTTACAATTGTTTTTATTGTGCCACTTCACTTTCAACGTTTCTTTATTTTCTTATTGAATATTCAATTACCGAGAAATTTTGCTTGAGCGCACAAACGATACTTTGAAGTCGTATTTCATTGCCGATACAAATATGTAAAACAGCTGCAATTCCACACTCATGAAATATCACTTTTTTCGGCTGAGAAGAAATAAAGGAAATACACTTTCTGAAACTTTCTGCACAATAATAATTTTTAAGTAAAGAAATAATGTTGGTAAAGTTTATTTTTCGCTCAATAAAAAATACGTGTTGAAAACTATCAGCATAATTGACTTGGGGGTCATGTTGCACAGCAGCGTGGCATAGTAACGGAACAATGAGTTAAGACATGGAATTTCTGCATGCTGTAAAAAAATCTTTAACATTTTTTGAAGATAAGGTGGCAGAAGGTTCTGTCATAACAGAAAAAAGAAGTTAAGTAGCAGTGAAACGAATATCTCATTTGTCATCATTATTCATATTGCGATAAATGTGCTAATTATTTATTCATTTCAACGCACGTCAAATGCCGACAGCGACAGCGAAGTTAACTAGAAAGCCAATTGCGATACTTTGCACACACTCAGGCACAGTCACAGGCTCAGATTGAATTACACTCGACAGCACGCGTTGCGCGTTGAAAAGATTAAAGCCAACTGATTAACTTCACTCACTCACTCACTCACACTCCTTGCGCCCCATTCAAAACAAACACAGCCAACAGGAGTGCTTTGTTGCACGGCACGGCACGATCCTTTGCTCTGCGCTGCTATCCTCTGTTTTGTTTTCCGCTCTGATTTCGTACATGGCTGACATGTGCAAAATGCTGCCGGCGTTTGACGTTTTGCTCTCCGCCACTTTGATATTTGCCGTATTACGCTACATTACATTACGTTACTTTGCATTACGTTACGTTACGTTAAATTATGCTTCGTACAGATTTCATTTACTTGCATTGTTCGTTCATTTATAAACGGTTTTATGTCATGTTCTCTTCATTGTTGAGATTTGCTTGATTTTTTGTGGGCGCTTCTGTACTTGTAAAAAAAATGCTTGTTCATTTGCGCAATTCATGTGCACTGACATAGCAAGTTGCTTTGAATGGAAGGTGTCTGTGTTGTGTCATCATTGTGATTTGATTTGCGCTTTGATGTTTATGCCAGCGTTTGATTTATATCCTGCGCCTCATTGATTGCTAAATACATTTGATTGTGCAAAGCCTTTCTCAAGCATCTTGAGGCACCACTTAACAAATTGTTTGCTAACTTTGTGTTAACTGAAACTAAGTTAACACAATTGGTAAATGTTTGCATTGCTTGTGAGCCCACAAATTCAACTTGTTTGTCAAACGTTCAATCATGCCATGACGAACGCTTTTACGGCACACGGCAAAGTAAATAGAATTTCAACGCAGTTGTTCGAAACTTTTAACGTTTTACCATCGCCTTTCAACTTTCACTGGCATTTCAATCTACACATTCTTTAGCAACAACAACAAAAACAACAACAACAAAAGCAACAACAAAGGCGCGCATGGACGCTTGAGCGCACCTTAAGAAAACACACAACTGACTTATTTCTACTTCACCTAGTTTTTTTTTTTTCTACTTCTTCTTCTTCTACACATTTTCGCTTTTCTCTCCTTTTTAATGACTTTTCACTTATTTGGAGCATGAGAAACTTTTCAATACTTTAAGTATTTGCTTTTTTAGGTCACTCAGTCGAGTGCATTCGGTTACCATGCACATGTAACATTACTTAATATCGCACTTTGCAGCTGTGCTCTGTGACATGAGCATGGCGAAAGGGCGCTAAGCAAAAGTCACGAAAATGTTAGCTTGAAAATTCTGGTTTTACCGAAATATGCTAATGATCAACTCGACGCTGACGACGCCTTACAAGTGCCAATTTATCTCAAGCAAATGCTTTTTCGCTTCGTGTTGTTGTGTTGTCTTTTTTCTGCTCGCTCTTTCGCCTTGCCGGCTGTCAAGCAAGCGTGCGATAAGCGAGAAATATCTGTGTGCTTTTAGGCGTTGGCGTTGGCGTTTACTAGCTAACCAAGCAGCCAGGCAGGCAACCGAGTGTCATATTCGCGCCCCTCTGTTATAGCTGCTTAATTAAGTCAGGTACTTTGCCGTTTATTACATTTTTACATTAAAATTTGTTTTATTTTTCGAGCGCAGAAATTGTTCACTTTTCTTCATGTCGCTAACGGCTGCGAATGTCTGTCGAACTGTCTGTCCTGCGCTTTATAACAAAATAAATGCTAGCAAATTAATTCTTATGAATTTAATTAGTGTGAGTATGGGAAGCGTCCTGCGGCAATTTTGCTTTCATTCGACACATTTTTATATGCGTTTTTTTTTTCCTTTTTGGATTTTCCTATTTTCAACATTTTCGTCGCTCATGTTCATTACGAGAGCTGTTAAATGATATGACGCTGGGGAGCATGGCATAGTGTGTGTGTGTGTGTGTGTGTTGAGAGTATAAGAGCTAAGCTCGTGTTTGTGTCTCTGTTTGCCGTGTGTTGCACGCACAAAGTAAGCAGTTAAAGTCAGTTTGCCATTTTGTGTTCATGGCTCTGTCTGTCTGTCGCTCGGTCGGTCTGCCTGTATGTGTGTTAGTGTAGGATATAAAATGCACTCAGCTTGTTCATATCGTTGCTCATTTTCTTGCTTTCTACGCCTTCTGTATATCCTGAACCGCATTTTTTAAGCCACAACAGCCAAGCTCGTTGCACAAAATCTTTTACAAACTCTTTGTGCATTTGTTAGTATTCGTGTATGTGTGTGTGCGTGTGTGTGAGTTTTTATTTGTATTTCTAACAACGTATTCCCGTATTTGTGTCATTTGTGTGCGTGTGTGCGTGTGCATTGCTAAGCTTTTGTCTTACTTTCAATGCGTCCTGTCTCTGCGTTGTGAATCGTTAGTTTATAATTTTCAAGTTGGATTGCGCAAGGACTCAGGTTGCCTTTGTTATTTTTTGTTTTTCGTTTCGCACAGGCAAAAGCAAAAGCGGGTCAAATGTAAGCAACTGCATGTGTGTGTGGGTGTGAATGTGAGTGCGAGTTGATTGCACTTTTTCAGCTTATTATGCTGACGTTAAACGAGGGTTGAGCACTTCTTTTATTGTACAGCTTTTTTTCTTTCATGTGTTTTATGTATGAGTACGCTACTTGAATAGCAACATTATCGCATAATATAATCATTGAGTTGACGTTGATGCCACAAACACAGCAGCAAACCCGCTTTCCCTGCGCGCCGCCGCCTGAAGACACACACCGTTTTTTTAACCATGCTTCTCTTTAGTTCTCTGCTTTGTAGCTTACTTGTAGTATCAAGCAAAGGACATTGCTGAAGGACGCTGCTTGCCCTTTACATTGGCATCAACTTAATTTTACTTTTGCTGTGAGCGCACATAAAGCAATCGCAATAAAATCGCAACACCTCAAAAACCAATTCAGTTTTGTAATACAGTTTCTTCATTGCTTTTGCTTTTCTTTAACTCATGCTCTTCCTACTCTCCTTTGCCTTGCCTTGCCTTTGACAAGCATCATTATACTCATGCTCATCGTCAACGAAGTGGTCAACGGTCTAAGTCCGTGTGGCATTTGAAGCACGCTTTTAATAGCCTCGAGCGACTTTCGCTCGTTACTGCTACTTAAAATACTTTGCGAACATTTTTATTGCCATTTGCTTCATTTCGATTCGATTCGATACGATACCATTCGCTTTGGCTTAGTTTCGCTGCAAGCGCCAAGACTTCAACACAACAAACTTGAGTTAAGCTCGAGTCAACTTTCACAACGAGTCAGGTTAAATTAAAGCAAAAAAAACAAAGCCAAACAAAGTAAAGAGAAGTGATGAGAAGTAAAGTTGCGTAACGTCTTGTAACTAAGAACTTGAAAACAAACTAATGAGTTTCCGTACAGATTTGCCACTTATGACATGCTAAGTGTTCTTGCACTGATTGTGTTTCGTTGCGACTTTTGCTTGAGACTTGCACTTTGTTTTTCTTAAATGAATGTAAGCATTTTTTGCAGCATCATCATCATCATCATGCTCATGTTCAGCATCGGCAGTGCTTGTGGGCGTTGACTTGGTTGCCAATAATGCATTCTTCATAATAGTTTCGCTTATCCACTTGTTTTTTTCTCTTATATCTTTTGATACTTACGCCTGTTTTACTGCAAGCTTTTACTGCTTTTGTTTCGCTGTAAACTAATTTGCATATTTATTGCACAGATTGTAAAGGGAAATTGCGTAGCATAAATCTTGTGCTTTCTTCGTCGGATACTCAACTGACAAGCCAAGACAAAATGGAAACGAGCACGAGCACAATGGCAGAGGTCGTGGCTATTCTTTTAAGTGGTTTTAAGTTGGTCTTATGTCTGTTACTAGTTGGCGCATGGCTTATAAGCTGCTTAAGGCAGAAGACTGAATCGCTTAGTGTGCTTAATTTGTGTGCCTTATTGACTCATCCGCAACCGCTTTGAGGTTGACACAACGCTAATGAACTTTCCATTGTATTAACTCATTTTTATTAATCGTCGGTATTGTGTTAAAATTTTGCGGCATACTTTCGATAAGTCAGCGTGTCATTAATAAAGCTTTTAACACAATTTCACGCCCCCTTATATACAAACACAAAATTGTATATTATATAAAAATAACAGAGCAATTTGTCAATGTGCGCGCGTTGAGTTAAAAAAGAAATATTGCATTATAATTGATTTACTTTATTAGACGTCAATCAGGCGCTGAGCAACTTTCACAAGCGTCACTCATACGCAACGTGGCACGCATCAATTTAGCAAAAAAAAATAACAAAAAAAAAAGGAAAGCAAAATAAATAAAAACAAAATAACGCAGGCAAAAGTTTCTAAGCAGAAAAAAAAAAATAAAAAAAAAAATAAAATATCATCTATAATACTTTGTAGCAGTTTGACTGAAAGACCGAACGCCACCGGCACACATTACATGCTTCGCTGCTGATAAGAACAATTTGAGTTACTCACTCACTCATTCACTCACTCACACACCGCCGACGTCTTGAGGCATTGATTGATGTCACTTTAACTAGCGTACAAAGCTCACAAAGCAATTTCAACGCACAACTTTGGCCATCATCTATGCTACCTCCCGCCACGGCCAAGTTGTATCAGCAGAGCTGCTTGCAGCCGTGCGAATCGGCATTGCGTCTGGTTGGGCGTGCACGATGGACTGAAAGTGTTCATAATTTTATGTGCAAGCGACATTATTGCGCCATTTAAGTGTCGGCAAGAAAAGAAAAAAAAACAACGAAAAACAGAAACAAAATAATAACGCACATATTTATGATATTTATGCGTGACACCCACTTATGTTGGCAGCCGAAGTCAACGGCGCCATTTGCCTGGCGTTTGACACGCAGCTCGCTTACAAATTAAGCTTATCATTTGCGCACCAAAAATTGCCACCAACTGCGCTTTTGTCACTTTTAATCTCAATAAAAGTAAAGTTTCGCAGTCATCGCTGCTGCTCTTGGTATTGCTGCTCTTGGTATTGCCGCCTTTAACGAACAGCTACCAGAAGCGTCAGCAGACAATTTGGCTCAATAGCGCTGTTAGGCCATGCCACGCCCCTGCATGTGTCATAAACTGCTCGATTCACTTCAAGTCAAGTCGCTGCTGCTCATCATAAGCTCACTCACTAAGCCAAGACGGCGTCTGTGCCAAGCGCTAAACTCCTACATGAAAATACTTGTGTCTTGTGTGTGTTTTGGTCTGTCTTCTTTTTCGATTATTGTAAGGCGCATTTACCCTACTTAGTTTAATATTATATGCATAAGTATAAGTTATGTACATGTGTGTGTGAGTCTGTGTGCCTGTGTGTGTGTTGGAAAGTTTGCCATTTTGACTTTTATCGTAGTAAACTTTCATTTTTAACGCCTACCCAAATTGTCCTGACGTTTGCTACGACTTGTTTTTTTTTTATCTTCTCGTTATTTCGTATGTGTTGCCAAATAAAGAAAAATCAAAATATCATAAACACTCGTCTTACCCGTTGTCTGCCCACACCACCACTGCTCTAACAACTTCTTCACCCGTGGCGTTTGTGCGCTTGTTGTTGTTGTTTTGTCATTAGATAAATAATGCCATAAGAAATAAAGCTTTTGAATTTGTGATTCTCTGCTCTTTTTTTTTTATAAATTTATTTTCCTTTTTTTTTTCATGTTATTTGTGCACAGCTCAGCATAAAGTTGTCCTTTTCAGTTGGTCATGTTTGGCATTTTTGCCGCCGACAGCGTTTTTCACATGTGTGTGTCAGTTTTTGTTGATTTTTGATTTTTGGTTTCATTTGTGGTTCACGTTAAATATAAATGTATTTAAAACTGTGCAGCTTCCGAGAAAGTAATTTTAAAATCATCACGGTAAATGACAAGAATATTTTAGTGCGGCAAACCCAAGGCGTTTCGATTGCTCAAATATTTTATAAATAAGACACAATTTTCTTGCACACACACACATTGAACAACTGAAACAGTTTAATCTTAGTCCAAAAATGCTTGGCATTTTTCCGAACTCAAAGCAATCACAAAACTTGAATAATTCAAGCCGAAAGATATTTAAACGCAAAACTTTTTTAATTGAATGAATAAATAAGCGTTTGATTTGCTCGAACAAAATTTTCATTTCATTGTTATTATTATGTTTTGTAAACTTCGAAAGAAATCCTTTACCACTCGTCTGACATTTTTTGTTTATTTTCAAATATGTAAAAGAAAAATTGAAATAAGATACATGACCAAACATGTTTTTATTTATAGAACGTTTTGAGCAACTAAACAACATTTCACATGCCGATGAAATCTTCTTAAAAGCACAATTCACAAATATATATTATTTTACACACAATCTAAGCGCCTTAGTATCCCATTTGCGACAATTAAAGTTGTCATGAAATACATATAATTTTTATCGATAAAAAAAAACATGATGTTCACGCATCTTTCTTATGTTTTTTCATTGGCTCATAAACGTATGAAAAATAAGCATTATGTTGGCATTTACTTGAGATATTTATTGTGCTGCTTCTTCCACCAGTCCCACGCCTTGCTGCGTTACTTTAGTCGAGACTATTAATGCGCCAGCAGCTGTTTGTGTTTATATAACGGTTTATAATCGCATTATTTGTGGTACAGAAGAGCGTCAGGCTCATAAGATAACATCAACAACTTCGACAGTTATAAACGACAAAGCATGTGGCAGGCGGCTAAACACAAATACAGATACAGATACAGCACAAATACAAATACAAAGAGACAAAAGCGTACAGCGCTGTATGCGATAACAGCTTATTTAAATGACAACATGCGTGCGTTTTTGTCCTGCGGCAGCGTATTTTATATGAAAGTGCGTGAAAATATCATAAAAACAAAAAGCGAAGTGAAAATAAATAAAAATCAAGGGACAAACGTAGCACAACGCACATATAAGCTGAAACGTGCGCCTGTGCGTATGCAACGGTTTTTTTGTGAGACGAACTGCCATTGTCTGTTGTCAGAGTAGATACTTTCAGCGTTAAGCGAACTTTTCAACAGTTAAATCATTGTCAGTATTAACCACAGGCAACATGCTAAAATACGCGCGCTGACAGCAGCGACCGGCAGTGAGTGAGCGAGGGGGGTTACTTCGGCTTGTTTGCCTTTGTCGCCCAACAAACTACGTGCTTGTCGTGACAGACCAAGCGACTGGCTGCCTGACGCGCTGTCAGTCGCAGTCATCATGTGCCAACCTTTGATTCAATGTTAGAGACGTCGCTGCGTCTCGTTACGTCGCTTAACGTTTTTGCTTTAACAACCAACTTATCCAATTTGCTCACTCGTTCGCCATTTCGTAGCTGTCAACCTGCGCCATGCGCATTTTAGTAGAATTTTATGTTGACTTTCGTTGTACGCTTTTTGATACGTTCTATTTTGTCAGCATTTCATTTCAAATGAAAATAAATTCAAATGATTTATTTACGAGCATTTGATTTATTCGATTTTTCTACTTCGCCTTTTTTTTGTCGGCATTGTTTTCGCTTTTGTCGCTGCTGTCTTGTTCGGCATTGTTACGGTGCCTCATTGCCTGTTAGCCTTGCTGCTGCTGCTACTGCTGCTGCTGTTCCAGCTGTCGTTGTCGTTGTCGTTGACGTTGCGTGTTTTCGTTCAATAACTGCAAATTTCATTTTTGCGCCACCTTCGAATTTTTTGCGCATTTCAATTACATTTTTCATCTCGTTTGCAATAAATAATGCAACAACATATGTGTGTCTATATTTGTGTTTATTTACGTTTGTGTCGTGTTCGTGTAGCGGCGGTTATATGAAATCTAAAGTTCAATGCATAAAAGTTTGTTTAAGGCCAACGGCGCCAATCATAACTTCATCTGCCACTGAAATCCTTTACCAAGTTACTTTTCGTATCGTTTCGACGAAAACTTTTTAGTTACAAAACTTGCGTACTTTTGCTAAGTCTCTCCTAATCCTTTAAGCACATCCAATCCGCCTACAAAGTCTTTTACTCAATACATTTTATAAACTTTCAACGACTTTTCGCACGCACACTAAAAATATTTACATACAAAATTAATACAAAAATTCATGGCACAACACACGCCGCCCCGCATGTACCCCGCAAGCTACCCGCAACAACCACTGGCCAATTACTTTGTATGTACGAAAGCAACTTGTTTACCAAGTTGCTAAACGCAAAAATTAGTTTTTGTACAAACAAATACATTCTAACGACAGCGTTGAGGCAACTCTACCTCGCTCACTCGCTCAGTGCTCGGAATTTCTATTTCGAGGTTGGCCGTTGTTTTGTTGTTTGTTGTTATTTCGAAGCATTTAAACAAATTAATTTCATTTGATTTAAGTTTGTATTTGTATTTGTTTTTCGCATTGAGCTTGGCATAGATTTTGCCAACAATTAAGCCAAATGAACTGAAGTATTTATGAATGCCACGAGCGATGACGTTGCGTATACGCAATATTTTCGCAACAGTATTGTTTTCGGCTGAGCGACGTGCTGACTTAATTAAATTTCTGTTGCAATTTTGTTAACGAAAATTGTTTGTCAAAAAAATATAAAAAATAAGTTTGCACACTTTTTGTCCAACTCAATCAAGTATATATGAAATATGTTGAAGATATTTTTTTATTTTTTTTAATTTGGTTTTCGCTCTTAAAAAGTGCTTGAATGTTTCGAAACGATAAGCACAACTTTAATTGATTGTTCACAGACATTTGAATTTATCAAATTCGTTTCATTTATCCCCTTCGCTTTATACAAATGTCTCTCACCTTTGTTCAAGAACTTCAACTTCACTCCTGTTCAACACAGACAAATTCAATGATTTAAAATAGTTGACCAGCTCAATGGCAATACAATGAAATAGTCATCAAAATCTCTCATTTTGAGACCAACAACAAAGTCGACATTTTGTTATTGTTTTATGACAACAAGTAATGCGTACATTGTTTGACGGCTGTACCAATAAGGCAAAGAAAAATGAACAGAAACAACATGCCAGACGACATCTAGAACTTTTCTGACGCTGATTGCTGTCGGTCCGTATTGATGGCAGAATATGTTGAACAATGTAGGTCAGTTCGCATGCAAACTCATCTGAATTGCAACACATCAACAAATTCAAACCTTCTGAGAATTCGAAAGTGATGGCGGCAACTGAAAACCATGACGAGGAGCAGGAAACAGCAACTTTCGACATTTATTTGTTGCAACAAATGTTGTAACTTTATTGTGTGTAACATTGTGTAAGTGTGTTGGCGTGCGTGTGTAGTAAAAGAAGTCCTTGAAAAAAAGGATATCTTTTCTTTTTTACGGCTTTTGTTCCTTTGCAAAAATGGCAAATAAATATTCGTATCCTTCATTCTACAATGTATCTATGCAACGCAAGCATGGATTTGTCGTTGCTTCACTCATCGTTGTAATTGTACGTTGCCAAGTAGCATATTTTCATATTCAGCTGCAAGTGGGTTTCCCAATTAGTATGAAACTTCAAATCGCAAAGATCAACAAACGAACAAAACTGTCTTTTTTATTGAAAATCTTATTTTTTATTGTCAGCAAGAATTGATTTCACGCGAGAGGTTGAAATAATCAATAGTATTGCCTCAACATCAAATTAGTTTTGCTACGCAAATAAATACGGCATTGTATTAAGATATATTTTAGTCATGTTTCTCTATAAGTGAGTTGTGTTGCTTGTGAACGTTAGCTACTTTTGCTTTTGAAATGCGTTTCATACTCGTTGTTGTTTTGTTTAGTTTGCTCTGTCTCAGTGTCGACGCCAAAAGAACAAATTGTATGCCATATTAGTTGAAGTTTGCAAAGCTGGCAATGACGTTTAAATCTTTTCTCTAACACAAACAGTCATAGAATGTCCGCCGGGTTCAAAATTGAGTTGCGCACCGCCCAAATGCAATGGAAATATGTGTCCTATGATGTGCCGGATCACCTGTATGCCTTCCTAAAGAACGATTCCAGCCAAATTTATTTTCCATTGTTCTTTTAAAATAAAATAAATAAATAGAAACATTTAAGAAAAATTTATTTATAAAATATATTTTTGCAAGAGGAAATCAAAATTAGATATGATGTTGCAAAGTGTTTAATAATAGTTTAGTTTTCTATTTTGTTTGGATTGTTGTTTTCATGGCATGGGTCAGTTATTTATATTCGATTTTTATTAGGGTAATTTTAGTAAAAATTTAATGAGTTCGTTCAAAAGTCATGGCTTCACTCTAGTGGTTGCGATTTCGAAGACTTTCTGCTGAAGATCGAAAGTGCTAAAGACAAAAATTATTCACCACCTGTTTAGCTTAACTATCTGATCTGTTACAATGATCTATTCAGAGGGCTGTTTATTTTTTTCCACACATGGTTTTTGCTACAAAGTCGTGAGTAATAAAAACCCTTACAGTATTACCTTCCTACATGTATAAAGTTCTATTGTATTATAACTTTAAATATAAATGCAAGTTTTACAGTTGTGATTTATTTTTCTGTGCAATCAAGAAGGCGTCACTAATTTATGTATCATTAATTTAGTCAAGCTTTTTAACAGTTTTGGTTTGCTAATAGCTTTATAGAAGTAAATTATTAGGAATTCCAGTAGCACAGTCGACAGAACATGTGCTTTCATATAATTCTCATATTCTTATTGTGTTTTCAATGGCCGATTGGCTGTAAGTATCTCACATAGACTGCAAGACAGCAAGACACTTTCATTGAGTTGCATTGCAGATTGTTGTCCAAAAGGCGAGGCTTTGAAATGCGGCGATGACTGTCTTGGCACCTGTCCGGAGCCCTGGTCGTGCCAATGCAAATCTATTTATGACAAGCCCAGCAAAAGAAACAAGAAGAAGGAATATAATCTTCGAACATAGGATTAACATGTTTCACTTTGTAAGCTCATTCGAGCTTAACTCGACTGTGGATCGGTTAGATATAAGAACACACATTAGATTTCACAAATGGTCATTAAACATCGCCATGGGCAAAGTTGGCGCTTGCGTGTTGTAAAAATCTGAGCCAATTAAGCTGAAGTGGCATGTAGATTGTTGAACGATGTTGTTTTTACTATTGTATATCCTTGACCTTTAACCTAAGGCATTGCAAAGCATAACTTTGGGCGAGTTTATAACGAGCGCCGTTTAAATATTTAATTGTTGAGCAACAACAATTAGTCGAACAATAGGCAAAACAGCGCACAACAACAACCTTGGTCTGAAGCACGTTAATCGCAACGCTGCAAAAGTTTCACAAATGGCATAAGCGATAAAGCTAAAGATGAGCATGAGCATGAGCATGACTGAGAATGAAAACGAAAATGAAAATGAAAATGAGTCTAAGGCTTGCGATTAAACTTACGCAAAGTAATTAGCAACTCAATTGCCGCGTGCCCAACAATGATGAAGTCGGCACACTGCCAGGATGTGCCTTGCATGCCAAACAGCGCGCTGAAAGGCCATAAAACGCCAAGCAATGTTTGTCTGTCTATTTGGCTCCACGCACTGACTCATAAGCCAATAAATAATGTAACTACTTTTGAGTGGCAGTAAATTTGATTAACCAGGCAGGCATTCTAAGAGAGAAAAAAAATCGATTGCGCATTAAGCTTAAGTTGCGGCCTGTGGCAGTTGGTTGTTTGGTTGACTTTAATGTTGCAAATCAAATTCAGGTCAGGCAAATTAGCATAGATTTCAGACAACTTTGGCTGGCAGCGTTGCCACGAGGCGGCGTGCAAGACGTGGCAGGCGAGGACTAAAGCATGTTAAAGTGAGTCTGAGTGCGGTGAAGTTGCGTATAACGACGAAGCGATGTTGTTGATGATGAAGATGATGAAGATGGTGCTGATGGTGATGGTGACGACGACCGGATGGCTGACGAAAAAAATGTCGCGTATATACGACAGATTTATGTAAATTTTTTTTGCCACTTGTCTGTCTGCCAACAAAGTTTACTAACGGAAAATCAATGAAGAAAAATGGTAAATAATTTCAAAACGGAAGCCAAAATGAAAGAAATGAAATAAACGTGAAACTTCTGGCACTTTAAATAATTTCACAGCAATTTGCACGTGCAATTTTTTGCGCACCGTCGCCGTCAACAACATCATAGTTGTCATCATTATAGGCGACGACGATGACGACGACGACGATGACGACGACGACGACGACATTCTCGCTCAACTAAATTGGCGTTAAATTTTGACAAGCCGGCGTGAAAATGAACTTGATTAAAGTTTTGCTTGCACGCGTTTCTTTAACCTTTCTGGAATATATCCGTTTTTGGCAAATGTTCGCTTGTTGTTGTTGTTAGTTGGCTGAGCACACTTCATGTTATGTTCGTGCTAAGAATTTGTTGCTTCCCTTTGCATTCACGCAAAAGAAAAATATGAAAAAGGAGTCGGCAACAACAAAGCGTTCGAGGTATTCAAAGCAGACAAAAGAAACTCGTACAACTTTTTGAAATTGCACTTTTCCTTAAAAGTTGTTTTCCGCCGGAAAGACAAACGCATAAACTCGACATTGCTTTCGTAGTTGTTGTTGTGGCTGCTCATTCGTTACGTACACACCTCTCAACCACCCTTTCTCCCACTCTCTATCATCTTTTCTTCTCTAGTTTGTCACTTTGTTTTATGTTCCTCGCTGTTGCTTTGCGCAAAGAAGCTCTAACGGAAATATAATGAATGAAAACTTGTTTCCAAAAGGAAATTCCAACTAAATTAGTTAGAAGCTGTGAAAAATTGTTTTCGTCGAAAAATTTCGTAGTGCAGTAAAGGAAGCAGAAAGAAAAACAAGTATACGCAAAATAATTATTCGTAAAAATGTTTTAATTACTCTAAACCAAATTAAGTCAAGCAGTGCCTTTGTTTGGTTTGTTTTTCATACACTTATATATAAGATTTGTTAAGGAGCTTAGACTACACAGCAATAAGAGAAGGTTTATTGAGATGATACGAGCATTAGCGTGAGACAAGTTGTTTGTCTGGCCTTATAAAGCAGACATGCATGCAACCATACAACATACGAACAAACGTTACAAACGCACTTGCATGGGAGCTAAATTGGCAATGCAATGGTCTATGTTAAGTAAGCCTGCACAGTAACATACGTCATTGTAATACGTATGCTGAGCCAAGCCGGTTCGTTCTTCTTTGCTTCAATCGGCTTTGACGTACGCGCATTCTCGTGTTGTTAGTCTCGTTGAAAATGACCATACATGTATGAAGTGAAGAAGCATGATTAGTTCGTTAACAAAGCAGTTATGTTGGCTTCTCGATTGCGAACGTTCATTGCTGCTTGTTTGTGTTCGATCATACATTTTTCGTTTAATGTGCGCAACCTTTTGTAAAATTTTGTTAGGGTGATTGTTCATGTTCGATCATACTAGTTACAGTTCTCTGCTCGCCAAATCATTTGTAGCCTTAAAATCATGTAAAATTCAAAGTCAACCATTGATTATTATATTATAATTTAAAATGTGTTTAAAATGTTCTTATACTCAATTAAGCCATGTTTCGTTAACAAAATTTTTGGTTGTTGTTTTGTTGGTGAAGCCTTTAAAGTGACTGCAGGCAAAGCGGGTATAATTGCCACTCATACTTTTCCCACTTTGTTACATTGAGCTTTGTTAACAAAGTTTTCATGCTTAGTTTGAGGCCTTTTACTTTACAGAAACTAAAAAGCCAAAGGTTAATTTTAATGATGAGGCCAATAAAAGTCTTAACAATGGCAACTTAAACTGTGCTCAATTAAGTTGAGCATAAATTTAAACTTATTTATAGCGCTTCTTATGGGCCAAGCACATGTACTTCGAGTGTACTCGAGTGTATTTTAATAGTTTTTTATATACAAAACAGTGAAAAGTTAAATATAATCAATTACTAATGAGCATCTTGTAAATGCCGTGAGCTGCTGAGACTTGTCGCTTATCCGAGCTGAAAATTAAACAAGTCAAAGAACGTTTTATTTTCAAACATGTTTTCAACTGTTGTAATTTTATAGTTCAAAATTGATAATAAAACAACTGAAAACTACAAAAACAACAACAATAACAGCAACAATGCACTAAAGTAGGTTAAAGTTTATGACACTTTTACAAGTTTGTGACAATATCAACGATAGACAAAATTTTCGTGCTGAGCATGGCGACGGGTATGCCAAAGAGGATGACAACGTTGTTGATAATACTGATGATGATGACAAAATGACATAAATACACACAAAAATTTAATTACAAAGAACAGTAAAAACAAATTTAATTACAAAACTCAAAAACAACAATAACAACAACAACAACAACGAGGAGCGCATCGAAAGCGGAAAACCACAGCAAAAACAAAAACAAAAAACAAAACCAAATGAAATAAACCACAAAAGTAAACAGAAAGTAAAACAGTTAAACAAGCCGAAGCGAAACGAAACGAAACAAGAGACAAAAACGGCAAAATTTTGGCACAAAAGAAGGACGCCGGCGATGAAGGATGCAAGTAAGCAAATAGCCGAAATGTGGCTGAAGATAAGTGACAGGAACGAACAGGCAGCGTGGAGCAGCAGCAGTAGCAGTAAAAACAACAACAACAACAGCAGCAAATAAACAAAACTTGAGTTGCCAACTAGCGAAAAGCGATTAAAGTGATTGTAAAGTAGTGTGTTGTAGTGTTGGAAGGCGACAAGACGAGACAAGACGTGCTCAAAGCAAACGGCAGCAAAAAAGAAGAAGTGACAATAAAACGTAGCAAAAAAACAAAAGTGAAAAATCTGTGTTGTTCTGAGCAAGTAAATTCAAAAGTACTTAAAAGTGTTTTACGCAAACAACGCCTAAACGTGTGCTACAAAAAAAAAAGCAAAATAAAAAATCAGTGACTATGATAGAAGTGCAACATTTTGATTTCCATACTAAAGAATTCTGCAAAGACGCGTCATTTTCCAACAAGCAACAAAATACACAAATCACGCAAAGTGAAACAAGAAAAACGCGCAATTTGCAAAACAGCAAAAGCAACAGCAACAACAACAACAGCAGCAGCAAGCACAAATTAATAGCACGCCATTTTGCGCCACTTTTCGCTATCGTCATCATCATCATCAGCAGCAGCAGGAGCGCTGCTTGCCATTGGCACACGTTGTAGCCGTTGATTTATGCTCACTGCTGACGCCATTGCCTCAACACCTGAGTGCAACAGTGTAACTCTAGCAATCATTTCGTTGTTGCTTCAACTGTTGCTACACGAAAAATTACCACAAAACTAAAAAGAAAAAAAAACAAACTAAAAAAAAAAAAAAAAACCAAACAAATAAAACAAACAAAGAAGGCTTCATAAGCCGACACATCATTGCAACGCACGGCAGAGCACAGCGCACGGGACCCACTCGTAGTTATGGTCGATCCATTTAAAATCTTTTGGGTTTTGACAAATAGCACCTATTTCGGTAAGTAAGTAGTTTAGTATGTAATCTGCTCGTAAGGCTTATAATCACAGCTAACTTATTGTATAAAGTTTTTAAGTATTTTCGTGTTCGGTTCGAATTGAGTTGTCCTTGTCCTGAGTTCGTTCAGCTGATTAATGGCTGTGAGACACATGACGATGGTGGTGTTGGCTTATGGCAGCAACGTAATGAAGACAATAATGTGGCAACTGTAGCAAAGAGCGCAGTTGCATGTGCCAAAGTTATTTTCAAGTGTATTACTTAATGTGCCACTGAGGTGAGGCACAGCCATTTGAGGTCTTTTGGGTGTTGTTTAATGTTGCTTTAAGTAGCTAAATGGCAGAAGTTGCCTCGTTGGAGCATGCTGTGGCATGCTGAACTTTATAAATTTTAAAATTTTACTTGCGCTCTCTTAACTTAACATTGAAGTTGCTTGGACACACTCATGAAGAAGACTTCTTGCACGCTCGAAATGCGCACACGTTTCGTCAACATTTTCATTGATTAATAATTTTTTATTAATAGGCTTAACTTGCGCTGCTTTGTCGCCTCGAGCGTGCAAACAACAACACATTTTATGTTTACTTCACTTAGCAAGAGCGTATTCATATATATTCTAATCTCCAACTCACACAATATGCCACATGCCAAAACAAATAAACTTTGCGCTTTGAAGACTGACAAGAACGTCAGCGACTTTTGCGCCTTGGGGCATTAGCCGTCTAATTTAAATTCCATTAGCATTGCAAGCCCACATGTTTTATTTCGGCACAGAACTTTTCGCCACAGTCATTAAACTCAAACCAGCAAAACTTGTATAGAGCAACGTGAAATCCCAAAAAAAAAAACATAAACAAAGTAAAACAAAACCAATACATAAATATAATAAAAAAAAAACAAAAAGTTCAGCAACTCGCGCAAAAGCAAACCAGAACGCAATTAAATCCATTTAATAAACTCATTGAACCTAATATGACGCCTGGGAATGCGCGGCTCATTAACCGAGCGCAGAGCAGCGCAGCCCGACTTGACTTGGACTTAATGTGAAATTTCAATTAAAAAACGCACAAACCGAAAATAAATTTCCATGAATATTTTACTCATTAACCATTCGTACGTATTGTTGCACATTTGTTGTGGCAGCGCGTCGGTCCAGTCGAACGTTAGCTAGTCAGCAGACCAAGTCAAAGGACGCGGCTCACCCGCTGTCCGGAAGCCAGGCTGGCAAGGCGACGGTGATGGCGACTCAAACAGATGGCCGCCTTCACAATGTTGAAAATGTTAATTAAACTTATGATTAAACAAAATCATGTTATGCGCCAAACCGCCCCTTTGGAAAATTTCATCTTGTTTTAACTCTAATTAAAATGCTAACAAAACACGTATTACGAAACACACAGCAAAAAAAACAAAAATAAGCATATTGCAAATGGCGTCTGTTGGCTTCCGTTTTGCTTCGTGCCATTCCATTCAGGAGAAACCCAACGAAAAACCATTATCATCGGTCGCCATGTTGATGAGTTGACAAATATTTTCGTTTTGTGCGCGAAACTGTCATAATGAATTTGACTTTGGCATTTGGCTTTCATACACTCAATGGGCGTGGGTTTGACAGCGGCATCACCAGTTAACGAATGTTCACGCCAGCCGGAGACCTTTTTGTGCGCCAAGCTAAGTTCATACAGGCAACAGCCAACGGCCATTAATGAGGGTAGTGTGCACAGTAATTACTTGCAGCGCTGCATGACAGCAAAGTTGATTGTCATGGGCATACAATTAAGAAGTGAGCGACAAAAAAAAACGCCAAACCATATTTAACACTTTTTCCGTGCGCTGAAAAAAAAAACAGTTATGCACATGCCTTGCCACACACATATGCCACAAGAAATGTGCTTTAAAAAACGATGCGCTGACACATTGAAATGTGAATAAAATTGCGTGGTTGGCCAATTAAAAGTTGATATATTATTATATTGCGCATACGCAACGTGTGACTGACAGTTACATGCGCTGCCGTTTCCGCTTTCAATTGTTGCTTGGTGAAAGCTGTTTTATAATAGCATCAGTCATTATACACACACACTTCACACTTCACACTTCGCACACTCACACATATGCGTAAGTCACATGTTTGACCTTCTGACCATTGACCGCTTTGCAATAAGCTGCAATTCATGCCAGCAAAACAGATAGTTTGATGAAAGGCTTTAAAAGTAATTACAATTGCACGTAATCAGCTTGCGTAAGTCAACAAAGAAATGTTATTTAACAACACAATGCAAGGAGAATTTGCTTGAGGTGAGGGGTGAAAACCACAGACGGTAAACCAAAACGCCTTCGGTAAACTTTCATAAAAAAAAATAGTATTAAATTCCTTATGAGTATTTACGTAAATCTATATCTCAGGTTGTGCACAAAAATTGATATAAAAGGGAAAAAGAAACAAAGGCATTGTTAAATATTTATTGTTGCTTTTGGCGCACATTGACATTTTGACATATCACTCATACGCACAGTTACACAAGCACAAACTCACTACCGCAAACTAAGCAAACAATAACTGTCACTGTCACAGCCACAGCCACACATTCAACACTCAACACAGAAGCACAAGCACAAACAAACGCATACTTAAACACACCACAAATAACTACAAATAAATGCTTATAAATAAAATTGTATTTATTTAATATCAAGCAAAGCTTTAGCAGCTTATTTATGCAGGACATTTATGTAAATATACGACAAAAAAACCTTCGACTTACTTAGTTTTTGTCTGCTTAACTGTTGGGCTCTCTCCACATGGCATGCCATGCAATAATAAATGTTTGCTTTGTCGAAAAACTTTACGTAAAAACATATATATAACATAAAATATTATGATACATATTTGATTTTGTGTTTTTCTCCAAAGCCCAACAATAACAATAGCACATGTTGCAAGGCTTAAACTTAGACTGAGACGCACATTAGTTAATTAAAAAAAGCCGCTGCCATTTTACAAGGCACAAGTTTAGACTGTCACATTAATTGATTGTCAACTGGCCAAGAAACTCAGGCACAAGAAAACAATCAACATGCACACGCACTGAAAAGCAATCAAGCGAATAGCAGTCAACATTTTTTAAAGTAAATAACAGCTAATTTAGTATTTACACGTTGCCGAAGTTTATTTGTATGTCAAACAAAAAAAAACGGGGCAGAAAAACAGAAAAGAATATAATTCTTAAAAAGGCAAAATGAAAATCCTTTTTGCTGGCAGCGAATTGTGTGTATGTGTGTGTGCGTCATAAATACGCAGCCACGAGCACGCGCGGGCACACACAGAGTTAAAAATACCAAATAAAACAGCACAAGTCAAATACACTTCTATTTGCAAAGCACAAATACACCAAAATGAACTCAGACATGAGCACACTTCGCACACTTCGAAGGCTTACACAATACTAGTATGAGTGGCAGAAGCAGAAGCAGCAGAAGCAAGGAAAAGCACACGTCAAACAAAACATAAATTGAATTTTTTATTATTGCCCTTTGTAAGTCGACCGACCGAGCGACTTGCGCCCTTATTTAATTTCGCTAATAAAATACAAAACTCCGCCGTACAATCAAATAAAGTGTTGCACGGGCATACCTGCAAGTACAAGGACAACTCGTCAATTTCGTTTCGCGTGAAATTGAGCAGCAAGAAAAAAAAAGGCGCGCAAAGCCAGCGGCAAATGTTGCGTAGTACAAAAAACAAAGGCGTACACAGAAACCAAACTATTAACGCACCCCGAGCTGTTTAGCAACGAGTTCAGCAAAAAAAAAGTACGCGGCAAAGAGACAAGCTTAAAATCAAACGCCATGTTTGCCTACACACACATTTTCACTTATGCATGTAAGTCAGTCAGTCACACATTCAGTCAGTGAGTCAGTGAGTCAGTCAGTTAGGGAGTGAGTCACGGCATGTGCTACTTTTAAAACGGATTACACAGTTTTTTTTAAGTATGAAAAAAAGATGAAGTAGCGAAATATGTATGCGAGTATGAACATAAAACAAAATATAATCCATGACGACTTGTGCTAGTTTCCTTTGTGCTGTTGTTTGTTTGTTGCTTGCATTATTAAAACAATTCCTGCAAAGAAAAACAAAAAGCGAAATGAGAATGACAAAAATACTCCAAATAGTCAAAAGTGAAACACGTTTGTACTTTATGCACGAGTATATGTGTTGGTGGGTAGCGGTGTGGTAGGGCGAGGCGTTGCGCAAAAGCGCTTTGCACAAACAAAATATGAAAACAACAACAAACGTTGACAGCTCTAAACCGGAAGTGAAAAACATCAAAGGCGTCCAAGCATGAAACTTATTAAAAATAACAGGAGGCGACAACGGGCATACCATGAAAAGAGCAAACAACAACAAGACCTAAATTTATGTTCTATGTTAGAAATAAAAAAAATATATACATAAATAAATAAATGAGCCAAATCGAAATAAACTGTGATGCGTTGACTTGTGTTGTCGGATATTTGAAGCCACAATGACATGCATACATGTTTAGTTATATTGGACTGACTTACGGTACTGTCAACACAACAGTCACAACGAGTCACAAATAGTCACAAGGGTTGCAGTGTCAAAGTGAGTTCGATTTTGTGACGAGTTGTCATTTTTAACGATACAGAATCATTTTAAAGTTAAAAATATTTACAAAAGTCTGCTAAGTCACAAAACTTCACTATTAGTCACAACGAATCACACAACAACTTGCTTGTGACTATCTTGAGATTGGTGTGTAAATAGTTCTGTTAGCTGGATGTCAATAAAGAAAACTTCAGGCGCTTGAAAAAGGGAAACAAAATTCAGAACGTACAATTAGCGATTTCCAAAATAATTGTGCACAGTTTATCCGAAATCGATTATTATAGTTTAATAGTCTATGATTCTTTTTTCTTTTTTTTTCTTATAAAAGATAAAAATATATGAAATAAAAATTCATGAGCAAATGCAATCAAAGTAGAAGTAAAAATATGGCATAGCCAGCCAGGAGCCTCAAGCTATTGCCTTTCTCTCAATTTTATTTCTTCATAAAGGAAGTAAAAGTTTCATGCCTCTATTCAAAGAGTCCTGACATAACTGCAGTTATGCCATGAATAGCACGCTCCTGCGTTGACATGCACACACTCACACACACTCAAACACACACACACTCATACCAATATTCATCGTCAGCGTCATTGTAGAAAATGAATAACGTTCGAGCATGCAAATTTTACATATTGAAAAATAAAATAAGCAAGACCGGCGCAATCAGTCTACACAACTATGCAATACCCTGCATATCTGACTTGATCTATTAAACTTAGATCGCCTTAGGTTGCCATCTATAAACAAGTGTTCTCGAAAGTAGCCACAGTCGGATGATATTAAGTTTATCTCCATACATAAAACATCACATAATACGTACCGAATTCCGAGTCAGTCGCTTAACTGGTCTCTCAGCACCAACGTTAAATAAGCACAGTGGCACGGAGTAACGGCATGGCCACATTGATTTCGTTTGTCCTTGTGATCATTTTATTCCTTACTTGCTTTCAGACGCTTTCCACTTACTCATTTTCCGCCTGTCAGAAACTGTGTGTGCAGGGTATGAAAACAGAGAAAAAACTCATGCTTTTTGTACGCTTTGCTTAATAGACGTCAAGCAGCTGCCATAGAAACAGGTGTAGTAACCATTAAAAGAAAGAATAAAACAAATTTGTATAAAGGCAACAGCATACAGAACATGTTCCTTCATATGCACGATGACAAACAATGACAATGGCTCGTGGGCCATGTCAGTTGCACAAAACTGAGCATAGTCAAGCCAAGTCAGAATAGTTGGCAGTGAAAAAATAAAACTGAGAAACACTTGCATGAAATTCGCATTACGCATACGCCCCTTTCGCCTTGACGTGCATTGCCTGCTGAAGTTGACAGCAAGAAACTTGTACTTTACACTCATTTGTGGCGCATTACTTTTTATTTATTTTTTTTTTTTGTTGCGTTTTTTGTTTGCTTTAAAATGAATTTCACACAACATGTTTATTACACTTGGTCGATGTGCTTGTGGCGCAAAGAAGAGTTTGCAAATCACGCTTGGAAAAAAAGGGAAACTTTTGCTTTGAATTTTTCTTTGGAAGCCGGCTTTGTCGTGCATGTGCCATGACCACAGCCAACTAACTTCGTCTCATTGCTACTTCAGCAACTTTGTACGGCCCCAAAGCAAAGCATGCAATGTGCTTCTACAAAGTCTGCTAACATTTTCTCAACGCACACGTCAATCATTTGCAAGCAACTACGTTCAACTTCAAACAAAAGTGCCACTTAATTATGCGCATTAGATCTTCATATTAAGCCGTTAATAGCGTCGTGCGAACAAGTGCTCATTTGATTCATATGCCAGCCACGTATTGTGCATAAATTTTTTTTGACGATTTCACGCTTGATTTGCGGCCTCAATTGAATGCCTCAATGAACTCAATTGATCAATCAATAAATTTCTATTAATTAATGCCACACACACACACACTCATTGTCATTTCATTAAATGCCTTAGCCGCAAGCTCCTTTGTTGAACTCAAAGTACATAAATTAAACGAAAATGCCTTTTGGCATATCATTTCATACACACACACACACACACACACACACATACAACGCTTAACACTTCTCGCGACAAACACACACACACATAGAAGAACTTGCTTTATTGTTTTATCGTTGGTTTTCTGCTTTTCTCTTTGCAGTTACAAAATTTGTACGCATCGGCATTGCGGATAAGAACGACTCACCACCATATTTCGATAGATTTCTGTATGAGACTGAAATCGATGAGAATGCAGATTTGCAGACGTCTGTGCTCACTGTCAACGCCAAGGATCACAATGAGTGTAAGTAACGTTGACGCAAATGCGTTATTAACGAAATGTAGCGTGCATATTTTTAAGCAATCGTACTTAATATATATATATATATATCAATAAAGTTGTTTTTCCAAGCATATTTAACGCATTTTATTAACATTTCTGCTATCAATAAAAATTTTGGGAATTTTTGCTAGACAAGAAATCATATTAGCAAAAATTAAATAAACTCCCGCCTCATATACAAACAAATGCGAGTAAATTTATGTTAGCTGAAAAGCATTTGCGAAATTATTACGCATACGCCATGTACGCCAAATATTTAACATATCGTATAATAATGCCAAATAAAAGGCCGCACATGTTGAAACAAAGCACAGACACACGCACACAAACTTACTTAAGGCGGCAAGAATATGCATATACACTCATGTATACATATGTATGTATATGTGACGCCAACCAAAGGCAATCATATTTGTATTGATTTCCTTTGCGGAAATTATTATTGTTGTTAACATTATTATGGGCCAAAGACTTGTTTACGCATAAAAGAATATTTGCCATTTAAAATCTCATTGTAGCATTTAACAAGTTTGTTGTTCGCCCATACACAAAACAAAGCGACACGCATTCAAAATAGAAAATGACAATTGGAGACAGAAGTTGAAGCAGCAGCGAAACTCCTTCAGTGCGCAAAAACGACGCCGCCGTGTCTGAAATAAAGAAAATAACTAAGACATCGAGCCAAACATTAAACCGAATCGTTACGCGAAGAGAAAACTTATTGCAAACAATAAAAACAAATCGAAGCGTTGGCGAGCGCAGGACACGAGCGGCACATTTTCGAGACCGGATGTGTAGAGCAAGCAGCCAAAGAAGAAGAAGCAGACAGAGTCATAGCCAAAGTAGACGAACGTTGAAATGAGCAGAAGAAGAAGAAGCCGAGAAAAAAGTAGAACGACTCCTCGTGCGGCCCAAACTGCTTCAACATTTACGAAATTTATGAGCGAAAAATTATTTATGTGTGTCTGTCTACTAAGCAATGAGCGTGTGTGTGTGTGAGTGAGTGTGTGTGTTGTTTAGGTAGGTAAAGGCGCAATGAAGCACCCAAAAAAATGGGCATAAAAAAATAGAAAAATAAATAAATAAAAGAAACCTATAGAAAATTTCTTTAAATATTCTTAATATCACTCGTGTGTATAACATTGAAAGCGCGATTGTGTGTGTGCGTAGATAATGTGTGACTTACATGAGACATTAAATACACTGCGCGAAACAAGTAACATTTTTAAAAAATTCACTGAATTTAATTTCAGTTGGTGGTGTTTTTTTTCAGTGTATTTTAAAATACACGAGTGAAATTATTACCGCATGGGAAATAATTCATACAAAACATTTTGCACAACAGGCAATGAACATGAGTTTCAGATTTCAGCAGGCACACTTAGCGGCCTCACACTCAAGCCTAAACCTGAAAAATGACTTTGATAAAAACGAGAAACGCTAAACTGACTTTTCATGCTAAATAAGTACAAAATGTATATGATGATGGCATTTGTCGGCCTCCAACCAGTCGGAGTCATTTGACTGCCATTTGCGTGTGTGTGGCTGTCTCAGCGTGTAAATGGCGTTTGTTGAACTTTATATGATGCGAATATTAATTTATTAGCATTATCAGTGATTTAAAAATGGCGTCATGGCGTAAATTACCCACCATTTTGTCATGACTTGAAAAAATGACAAAATTTCTTTACAAGTAAAATTTTAAAGCACAAAAAAATTAATAAGCAAAGTGAAGTGGAAAGCATTTGGTACCTTAAAGTGTGCCGGCTTCACTCCCAAATGTCTACTTTAATGTTGATTTTATGCGCTGCCAAAAAACAAAAACAAAAACAGAAACAAAATCTTCATCATTTACACAGATACAGCGATACAGAGATACTTTAGAAGCATAGACAATTTTTCTAATTGAGCGTCAAAGTCATTTGGCACAAATGCGTAAAACGTGTGCGGCAACGAAAGTTTTGCCCGTAAAAGTTGCCCAGATTAAAAACGAGCAAAGTTTCGAATTCATTATGAGTTGAGTTTAAGCCGCGCTGAAATGGCAACCTGTGTGCTAATTTACGTAATGTTTGCCACTGAGTTTAAGTATGAACATGAGCTGCTGCTGCTGACAGACAGACAGACAGACAGAGAGACAGACTGTGCGCTGCTGCGTGTCTATGAATGTTTGAGCGGCGTGGGTGTGTATTACAGAAGCGCATTTGGTTGACATGACGCGTCGTCTTGGTTGCTTTCAAGGCACTTTGACTTTACTCATTTCCCAGCAGCATGTTCGCTTTGTGTCGCTTAATCATATAATAAGTAAATTACGCGCCACGTCGCAACTCACTGCATGTCATTGCTTTGTGCTCTGTATGCCGTCCGTCCACACTTCTGTCTGTCTGTCTGCTTGTTGATGTTGCTGTTGGTGTTGGCTGCTGCCTGCCTGGCTGACTTTCTTTTTGCCTCTTACAGTTGTCTGTTTTTACTGTGAAAAGACTTTTAATGAACTTAATTATTTCTTGTTTCCTTTACTTTTTTGGCTTTTGCGCTCTTTTGAGTCTTTGACTGCCTTTTGATCTTCCTCATGCGCACGCTCGCACTCATTGTACTGAACCCTACACGCTAGGCCAAATAAAGGCTTGCAATTGCCTTGGCGTATATCATTTTCAAGTAATTAACAAATGCTCAAAGCCGATGTTGTCAAAAGTAATAATCATTAATTTAACTGAAAATAACCAAAAGCGCAAACAACTTCTTGCTCGCTTGTTAATTAGCAATGTAAGTAAGCTGCTGAGCTGCACAATTGTAGCGGCCAACGCAGTCGCCACAGTAGCATTGCAGCTTTTATATGTTTAAGTACTTTTAAAATATTATTTACAGGTTGAAAAAAAAAAAAGAACTCAAAGAAAAATTCGCGCATAATTAAATAAATGAATTTCATTTAATTTAAAGGATTTTGGCGCTTGGCTGTCATAGTTGTTGTTTACTTTGTGCTTTAAAGCGCCATAAAGCGCCTATAATTTCTATGAAATATGCAAACAAGTTTTCTACTTTATATGCTTTGTTGTTTTAACACTTTTGATGCTTCATGTACTTGGTTTGTTTTTGTGTCATTGCAGCGACGAATATTCGATACCAGATCACAGGCGGTAACATAGGAAATGCATTTGCGGTGCAGAACACGACCGGCGTCATTTATGTTGCAAATCCGCTAGATTATGAAACGAGACCAAGGGTAAGTAACAACACACACACACACACACACACAAGTGAGTGGGGTTGAAGGCAAAGTGAAGGCAAAGTGAAGGCATAAAGTGGCAAGAACTTGGTATCAAGCAAGACTCAAGTTGTCATGTCGTTGGCAGCGGCTGCGCGGCTCCTTCTGCTGCGCTCCGTGTATGACATGAAATTCATTTAAAATGCAAACTAAAAAACGAACCAAGAAGAAGAAGAAGAAGAAGATGAAAAATCCATATCACAGGTTCTTATAATGTTGTCAACAGACACACACACACACAGACACAGACACTGACGTTGACGTTGATGATAACGATCGTCGTGTCGTAGAGTACAGGAAGTTGTCGCCGTTATGTTGCTTATGCGTCGAAAGTCAGCGCTCAGATGTTAACACACACGTTCGTGCGTGCGTGAGTGGGTGATTGCATGCGTGAGTCTATATGTATGGCGTGAAATTACAGCCAAAGGATTCTCAACCCAACCCAACTGAGAAGCATTCCCCATAGTCAACGCCAAGAAATACTGTGTTGGGTTTTTTTGCTTGTTTGTCGCTGAGACATGAATTGTTTGTCATGTGTGTGTATTTTTTTGCATGCATAATTTATGAATTTCTATACTTCTACTTTCGTGATTTTATAACAAAAATATGCAAAACTCTGGCAAACTTTTATAGTTCGTTTTTGTTTTTTTTACATTTATTTATTTTTGAACACAAGACACAAAAACAAAGCGAAAATGGTTGTCAAAGCACAAAGCAAAAAGAAGAATTAATAAAAAAAAAAGGACTTGCAAAGCAGAACATGCATGTTGAGCCCTTTTCGTTGGCGCTTTGTCACTGAGCTCTTGAGCTGTCAAGTTTGGTCCCAACGCACATTTCGAGACGCTGCGTTTGTGGCCTCTTGATTTGCCAGCTAATGCGCGATTGCCGGCGGTGGTTCGGCATGCCGAAACAGACCATTGGCGGCACAATAAAAACACAGAAAATAAATATAAATAAAATGGGAAAAAGTTTGTTGGGCAAATGCTGTCAATAACAAGCGCAACAATAAGCGACCAGAAACATCATGTCTGCGATGTGTTCACTTAGTTGCCAACATGAAAACTTTACACGCATACCAAACCGCATATGTAAGAGAAAAATTTACAACAAAAAAACAAAGTAAGAAATAAAAACAAAAAAGCGTAGATTGCAAGGAAAAGTTGGCGCTTTTGTTTGTTGAAACAATTACACGAAAATGTGAAAATGTGCGGCATGTGAAATGTAAAAAACGTGGCATGCCACACTCAGACTTGGTCGTGCCAACATCCTTTCGTGCGGCAAAGGCACAACAGACTGGAAATTAAAATTTGCCTTTGTCGTTAAAGTTTTATTGCTACGCGGCACACATTCACACACACACACACGCACACACACACACATGCGTAACCATATAAAAGCCTTCGTACATTGCTTTGCCTACGTTCAATACTCATACAATTTTATTGTTAAATTTCCATTAATTGGTTTTGCTGCTGCTGCTTCTTCTCTCTCTCTCTCTCTCTCTCTCTCTCTCTCTTATCGTTATTACATAGTATGAGCTGCGCTTGGAGGCCACACGCAATCGCAAGAATAACTTCACCACCGTAGTCATCAATGTACGCGATGTCAACGATAATCCACCGGTTTTCGATCGTCAAACATATCGCACACAAATCACCGAAGAAGACGATCGAAATTTGCCAAAACGCATTTTGCAGGTGAGTACAAAAGCACTTCACTTCCAGACATACACCGCTACGCTCTGGCACACCGCGTGCTGTGCATGTGTTCTCGCTCTTTCGTGATCGTTGCACGCACGTTTGAGTGAGGATGAGAACTCGTGAGGCGACGCATAGTGTAAGCGCACTCGGGTGACGCCCGAACATTATACTTCGGGTGACGCCCGAACATCGGGTGATGCATCGCTCGCGTTTGAGCTTCGTCATCATGTTGGCGCTCTTTTTTGGCGTGCTTTTGAGCGAAATAATGAATTCAGTCGCTGATCAGGACTTACTGAAGGTAGACTGTTTTGCGGCTGGCTGAGAACTTACACTCAACGAAAATGTTTTCTGAAATATGGGAGCATGCATTTTTTTTCTTTGCAAATATGCATGACTTTTCTTGTGTGCGCACTGTTGCTCGTAGTTTTTCACAGTGCATAGCAAATCAACTTCGTTTTTCGCTGCTTACTCATACAACGAAATGTTTGCTCTAATAGCAGTGAAGAGTATTCATCCGCCTGTCCCTTGTGGCTGTCAACTTCTGGATCAGTTTAGAGACGTAAAGAGCCAACGTGCCGCTGATCTCAATAGCAATATGTCCGTAACGACACGTAATTGAAAACGCAATGATTAGCGTACTGTGCCGTCAGCCGCACAACGCCGATTTTACAGCGCATTTAACTCGAATCGTGCTAACGAATTCTCACACAGCACAAAATGCCAATTTGCCCAAATTTTAATGTTGCAGACTAGTTGCCTATTTTTATTATTGTTATCCATGATGATACTCAACTCGACAACAACTGCAAAGAAATAAACAAAACAAAGTCAAATAAATACGAAAAATCTCATACAAATTTAAAACAAGACAAAAAAATATGCAAACAAAAATGGAGATAACAACGACAAAATATGGCACAATGCCAACAACGTAAATGCTTACTTAGTGAAGCTAAAGAGACACGCCTCGGCACAAAAAGCGTGATGGCTTGGAAGCAAAACAGAACGAGCACAACAAGCGCACAAAAAAGCTGAGCACAAAAGTTGCATTTTTGTGTTTGTGAAACAAGTGCACATTCAGACTTGAGTGTCCTTTTCGAAGGCGCAACAACAAAGCCAACAACCGAGAAACACGCAACAAAAAACACAAACAAACAATGATGAGTTGCGCCAGAAAAATAACCGAAAAGCATGAAAAGGTAGAAAAATTATATGTAAGAAGGAGCTAAGGAGAAGGGGAGGAGAACACGTCCTGCATTTAAATGTTTGGCGCGTCGCGTTCGTTTATTTAAATGAATGAGAAACAAAAGAAATCATATACATGAAAATAGATGTTAAGTAGTTGTTGCATATTTTATTCAGCACGGCGTTTTTGTCGCTCTGTGTCCGTCGGTCTGTCTGTCTTTTGTGTGTGAGTGTGTGTGTGCTCACTCCAGTTCCGGTCCGGCTCGTTATTGCTTCGCTTTGTATGCATTCATGTGCCTTTTGCTAACAATAAACAATGCGACAATTTGCGTTAAATGCAGCCAGTATAGGCGCAACAAAGAGCACACGGCCGTTCGCTGATACTTGCACAGAGTCGTCCTGCCGAACATCCTGATGGCAACGTGTCGTCATTGTCAACGTCATTATAGCGGAAAAACGGGTGGCAATGTAAAAAAAAAACAAACAACAACAGCAAAAAGGACACTAGTAAAAATTTGGTTGAAGGTGTGCGCTTTTGAAATACCCTTTGCGCTCAAGAACAAATAACTTTATAAGGAAGTTGCCGAATTTTTTTAAACAAATTATTAGACAACTTCGGAACAAACCTTTTGGTATTATTTCTTGTAGTTTCTAGCGTAACAGCAACGTTACGTAATGACGTCTCGACGTAGCCAGCGTTGTCACCTGCTGGTGTCGGCATCATTGCATATGAATCATATTTTTATTTAATTGGATTTTTTTATACGCAAAATCAATTTTCAAGCAAAGAAAGATGGCATTTACTTGAAATTAAGGACAAAAATAAGAAAACTCATATAGATTACTGTGCAAACGAAAAGACAAACAGAATGAGACCAACAAGAAAGCATTACTGGCATACTTATTTTATTGGATTTATCGGCCGACACATTTATCCCTGTCAACACGTATTTGAGCAAATATGAATATACAATTAAAAATCTTCGCTTCTTTTTGCGCCATTTTGTTTACTTGGCGCGTCGCTGCCGCTGTCGCCGTCGGCGTCAATTCGGCTATTGAAAATTCAATGTTTACTTGAAGCTGCAAACGAGGAATTTCATTAATTTCAGAATTGTTGTTATTTATTGCAAGCAGAAAACGCACACACATTATATTGTTGCTGGCAAAAAACCTGCAGCGTCGTTGTGGGTGTGTGCACGCAGTACGGCGTCCCACGTCCGGCTCACGGTTATTAATGTCAGCGTATTTATGTTGCATTTACAGTTGAATTATTCTCTACTTAATGTATAAAATATTTATTAACAAAAGCTTTTTTTTTTCACTTGAATTTACGCTTTTCTTCGTTGCAAATGTATTCGGTTGGAAAATGCATGCAAAGCGAATTTGTGTGCTTGAAATGTTACCAGGAATTCAACATTTTATGGAATTTGTGTGAAATACCAAATTAACGCCAATAAATATGCAATGATATTTGCACAAACTACTTGCATATTGATTATGTTATATTGATTATTATAAAAAACTATGCTTACGTGTAAGGCAATATAACTTTATGCAAGATTCGAGATTCAAGTTTCGCCACTTCAGAAATTAGCATTTTGTCATGTCGCGCGCAATTATTCAATTAACTTTACAAAGTTTAAAAGTTGCCAACGCCGTTGCATAAATTGTCGATGCCGTGCACGTTTGGAAATTGAATGAATTCAATCAAAATAAAATGGCAAAAATTGAGACGAGTCATGAGAGCAACGTGAATAATTACATAAATCTTTGGCAAACGATACTTTATGCAAACGCCAAATTGCCAACAAAATCGACGCAAGTTGAGCGAATGATAAAAAAGAAGCAAAAAAAATATAAGTAAAGTGTAAACTCTTAGTGGACTTCATGCAATAACAGTGGCAAGTAAAAGTCAGAAATCAATGGCTATGAGGGCACGCCGCCAAAGTGTGGCCAGCAGAAGTCCGACCCAGACGCAGTCTGACTTTCATCACATTCGCTCATGTTGCTGGCCATTTTTATTGAACATTTAATGCTTTTCCTTCTTTTTCTCATTTGCATATTTGATTTATGTGCTTTATATTGCGCGCTTATACTCTTAACGTCTTGCTTACACTTACACACACAAACACACACACACAGACACTCTCTCTTTAAATGTTTTTGTCATTCTACTCATGTCCACTTTACTCTTCTCTTTCACTTACAGGTTACTGCCACCGATGGCGATGTAGATAGACCAATAAATATTGTATATTTCCTCACTGGCCAGGGCATTGACCCTGACAATCCGGCAAATAGTAAATTTGATATAAATCGCACAACGGGCGATATTTTTGTACTTAAGGTGAGTAGTCACAGCCATGCACTGCTATATCATTTGCTTATGTTTTATTTATTTACACTTTTATGCTCAAACATTTTTAACGTAGCTCATAAAAAAGTAACTGAAAATGCCTAAAACGGACAGTCATGAAAACATTTTACGTTGACACGCTGTATGCAAGCAGCGGTGACACTTAATCGGCTCATAGATTTTTAACAACGGCTTTTAGGCGCATTCATGACAGTTCGAAATTCCAAAGAAAAAATATGATTTAAAGTTAGAATATTAAAATAAAAACAAAAAAAATAAAAAAAATGTGTATGCACAAACAAACAATGATTTGTGAAATATACAAAAATAAATTGTTTTCGACATTTTCTGATTGTTGACGTTCGTTTCATTTGGCTCGCTGACAATGTTGTCCATTTCACTATTACAATAAATATTCTGTTTTATGTCAACAGAGACGAGCAAAAAATGTTGACAATAAAAATAAAATTTGATTAAAAACAATTTTGTCGTTGTCGAAAAATTTGTGCACTGTTGTTGCGCATGGCGTTTGATTAATTTAAAACTGGCACAAACATCAACGAAAAAGAAAAACAATAAAAAATCTGCCGCCAAACCTGTGCTCATGTTCTTGCTCCTGCTCGCCTACTGTATCCTACACTATCACTTGCCCGGCCACACCATATGCCACACACACACACACACACATACTTGTTAGCCACGTAGCACAGCGGAGAGTCTCCAATTAATTTCAGACAAAGTCCGGAAAAATAAAAATTTTGCCAACATTGCCGTTATTGTTGTCATCATCAGCAGCAGCCAACGCCATCAGCAGCGCTGGTCTAAAATGTTGGTGTTGTTGTTGGTGTTGCAAATTGTTCGTTTTGTTGGCGATTTGCAGCGCGGGGTTGGCTACGATAGGCGGAACGATCGACAGCGCCATGTGGAATTTGTGGTTTTGACGTTTTGTGGCACATGTGAATGACATTTGTCGTTCGTTATTGCGCGTGGCTTAGAATAAAATTTACAAAACCAAAGTACAATAAAAATAAGAACGGCCCGCGGAAAGGGGAAAGGGGATGACCAACATTTGAGTGTTTAATTGGAAATTGAAATAATTGAATGAAATTTCTTCAAATTGCTGTCGAAGAATATCAAACTACAAAGAGTAGAGAGTAGAGCAAAGCAGAGAAGCGCTGAGGTCAGCAATGAGTTAAATCTTACAATAATTGCCAAAATTAACATTAAGCGAATCAGTTGAGTAAACAATACAATTTAAACTGAATTGAGCTTCATTAGTGTAGGTTATTTTATTAGAATGAATACTACAATTATGAATATTTGATTTCGCATGCTGTAACTAATATTGCCGCAAATCAAACATGAGGCATGCAAATGAAATTATACACAATAAATTTTCCACACAATTTGAAATGGAACTCATTTAAGACAAACAAGCTCACCAAATCTCATGGAAAATAATACTTTATGTTTGTGATGCGTGAGGTAATTGTGTTATATTCGATGTCTCATTTAATGAGAAATCTAATAGCGGGAAAGACGAACAAACGCACAAACGAACAAATGAAAACAAACGCCAAAATCCATTAAGCTGCTGAGCAGATATTCGATGAAAGTTTAGCAGCGTAACGAGGACAACAAGATGAAGACAAACGAACAACAGCGAACAACGGGCAGGATAAACAAACGAGCAAACAGAATTCGACAATGTTGACGTTGAAGTTGACGAGAGTACGACGACAACCAATAGACATTGTCACACACACACACACACACACAGACACACATGTTTGTTTGCATATACATACGTGAAAGTGGCAGTGTAGGCTGGAGTGAGCGTAAAGGACAATAAGCAGGACGAGTACAAGTGTCATACAGCTTACGCTACATGCATACAAATTGTGTTATCAGTCAGACAACAAGCGTTGAGCTCAGACTCAGTCACAGTCACAGTCACAGTCTTAGACACCGTGACGAGAGTCGGTTACAGAGCAGTCGGTTGAGCATTTAATGAAGTTTAAGTCTCATGCATAAGGTTTAATGTGTATGCTTTACTTTTCTGTCTGCTTCCGTACTTCTTCCATACACAACCGACAGCCGCTCGACCGTGATCAGCCGAATGGGCGGCCGCAATGGCGTTTTACGGTATTCGCACAAGATGAAGGCGGCGAAGGACTGGTTGGCTATGCTGACATACAAGTAAATCTAAAGGACATCAACGACAATGCACCGCAATTCCCGCAGGGCATCTACTTTGGCAATGTGACGGAGAACGGCACCGCCGGCTTGCCGGTAATGACAATGTCTGCCATTGATTATGACGATCCCAATGAGAGCACAAATGCCAAATTAATCTACTCGATTGAGAAGAACGTCATTGAGGAGGAGACCGGCGCGCCCATATTCGAAATCGAACCGGAGACGGGCGTTATTAAGACCGCCGTTTGTTGTTTGGATCGTGAACGTACGCCGGACTATTCGATACAAGTGGTGGCCATGGACGGCGGCGGCCTGAAGGGTGAGTTGTAATTGAGCTTGTCGTAGTGCACATACAAATTGATTTTTCAATTATATTTTGCTGTCTGCTACACACACACAAACACACACACACACATACACAGGTACGGGCACTGCTTCGATACGCGTGAAGGACCTGAATGACATGCCGCCACAGTTCACCAAGGACGAATGGTTCACAGAAGTGGATGAAACGAATGGCACGTACATACCCGAAACGCCCATACTCACTGTCACTGTGCAGGATGAGGACGAGACGAACTCGTTTCAGTACAAAGTAGTGCCAAACTCCGGCTTCGGCGCCGACAAGTTCGCCATGGTGCGCAATGCGGACGGCACAGGCTCGCTGAAAATCATACAGCCACTCGACTATGAGGATCCATTGCAGAGTAGCGGCTTTCGCTTTCGCATACAAGTGAACGACAAAGGCGACGAGACGAGCGCTGACAGCGACAAATATCACGTGGCCTACTCGTGGGTTGTGGTCAAGTTGCGTGACATAAATGACAACATGCCACGCTTCGAGCGCGAGCACATCGATGTCTCCATCTATGAGGACACGAAAGTCGGCACCATACTCGAGCAATTCCGTGCCACGGATGCCGATCAAACGGGGCACAGCCGTGTCATATACAAAATTGTGCGTGCAACTAATCGGCAGCGTCAATTCGCGATAAGCGATAAGGGCGCGGTGAGCATACAGCGGCCGCTCGATCGTGAGTCAGCCGACAGACATCGCATACAGATACTGGCCGTCGACGATGGCAACATGCCACGCACGGCGACGGCAACTCTTACAGTGATTGTGAAAGATGTCAATGACAATGCACCGACGCTGGCGCAGGAATACAGTCCCGTGCTGGCGGAGAACCTCTCGCCGCGTAAGATAATCGAAGTGGCCGCCAAGGATGCCGACGATCGCCAGCGCGGCAACGGCGGTCCATTTAGTTTCCGCATGGATCCGCTGGCCAGCGATGACATACGCTCGAGCTTCAAAGTCGAATACGATCGCAGTAAGTGTCGGACGACAAACAACTTTTTCAATTACGCACACTAAGAACGCTCGAAGTGTTTGCTTTGTTTATGTTTACAGTTATTTCCTGTTTATTGCTTCTGCTTAAAGTTTTAAAATGCCTTGGGCACACTTTCAGTCAGCCGCACGCATGCATAAATCAGAGCTGCTTGTGCTTGTGCGTGTGCTTGTGCGTTTTCTCATGTTTCGCCTCAAAGCGGCATTTAACATTTATTTCTTAATTAATGTTCACTCGCTTCCTTGTTTTTCGGACATATTTAACAAAAACTTTAATTGATTTTCATAGTTATGCAGATATTCTCTGCATGAATTTTAAATCTATCAAAATTGTCAAGGAAATTAAATTGTTTTTTATTTGTATTTGTATTTGTATTATTTTTGTGACATACGTTTGTATCTTTCGCACAATGAAATGACAGACTTTGTTAAGATATTTTGTATTATTTGCGAAGTATTTGCTGTGACCAAGTTTTGTTTATTGCAAAAATAGAAAAATAATTAAGACTGTTTTCAGCATCAAAATATAATTAATTTATTTGATGTTTAGCTTAAAATGCAAAGCATACTTTTGTGTGTTAAGCATTAGGGAAAAAGAAAATGTTTAGCAACAACTTTAAGATATCTTGTTACTAATGCCAGTTTACCTCAGCCTGATAATATTTCTTACATGTCTCAGTCTACTAAAGCTTAAATCAAAGCCTAACAGCCACTTCCTTAATACAATATTCACCCCAACAACATTTGAGGACTATGTTGGTATCAATTGCCTAAGCATTGAAGCTGTCAAGGTCAGATGTAATTTTCCTGACACCTTAACTTTTATGCAATCTTATTTGAACTCATTGCTATTGCTTAACTAAACAAAGGCGTACAACTTTGGCGACAATTTTTTCGTTTATGTAAGGAAAAAAAACGAAACCCATGAAAAACAAAAGCCAACCTTTATCCAAAGCAGTACGGACACAATTTAGGTTGAGAGCGGACGAACAACTGCTGATGAAGCTGATTGTGCGCATAATTCAATCACAATTACAATGCAAACGGACTGCATGAATGAATGGCGTACGAAATGAATCACCGACCGACCAACTGACTGACTGAATAAACGAACAAAAAAATCATGAACAAAAGTGACAATTGTAAGCCGAAAAATGTGTAAAACTGACATTTCATGAATCGTTTGTTTTTTGTTTTACCTTTTATAAACCACGTTGAGGTATTAAGACTTTAAAGAGGACTTTGCTACATACAAGAGGATTAATCAGTAGCTCTCTGTCTGATCTGTCTGACTACGGACCATCAAAAACATATCAACTAGGAACAATCAGTTGAAACCTTTGTTTTGTGGCAAACGCTAATGCAATGAGGTTTTTTTATTAATTGTTAAAATACAGACGTAATACAAGAACACTTTATTAGTAAATAGATGAAACAAAGAATTAAAAATATATCATTTAAAAAAAAAGGGACCATAACATAATATTTATACCAAACATAATCTTAATTTATTTAAATGCAATTGGCATAGATTTCTTTAACTTGAAAAAAAATTTGAAAGCGTACAAAAATTTCGGCAAGACCGAAGACAATTTCTTTTCGTGTTTTTTGTTCTTCATATTTCCATGAAGCAAACAATTGAGCGACAAAAAAATACGGAAACAGGCACACAAAAACAACGCACCGCACTTAAGTCAATTTTTCGTTATCGCCGTCAAACAATCAATGAAATTAACCCACATCCGACTTGTTTTTATTTCATCTCATTTCCTTTTTCTTACTCGCTCATCCCACACAGGAGGTGACAATGGTAACGGCGTGGCCATTATCTCATCATTGCGTCCTTTTGACCGTGAGACAAAAAAGTCATACGCAATCCCCATCGAGATAAAGGACAATGGTGCGCCAGCCATGACAGGCACGAGCACGCTAACAGTTGTCATCGGCGACGTGAACGATAACAAAATGCTGCCGGGCAGCAAAACAGTGCTCGTCTATAACTACCAAGGTCAGTCACACGATACGCCCATTGGCCGTGTCTACGTGCACGATCCCGATGATTGGGACGTGCCGGACAAAAAATATTACTGGGAGACGCAGGAGCATCAGCGCTTTAAGCTCGACACTGACACAGGCCTGCTGACCATGCGTGCAGGAACGCGACGTGGGCGCTATCAGCTGCGCTTTAAGGTTTATGATCGTGAGCACGGACAGGTTGATGTGCCGGCGAATCTAACAGTCACGGTACGCGACATAACGCAGGAAGCAGTGCAGCAAGCGGGCTCGATGCGTTTGGCGCACATCAGTGATGAGGACTTTGTGAGAATCTGGGATTACACAGGCCAAAAGTTGCAGCCCTCGAAGCTGGAACGTTTCCGGAATAAGCTCGCCGAGCTGCTCTATACCGATCGTGAGAATGTGGACGTCTTTAGCGTCCAGCTAAAGTCACAGCGACCGCTACTCACGGATGTCCACTTTGCGGCAAGGTCATCAACCCAGCAGCCTTACTTCAAGGCGGTACGTCTTAACGGCGTCGTTATGATGCATCGCGAGGAGATTGAGAAAGAAGTTGGTCTCAACATCACCATGGTGCAGATCGATGAGTGTCTGCAAGAAGAGGGCAAGAAGTGTCTGGGTTCGTGCACGAGTCGCGTGGAACAAAGCAAGCAGCCGTACACGGTGAGCGTGAATAAGACAGCATTAGTTGGCGTACGACTCGACATCACCGCCGAGTGCACGTGCCGAGCGCGCAATTTCAGCACGGAGCACAATTGCCGTACCCATCACTGCTTCAATGGCGGCCGTTGCGTGGAGACGCGGAATGGTCCGAAGTGCGTCGCCTGCCCAGTGGGCTATAATGGGCCGCGTTGTCAACAGTCAACCCGTAGTTTTAGAGGAAATGGCTGGGCTTGGTATCCGCCCTTGCAACTGTGCGATCAATCGCATTTGAGCCTTGAGTTCATAACACGCGAGCCGGACGGCCTACTACTCTACAATGGTCCTATTGTGCCGCCCAAATTGGGCGAGCAGGTATTGAGCGACTTCATTGCCATCGAATTGGAGCAAGGCTATCCACGCTTATTGATCGACTTCGGCTCCGGCACACTAGAATTGCGCGTGAAGACAAAGAAAACATTGGACGATGGCATCTGGCATCGACTAGATGTCTTCTGGGACTCGGAGAATGTACGGCTGGTTGTGGATTTTTGTCGTTCGGCGATTATCTCCGAAATGGAGGATGGCACAGCGCCCGAGTTTGATGATAACTCTTGCCAGGCGCGTGGTCAAATACCACCGTTCGCAGAAGCGCTCAACCTTAACTCGCCATTGCAACTAGGCGGTCTCTATAGACAGCATTTCGATCAGTCGTTATATCGTTGGCAGTACGCGTTCAGCTCGAAAGGCTTCGACGGTTGCATACGCAATCTCATGCACAATTCGGAGCATTACGATCTCGCGTTTCCGGCACTTGCACGCAACAGTTTCCCAGCATGTCCGCAAACGGATGAGGTCTGCATGAAGGCCGAACACACAGCACGCTGCTGGGAGCATGGCAATTGCGTTGCGAGCCTCGTGCAGGCAAAGTGTTACTGCCAGCCGGGTTGGACGGGTCCGACATGCAATGTGCCCACGTCGCCGACCACATTCAAGCCACAGAGCTATGTAAAATTTGCGCTCAGCTTCGAACCGGATCGCTTCAGCACACAGCTGCAGCTGCGTTTTCGCACGCGTGAATTGCAAGGCGAGATTTTCCGGGTGAGCGACCAACACCAGCGTGAGTACGCGATACTCGAGTTAAACGGTGGCCGACTGCAATTCCGCTTCAATTTGAACGCTTTGCGGAACGAGGAACAGCTGCTGACGCTTAGTTCTATCAGTGTCAACGACGGACAGTGGCACGTTGTGCGTGTCAGCCGCTATGGGTCGGCAGCCTTTCTCGAGCTCGACGGTGGTGAGGCAAGACGCTATAATGAAACCTTCAACTACGTTGGCCATCAATGGCTGACAATTGACAAACAAGAGGGTGTCTATGCGGGTGGCAAGGCCGAATACACGGGCGTAAAAACATTCGAGGTTCAGGCAGATTTCCAAAAGAGTTGCTTAGATGATATCAGGTAAGTTAACCGGGTGACTGAATGTCGTGGATCTGTAGGCAGATATTTGACTAATCTGCTGGCATTTATATTCCTTGCTCATGTGCTAATTACGCTCGTTTCTTTTATGTGCCTTTCATTTGCTCATGCACAAAAGACTCGATGGCAAACACCTGCCACTGCCGCCATCCATGAACGGCACGCAATGGGGCCAGGCAACAATGGCGCGAAATCTTGAGCGAAATTGCCCATCGAATCGTCCTTGCTCGAATGTTATATGCCCGGATCCATTTGATTGCGTCGATTTGTGGAATGAATACGAGTGCACGTAAGTAACACAATTTAACCAACTGTAACTAAATTACTGCCAGCCCATGAAGCCCATGCTGCTTGCCGCACAAAAGCGGTTTTGTGAATCTTTTCAGCTTAGAAAATCATCGTTCAGTTACTAAATGCCAATGCCAACAACCCAGCAAACATTTCAGTCAACCGTAGCTCACTGTATGGCATCTTTAACGCTTTTAAAGCGAAAACCCACACTACTGAAAACAACCTTAATGACCACTCAACTAACAGTTCAGTGCAAATATTTCACATAAGCTGCATTAAAAGTGATTGCAGTCAAAAGGCACGTCAGATGCTCACATCATACATGAGCTAACATCGAAGCCATACGAGCGCATTTCTAACCCGCACGGAGCACATACATACAAACAAGTTTATTAACGATTGACGCCATTATTCGATGCTTTGTATGTATATTTGTGTGTGTGTGTGTGTGGTTGTGTGTGTGTGCGTTAGCTTGAAAGCAACTATGAGTGCGCTATCGTATATTTTTATGTTTGCCCTCAGGCGTGTTTTGTTACAATGCACACTATCATCACCACAAGCAATAGAGCGAAGTACAGGCGACATACCGACAGACAGACAGACAGGCAATATCAATTGTCATCATGTCTTGACAGTTGCTTATGCTCTCATGTAAAGCTCATGCACTCTGCTATTTTTTAGTTAACTTAGGTGCACGGCACTCGCCTCACTCCTTTCACCACTACCAGCCTTTTTTTCATACTTCCACATATTCAACCATGTCTTTATGGCCTGAACGTGGTGAGACCGGGACATTTGCATTGCCAGGACTCCAGCGCCTGAAACCAAACATTTTCCACATCATTAGTTTCGCACTGACTTCAGTGCGCGTTTGTGGCAAATGTATCTCGTACTATAGTTGTATAGTCTTCCACATGTGAAGTGTGTAAACGGTATCTTTGTCTCGTATCGAATCGAGACGATGAGGGTAGCACATGTTATTCTATCTTTTCCTTCAATGCTAAGCATTTCAACAAACAATGAATAAATTTCAATTTTATGCGTCTTTAGTGAAGCTTGCAACTTCAGTGGTTCTAGCAACTTGCTACCAACATGCCAGGCCATGTGTGTGTAGTGTGTAATGGCGTGTGGTAAATGGAGCATCACTTATTAGTAATTAATAGACACGAGTAAGAAACAAATTTCAAAATAAAGATAAAATATTTATAAGATAGGCTTAGGAACCATTTTCCACACACAAACGTTTACCAACACTTATTTTTTAACAAACTTTTTCTATCTCTTTCTCGCTAACAAACGCTGTCGGCTTTATAGTTGCAGTGAAGGACGCATTATGTCGGCGGACACAAAAGGGTGTGTCGATCGCAATGAATGCCTCGACATGCCATGCCTAAATGGCGCGACTTGCATAAACCTGGAGCCACGCCTACGCTATCGCTGCATCTGTCCGGAGGGCTACTGGGGCGAAAACTGCGAATTGGTGCAGGAGGGTCAACGGCTTAAGTTGAGCATGGGCGCATTGGGCGCCATTTTCGTCTGCCTGATTATCATATTGAGTAAGTATTATGGCCTCGTCTCAGTCAAAACATGTGTGGTGGCGCAAATGCAACGCTTAAGCGTCTATTTTTAAACGAGAGGCGCTAAGCTGCAGCAATTTTCGTTGGCACACTTTCGGGCGCGTCGTACATGTTAAGCGGCTTAAGCGAAGCGCATAAGTAATTGGTTGTGTTTGTGTGGGTATTTCTGTGTATGTGTATGTGTATGTGTGGTGTCTGTTTTTACATGTGAAAGCAATTTACATGCGACGTGCAACAAGCGCAGAAAAACCAAACAAAGCGTTGCAAAAAATGAGCAAAAACTTTGCCACTGAAAACTTTGTTTAAGCTTTTCTTGCTTTTTCTAGCATTTCATTATATTATTGTATTTGTTGTACTCCTTTTTATTTTTTTTTGTTTTTTGCTGTTTGTGTGTGTGTTTTTAAAATGCCACTTAATGGATTTGAAATGCGTTAAGTGGCTTATGTTTGACTATGTTAATGTCAGCGACAACAAACTGCGTTGATTTTTCCCTAAAGCGGCGGCATTGCGTCTGATTCGCACTTGAAATAACTTAAACAAGTAACTCCAACATTTAACGTAATTAATTTAATTATAATTTTTTTGCTTTGTTGTAAATGTACATTTATAAAATTACTTGCAAAATTTATGTTTGTAATGAGACTAAGCACGCGCGCACATTTGCTTTGAATAAGTTGGTCGCTTTGCAACGACAAAATGCCAACAAACAAAGCTCAAAGTCGTCAGCAAAAGAAACCATTAAAAATAGAGAAGGGCGCCTTAAGCTAATTAGAGTTTGTGCTGGCGCTTAATTACTCAGGCGTCGCAATAAATGACCGGAAGCGGTAGGAATGAGGCACGCAATAAATGCCTATAAAAACCGCAAAGCCGCAAAGTGCTCAAAGAAGCTTTGGCAAATGATTAGCATGGCACTGTGCGCTGTGCACTGTGTGAAAAAACCGACAAAAACCATGAAGATGAAAGCATTGTTTGTGTGTGATTAAGAGCGGTAAAGCGAAGATTACACAGAAATTTTCGCTTTAAGCGGCTGTAAATTGTTGGCCATGCCATGATAACGTCTTGCTTGCAACGCTGAGGTGTTGCAATAAACTCAAGCCTAAGCCGAAGTTATAAAAAGTGTTTGAAGTTAACCAAAAAGCGGCAATCCTTGGGACTTCAAAACTTCAGTTTGTTTGCGCACGTTTATAAAATCTTGTTGCGCCTTTTTGTTTCGTCTAGAGACGGTTTTTCAAATGGGCTGTTGAATTTAGACTATTACCAATGCTCAAGCGCCAACATCTTTCATGTTTTTCGCCATTGTAAGAGAACTGTAAATGAATAAATGCTGTAGCTTATCGCCATTGAAACTTCAACGCGCTCAACGAAACGATAAAAAAGCAAAATAATTAACTAACATTACTTTTGTTTGCTTGTTGTTCGTATTTTTGTTATTTTCGTCAACCTTTGTTGTTGACAGCGTTTGCTTCGTTGCCTTCAACTTTGCGTCCTGGCGTCATGCTCATTCCCGTTCCCAAGCGCAACATAAACTCAAAAATCGCTCAACTGTATTTTAGCATAGAATTTCAAGTAGTCAGAAACAGGAAACGAAGCCTGCAACCTTACCTAAAGTTGTCTGTCTGCTGTTGTTGTTGTTGAGCTCAGTTACGTGTATTTTTTTGTAGTTTCTCCTTTTATTTCATCTTTTTTTTTTTTGGTTTTTGTTCATGATAATGATAACGATGGTCTTAGGTAAGACTAGCAATAGCAACAGCAAAAGCATCACAAAAACAAGTACAGCAAGTATAACCTAAATGTAAACAAATCTAACTAAAGACCCGTGTTCATTGTGCGCTTAGCTGCGACGTCTATTCGTGCATGCCGGCAAAAGACCCAAGCGCTGAGGGTAGTCCTGCGGATCATTCTCTTCCATGATGTTGTTCTGCTTATTGTTGTTATTTCGATTGTTGTTGTTGCTACATTAAATACGCTCTCTGCCGTAAAAATAGCACACAACGTGTTTTCATTCATTCTATGCTAGAATCAAGCGCAAGTAATAAAAAAAACAAAAATAGAAAAATCGTAAAAAAAAAACAATACAAAAAACAACAAAAAAATGTAGCACTCTATTTACGTTTAATGAATGTAATTAAATGTAGAAAAAATGGTTCCTTTTATGTACGATAAAAGCAAATAAAAACAAACGAGCAAGAAAGTCAACTTCGATCTGTCCGAAGTTTTAATACTCTTCATGGTCAACTTGTCAAACTTGTTAAAAATTCAAACTCATTACTTTTATGTGCACATCCTTACTTTTGAAGAAGACTTGATTCTTGTGATTTCATTTTATTGTGTTGCAATAACAGTTGCACCACTCAACCACAAACATGCATTTTGAATTAGACAGGGCAACAGAAAATTTTATCTTGGCACCAAAGCATGAAATTTAGATCATTAAAGTTTGCTTTTGTAACCAGGAGAACGTTCCAATGATATTTCATAAGCCTGCGGAATTACTTTATAATTATTATGTTGATAAGATCTTATCTCAATAAATCCATAAAGTCTCTTATCATATTTTCATTTCAAAAACCTTTTTTATAGGTATCCACATAAAACCAACTTTCTTAAGATCGAATCTTTGAAGTTACAAAGGTTATCTCTCTTATAATTTCTAATAGAACATGGCTAAATCGACTTATCTTTCAATACTGATAGAGAATATCAATACAGTAAAAAACTCGAAGAATAAAAACTTTCGAAAAAACAAGTAACAAAGTCACCCCTAGAAGTATGCAATGAAAATTATCTTTTTACATTTACCAGCTATCTAAGCCATGTACTATCAGCGCCGCCGCAATTAAACTCGCATTCGTGGTCGCGTTCAATACACTTATGATTATTTTAAGCCAAGTATCTTGCCATGTTAATTAACCAACAAATAATTACGTGCTATTACACATGAATTTGAGCAGAGTTATTCGCGCAGGCAGCGAGACGAACATATCACAATCATGACATTAGCAATGTCACGGTGGCGTGCCTAATATGTGTGAATCTAATTACTGATATAATCTTTGACCTAATAAATGTGCCGTGAATGCGCGCTTCATGCAACATCGATTATACAGCGCACAAAAGCCGTACTCATGTATGATTGTATGGCAGCCAACGCAACACAATAAGACACCATGTGCACGAACCACGGCACGGCCAAAACGCAAGTGCGCAAGTGAGACAGCGAACGAATCAAGCTGTCAAAATGTCAATTATTTTAATAGAATCGAGTGCGGCAATAATTTGCAAACAATATCCTTTGATATAATTGAATAAACAGTGCGTTAATTTGATCAAAAGCGAGTCATGTGTGGGACTATGTGTGTGTGCTTTTGGGTTATGTAAGCTCATCATTAATAAGCCAAAATGTGTTAATTGACATGAACAGGAAGAAAACTTAAGCTGAATTACTATTTCAGGTTCCGGCTTCAACGACTTGTGGTGAATTTGCTTGAAGCACGTAATTCATATTAATTCGATACAAATTTGTTAAAATGATTTTCTCTTCTTAAGACTCAACTTAGTCAAAGAATGTCTTACACATTTCATGTATGTATTATTTTCCAAACCAATTAGAGCACTTCTTTCTACACTTAAACAAACCCAAAGTATCGCCGATCATTTGAAAATCGTACTGTACTTTCATCAACTTCATTGAAGTTGAAGTTGAGCATCTTGTCTTTCCCAATTGTGAATGAATATTTGCAAGCTTTCTGCTTTCACTACGCATTATTTACTCAATTACCAAATGAATTGCCACAAGCAAACTTATTAATAACTGTAATGCATTTAAAGCTTAAACTTATCTCAATGGCCCGAATCTATTTGCGTTCGCCTTAGCCGCCCATTTTGACACAATGGCTGAACATAGTGAAACCGTCACAGTACCACTTGAAATGTTTTCTTTAACCATTGCAATATTCACAATTATTGCACCCATGCTGCCATTTGATAAACCAAGCACTCCAGGCAAAAGCACTTTCACCGCAGTGTTTCAAGTTATGACAGTCTTTCGTCTTTCGCTTAGTCTCAGCGCTCCAGCTCTGACTCTGGCTCAGGCTCAGTCTCAGACCCTTGCCACAGCAACCGCGCTCATTTATGCCTTGCATGCATTCATGCTGAAACTTCCGACAGTCGAAAAACTTCAACTGCATGCGCTTTCGTAAATCTTTGCACAAAGTTTTCGGCGACAATTATAACAACTGCAACGACTTTGAAGAAAACAAACTCGAACAGGAACATGCTCATGCTCATGATGACGCCAAAGTCAGTTGCGAAATACTTCATTAGGCGCATGCACTTAGAGAAATTCTGGTGTGGTTTGTGTGTGTGTGTATTGTATATTTGTTAACGTTTTTAAGCATGCCCTTTGTCGCATCGTTTATAAGTTTAAAATAAACTGTAGCTAGAGCCAGTGTTAGAAGCGGTAAATGTAAATATATTAGACCACTGTGAGTGGCAGTATATGAAAGAATATTTTAGACCACTGTGAGTGGCAGTAGATGAAAGAAAATTAGAGCCGCTGTGAGTAGAATGAAAGGAGGAAGAGTTAGTGAGCGTGGGTTGAAGAAGAAGATAGAAAAGACGTAATAATCGCGGATATTTCTTGTAAAAGCAATGTTTGTTAAGCATTAATATATAATAAATAATCAAATAATAAAAACAATTTAACATATGGTCCTTCGAGCCGGATGTAACTCGTAGTGCAAGAAATACAGTCCACACATAATAAAATTTATATATAAAAAAAAAAAAAGTACGTCAAAATGTGGCAGTGGAGTGACCTGCAAATGAACAAACTTGACGAATGGAAATCGCTAGAATTGCGTGATGTTCATTTTGTAATATTCGGTCGATATGTGACTGATAATCATATCAAGCGACAACTTCGAATGTTTCAAGGCTTTCAATGGAAAGAAGATGAAAAGTTGGAACATGCACAGACTATTGTCAAAGAATTAGGCGAAAACGCTTTATTGCGCGTCTGCAAATTCCTTGACATTGACGCTGGCAAAAACTGGACAAAAGATAAAATGGCTTCAAATATTGTGAATGCCATATCTTACCCCGGATCCGCCAAAAGTGTTCATGGGTCAGTCTCTTCAAAACTGGAGGAGCAACTATTGGTGCAACAACAAATCGAAGGCTTGTGTACAGAGATTTTGAACATCACAAAGCAACGCTGCGAAAAAGAAAAGAGTTTAATGCAACACAAATGTCGGCTTAATGAATTAGAACACTTTGCCGACAGTGAAAACACAAACGAAATTGCAAAAATACAAATAGAAATGGAAGCGATGACGTTGGACTTACAGATTCTTCAAGCGGAAGAATCTGCTTTGGTGAGTAAACGAAAAGTACTCGAAACTAAAGCAAATGTGATACTAAGTCTATCTTCAACATCTTCTGAAAAATCCGTAAATACATCAATCCCAAAATCTAACCGAGTGTCGGAGTGGGTTGAAGCTCAAGATGACCAATCTGAATACCATAGTGTACGCGCACAGAGGAATCAAATGGAGCTTCCTGACGCTATAACACACATGATGGCAAGACAAATGTGCGAAGGCAAAAATTTAGAATTCGACGGATCGTCTGCGCTGGCATGGAAGCATTTTATTATGCAATTTGAATCTACCAGCAAAAGATGCGGATTCTCCGAAGAAGAAAATGTCTATCGACTCGCGAAATCATTAAAAGGTCCTGCAAGAGAAAAGGTCGAGCTACTCCTTATATCTGCCAAAAATACGTCGAGAATAATTTCAATCTTACACAAAGCGTATGGCGGAGCCGAAAACATCGCATTGGAATTGATGACGAGGGCACATCAAGTTAAAAATGTAACTGAAAATAGTGACTTCGAAGACTTCAACTGCGTCGTTCAAAATATAAATTCAGCATTGGAATTTACGGACAAAACACTTGTTGATACACAACGACTACTAGCTATGATGGTCGAAAAGCTAGCGGAGAACTACAAACGTGATTGGGTCGCCTTCTTAAAGAAAGGAAACATACTTCCATCATCCTGCAAGTTCGAATTGTTCGCCAATTGGGTGCATACGCAAGCTGACTTAGAGCAAGACGTGTCGTATTTCAAAAAGGTGATCACAGTAAATAGACTGACAACAACAAGCTCCAGTAATGTTCAAAAAGACGAACCGACGGAACAAAAGAAAGCAAAAGTCAAAATAATATGTCCATTTTGTAATGAAGAAAAACATTCATTAGACAAATGTAATGTGTTTATAAAGTCAGAAGTAAAAAAACGATGGGACATGGCGAATAGGCACAAAGCATGTTATTGCTGCCTAAAATATCATAAAAGCAATCAATGCAACGGCAGGGAAATTTGCAACATTGACAATTGCCAAAAGTATCATCACCGTCTTTTGCATAAACGACAACCAGATATTACTGCAACAACACAAAACTTTAGTGGTTGCACAGTTCAGTCACAGAAGACGTCTCTGCTCAAACTGATCCCAATCACAATACATGGTCCTAAGTCGTCGTTGGAAATAGTTGCCTTTCTAGACGAAGGAAGCACATCAACGTTAATGGATTTGAGCGTGGCTCGAAAAATCGGACTTAAAGGTGAAAATAAACCATTTTGCTTTAACTGGACAAACGGCGTATACAGATACGACCCAAAGGCGGAAGTGACACAAATTTCAATTAGTGATTGTAATGACAATAAACACGAATTGAGTGAAGTATGGCTTATTAATGAATTAAAACTGCCATCTCAACAAATTGATTATGAGAAAATGTCTCAAGTGTCAAACTTCATAAAACTGAAAAAACTGCAAAAAATGCAACCAATGATATTGATTGGACAAAGACATGCAAATTTGATTACAACGCGATCAGCTATCAACATTGGTGACAATGGGCCTATACTATCTAAAACCAAATTGGGTTGGGTTATACATGGGCCAATCGAGACACAGTTTAGTGGAATGCACTACTCTTGTTGTCAAATCGATGACGACGATCTTCACCAAATGGTAAAAAGACAATTCACCATCGAAAACTTTGGAGTTTGTGCAGTAAAGACTGACAGAACTAAGTCGATGGAAGAACAACTTGCTTTAGAGAAAGCCAAAACGTCAATATCAAAGATTGGTGAACGCTACGAAATAGGATTGCCTTGGAAAGAAGAAAATATAAAACTACCTAACAGCAGAGCAATGGCAGAACAACGACTAAGATGCTTGGAGAGAAAACTACTCCGAAATAAATCAACAGCACAAGGATATCAACAAGAAATCAAAAAACTACTGCAAAACGGCTATGCACGGAAGTTGGATAACTTGAATATGATAAAATCCGATAAGCTTTGGTTCCTACCACACTTTGCAGTGTTAAACCCCAACAAACCAGGCAAAATAAGATTGGTCTTTGATGCAGCAGCGGAGTGCAATGGCACTTCACTTAATAAAAATCTGCTGACTGGCCCCGATTGGTCAACAAATATCGTCGGAATTCTAATGAGATTTCGTATACACAAAATTGCGTTTGTCGCAGACATTCGGGAGATGTTCAACCAAGTCAACATTTCGGACGACGATACTGCAGCGCAGTGTTTTTTGTGGAGAGACTTAAACATGAACGAAGAACCAACGATTTATCAAATGAAGGCCATGCTGTTTGGCACAACTTCATCACCGTTTTTAGCACAATTTGTTAAAAATCACAACGCGGAATTGTTCAAGGTTAAGGAACCAGAAGCGGTGAAATCAATTATCGAAAATCACTACGTCGACGACTATATAGACTGCAAACCAACAGTGGAAGAAGCTGTCAAAATAATACAAGCCGTGATTCACATTCACAAACAAGCTGGGTTTGAACTTAGACAGTTTCTGTCTAACAGCCAAGAAGTATTAAGACAGTTACCACAACATCTGCGCTCAAATAATACAGTCGCGATATTTGGCGACAAGACTGACGTAAATCAAAAGGTTCTTGGAGTTTTATGGGACGCAAAAAATGATATATTCACGTATTCAACGAGAACAATGCATCGTGTAAATGAAGATATTCTCAGCGGAAAAATAATTCCAACAAAGAGGAAGATGTTGTCTGCAATTAACTCAATATATGATCCGTTAGGCTTAGTGACACTAATAACCATCAAAGGGCGAATTCTCATGCGAGATGTATGGGAAACTAAAATTGGATGGGATGACGTCATAAAAGGTGATTTAATTCAGAAGTGGCAGCAATGGCTGAAGGTTGTAAAGACAATCGAAGACATCAAGATTCCGAGATGCATTTCAAAGACATTGAGTAAATCCAGTAAAATTGAACTACACATATTTAACGATGCAAGCAGCAAAGCCTATTCATCAGCTGCATATTTGAGATGCTGCTATGAGCAAAATGGCTCTGCAAAATTTGATGTGGCGCTTATTGCATCAAAGGCGAGGGTGTCGCCCTTGAAACACTTAACAATTCCAAAATTGGAAACTTTGGCAGCAGTATTGGGCTGTCGACTCGCAGAAGTAATTCAGAACGAAATGAAAATCAAGATTGATCAGCGCTACTTTTGGACTGATTCGAGAACTGTCTTAGCCTGGATTAAAAGCGAAAACAGACTACAAACGTTTGTCGCAAATCGAATCGGCGAGATATGCGAAAAATCTAAAGTTGAAGAGTGGCACTGGGTATCAACAAAGAACAACATCGCCGATGTAATCACACGAGACAACATTGCGGCAAACAAAACCAATAGATGGCTTGTTGGGCCAGAATTTCTTCAAATGGTAGAAGTCGATTGGCCTAAATCTGATGAGCATCCAAAGGGAGGTCAACTGGAAGAAAACAATATGGTTATGATAATTCAACAAGACGAACATTCCTTTCTCATACTGCTGAAAAGAATATCGATTCTCAACAAACTTGTACGAAGCACTGCGTGGGTAAAAAGGTTTATCGACAACGCACGTAAAAGAACGAGCAAGAAGGCAGTTGGACTTGAGACGAATGAAATTGAATGGGCGATGACTGTGTGGTACAAAATCGTGCAACGGGAATCGTATCCTAATGATCTGCAAAAACTACAAAAAAGAAACCAATTGTCTGGATTAAGACTTACCAAGTATCGCATTTATTTAGACGAAAATATGGTTTTGCGAGTTGCAGGAAGATTGGAGAGAGCCAAAGAAGTATCTTGTATGACAAAAAATCCGATCATACTAGACGGTAATCATCAATTTACCAAAATGTTGATTTACGATATGCACAAGCAGGCACAACATACCGGCACGCAAGTAGTGGTGCACCGATTTAAAAATCAATATTGGATGCCAAAAATGACGTGTATGATCAAAAAGGTAATAAACAATTGTGTTCGATGCAAGCGAATGAAGACAAAACCAATACAACCAAATATGGGTTGGCTACCAGCTGAAAGATTTTATACGCACGCCAAGCCATTCACTGCAACAGGCATTGATTACTTCGGCCCTTTTTACGTTAAAGATGGGCGTGCAACAAGGTCAGCAAAATCATTTCGAAAACGCTATGGCGTAATATTCACGTGCCTGACAACGAGAGCAATTCATATTGAAATAGCACATACACTGAGTACTGACTCATGTATTCAAGCAATAAGAAGAATGATGGCTCGACGTGGCACAATAAAAACTATCTGGTCAGATAATGGAACAAACTTTCGCGGAGCTGCGCGAGAACTAATGGAAGCACTGGAAGAACTCAATGAAGAAAGCATTGCCTCTACCTTGGCAACGAAAGGCGTTGAATGGAAATTTATACCGGCCAGTGCACCTAACTTTGGTGGATGCTGGGAACGACTAGTAGGTTGTTTCAAAAGGGCAATTGAAGCAGTAATGTCGGTGAATGCGAATCCAAATGATGAAACACTACAAACAGTCTTTTGTGAAGCAGAGAACCTCGTCAACAGTCGGCCGTACCTTTTAGAGTCCGATGATCCCGATGACGGAATTGGTTTCTGTCCAAACGATATTTGCATTCAACAAAGCGGAGCAATTGAGAGTCCATGCCAGCTTATGAACGTTTCAAAGGAAAAGCGCGTTTGGAGAGTATCTCAATATTTGATCGACGCGTTCTGGAAGCGGTTCATTAAAGAATATGTACCAACTCTTCTCAATGGACAAAAATGGCAACGAGACGTCGAAAACCTCAAAGAAGGCGAAATTGTTGTAATGAGAGACAACGTGCCTCGAGGTGAATGGCCATTAGGCTATGTGGAGAAAGTTTTCCCTGGAGAAGATGGAGTAGTACGGGTGGTGGAGCTACGCACGGCAAAAAACACATACAGGCGCCCTGTCAACCGATTATGCCGATTGGGTATTAAACGCTACGACAAAGAGGATCGTGCTGGGACCCAGCACTAGGGGGCGGAATATGTCGCATCGTTTATAAGTTTAAAATAAACTGTAGCTAGAGCCAGTGTTAGAAGCGGTAAATGTAAATATATTAGACCACTGTGAGTGGCAGTATATGAAAGAATATTTTAGACCACTGTGAGTGGCAGTAGATGAAAGAAAATTAGAGCCGCTGTGAGTAGAATGAAAGGAGGAAGAGTTAGAGCGTGGGTTGAAGAAGAAGATAGAAAAGACGTAATAATCGCGGATATTTCTTGTAAAAGCAATGTTTGTTAAGCATTAATATATAATAAATAATCAAATAATAAAAACAATTTAACACCCTTTCTACGTTAAAACAAACTGCTTTTATTGATTTATTTGTTTTCCTTTTCATTTATTTATAATTATTTATTTATTTCTTGTGTTGCTTTCAGTCGAAGTTTGTTTGAAATGCATAAAAGAGCAAGTTTCCTGCTTTGATTTGAACAACGCCGTGTCTTGTTACGCCAAAAGAAAAAAAACTGTACAATAAGACAAGTTTTGCGCTCATTAAAGTTGCACACAGAATTTGTACAAAGATTTGCCAAGAAAGTTTGTTTTTATTTTCTTGTGCTGTTCGTCTTTTTAGGCGTTGTTCAAAATACTTTGCTTGTTTTTGTCTTTCGCTTCTTTTTTTTGCCAAGCGTACATTGATAAAGATTTGTGCCAAAGCTGAACACAAGCTGGGCGACTCAAGCTAACAAGCATGTAATATTGTTGTCTTGTTTTCTGACTTGCAGTACTCGCTTTGATCTTCGTGCTATACAATCGCAAACGCAAGACCACAAAGAAAAAACGTGCTGGACTTGAAAAGGACGTACGCGAGACGGTCATTAGCTACGAGGACGAGGGCGGCGGCGAGGATGATATGACCGCGTTCGACATAACGCCACTGCAAATACCAATTAGCGCACAGGGTGGCCAAATGCCGCCCGATATTGCGACCTGTAAGATGCCCATTATATGTGAGTTGATAGTGTTGCACGTGGTGCATGCCACAATGTACTGATGCTTCATACTTTTGCAGATCCCGTCATGACTTTATTGCCGCCCGGTCAGGAGCTGAATGTCGCCTTTCTCATGGAGGAGCGCAAGCAACGCATTGACAAGGATCCCAATGCGCCGCCCTTTGATGACCTGCGAAATTTCACGTTCGAAGGCAGCGGCAGCATTGCCGAGTCGCTGAGCTCGTTGGCATCAGGTGTGTGTCTGCCGTAACCGTAGTTTGACAAGGCAAATTATAAACATTACCTTCATATGCTCTCTTACTTTCTTTCACATATGCTTGGCTCGCCGCTCAGGCACCGATGATGAGAACCAAGACTTTAATTATCTGCAAAAGTGGGGGCCCCGTTTCACGGCGCTCGCTGCCATGTACTTGCACGACAAGGCGAAAGCGTCGGCGCCGGGTGAATGCGCAACCGGGAGCGGCGCTGGCTCTGGCGGCGGACCCGGCGGCAAAAGCGACAGTGGCGTGGACAGTGGTGCTGACGGCACGGCGACGAGTGTATTATAAAGTTAGTTGAAATGCGTTACTTAAACATATGTCTGTAAGTCTTAGCACATAAGTCGACTGTGTGTGTTTTATTGTTGAACGAACTTTAACGGTACCAACTTAAAAAACACACACACATGCGTATAAAAATTAAGAAAACACCGGAAAATTTAATTTTATTAGTATTAAGTATGCACAGTGCTATGCATAAGTTGAGACACCCTGTATAAAAGTGTATGTAAGACAAAACAAAGTATTAATGACAACTACCACCATTTTCACTGACATAAAACTTTTTGTTTTTATTTATTTATATATATTTATTTATTTTTTTTTTATTTTTTGCTTTATAAACGAAAAGTTTTTCTTTGCTTGCGTAAAAATGTACAACTTTTTCACTTAACCATTCATTCAGCACTTACCCCCACTTACCCCACCACCCCTCTCCCTCATGCCCTGCCCCTTTAGCAAACATACACACCAGCGTAACAAGATACCATACAAAATCAACAACAAGTTCAATGAACTAACGACTTACAACCACAGGCGTCTTCAAACTTCACAGACTGAGCGAAACACCCTGTGAAAAATAAATAAATGAAAAAGAAAAAAAGTAATATTAAATAAACTACGAGAGCACGTCGAAAAACACTCAAATCAAACTGTAAAATATTTATGTAAATATTAAATTACGTACTTTAAATTGAATATAAAACAAAGCATATTCAAGTCATTACAGTAACAAATAAACAAAACCAAAAAAATACAAAACAAAAAAAAAAATACTATTAGACTAATTACGCATAAATTAAAGTAAACATTTATGCATAAAAAGAACCTAATTAAATTTAAATTAACCGAAAAAAAAATAAAAAACCATATAATAATAAATTTTAATGTTTCTGCATTTACTAGAAATATTGTACTTAAAAACAAAAATAAATTAAAAAAATAAAATAAAAAAAAAAAATAAAACAAAAGCGATAAATGCAAATTTGAAGTGAAAACAAATATTACCTTAAACTGAAGTAAATTAATGAAATTGAATTAAATTAAACTATAAATTTATGTTAGTTAAATTAATGGAATTTGTTAGTAGTTAGCATTAAGCATAATTTTTTAACAAAAACCTTAAATAAAAATAAATAATTTTAAATTATTTAAAAAAAAATCGCCGTTGTATGAAATTGCCAGACTAGTCGGCTACTTAAAGCCTTTTGCCAAGCGCGCTGCTGAACACGTTCGTCGCCCGTTGACGGTCGCGGCTAATGAGCCATGACCAGCGCCGCAGCACTTAGTCATGCAAAGAAGCCGCCTGTGCCGGATCCTTTGGCGTCGCTCGAGCGCTAATACAGCGTTAAATTCAAAGGTGTCAAAATGTGTGCCAGCAACCAAATGGCTGCCGAGCGGAAGTCGGTGGCAGTAAGTAAAGGCGCAGGCGGAAGTGAGGCCGCAACGTTGCCAACATTTCGTTTCGCTCACACATTTGCTGCGCTCGTCTTCAGGCGCCTTGTGAGAAAACAATTTGAAAGGCTTTGAAGCTTAAAAAATCAACCAAGCGTGCTTGCAAAAACATGTATTTCGTTTTTGTGAGATTTGACCAAAGGGGCTGCCAGGGTGTTGTTAGACAGCGTCAAAGCGTTGGAGACGAGGAGACGAATCGTCGGCAACGCAAGGGTGGCGTCTAGAAAAGACGTGTGACCTTTCATGGTCGATGTCGCTCGATTCGATTCGGTGTTGAATGTATTTGGTTTTTTTAAAAAATGAAATGCTTTCACTTCTGTTTTAGGCATTTTTCTTTATTTGTATTTATATATTTTCTTTTTTTTTTTTTTGGAGTCGTTTTCTTTTAACGTGAAAAATAGTTTCCAACTTATTTGATTGGTTTACGTTTTATCTAATTCCAAACTGCTTTGCTTTGGAATTTATTGCATCTGGTAATGTTTTTGTCAACTTTAGAATTTATGTGTTTTGATTATTTTTATACACTTCATTTTGTCATAAAGTTTAAAATATCCAAAAGAGCCAAAGTTTTGAAGCTTTCGAACAGAAATTTTGCATAGAGTCTTAATTTTTATGCCAGTCAAATCATTGGTCGGAACCGGCGATATTGGACTTATATATTTTATAAATGTCAGACAAGATTGCTCAAAAAAAAATTCCAGACTTGCAAAATTCTTTCGTTATGATTCAAAGTTAAATATACATACTTTTTAGGACTTCAATAATTTTTCAAAATATAACAGATATTTGAAACTTAAATGATTTTACAACAACGAAGTTGTTTAGGCTGAAAACTTTCTGCTGCAATTTACGCAAAATCAAATCAAATTCAACTAAACTGCAAACTAAAATTCAACTTGAATCGAAACGAATTACATCGAATCGCCTTACAACAACACTTCATCGAACTCGCTGTTCAATTACAGTGTACTCATTATGAATCGAACGAAGGCAACTTTTCAACTTAATGAATAAATTTCAATTGGAAAACAGAAACAAAAAATCGAAAAGTGAAGCAAATGAAGAGTGAAACGATTGCAGGCAACAATGGGCGGCTGCCAATGCCAACGATCTGAGGTGGCAACATGGTGCTCCCAAGTTCCGTCTGCCATCTTACCGCAGACCAGCAGGGTGCACGTGCAGCACATGTGCAGAGTATAAAGCCGAACTAATTGACTTTGTTAGCACTGTGAAATGATTTTGACTCATTAATTTATGGCTTTTTAACCACTTTTCTTTTTAATACTTTTGCAAGAGCATATTGACTTTGTCATGAAGTTTGCAGCCCACAGAAATATTCATAATCGCACATATAAAACTAATAGGTCAGCTAGACGATACGAGTTGGTATGGCCATGCACGTCTGTCTCTCTGTTTCAGTGCAAACGCCACGCAGGGTTTTAAAGCTATGGAAAAAATTTAAATGCTGAAATTGGTTTTTGACATATGTCCATCCAATGTAAGTATGTCTCAAATATAATGTAAAAGGTAGTGTATACAAATTTTAAAAATTTAGTTTCCTCAGTTGTGTTTTGAGTTAGGATCTTAAATACAGAGTGAATATTACTAAATTGGTGTCCCATAAGATTCAAATACATATGATACAAATGTATGATGTGGTGATCTCTGGAACCATATTTCCTTCAAGAATAGGAATTGGTGAGTATATTATTGGTATAGAGTATTATGAGATCTAATCAAAAAATTAATAGTTTTGATCTCTTCTGTTTTCTTTCATATGTGTCTCATATGCGTGTCCTTCATCCTTCGCTTCTATTTAATTTTTTCTTGTTTTCAAATTTGCTTCGTCTGTAATAAACCGCAATCAAGTTTGGTTATTAAAAGCTTGGAAAGGAAGGGGGACGTGTGGTAGGCAAAGAGCAATAATGAAGGGTTACAAGTTGATTGAGATCTAAAGACCGACAAAGAAAGACTCTGAGTGTTTGGAGGCAAAGTTATTGCAGCTTAAGTATACCGACTAATGACTAAAGGAAAGCAATTTACTCGCTTTGTCAACGGTGATGCACACTTACATGTTCTCTTTATTATGAGCTACATTCATAATCCTTTAAGCCAAATCAAAGCAAATGGTAGCTGATGGTCCTTGTTACTTACCATTTTTTTTCTGTTCGACTCGTTTAATAAAAAAAATGACGTTTATTGAATTGTCTGCGTTTAAAATATTTGCTTAACCAAAGGAGGAAAGTCATGAAGAGTATTAAAGGTATTATTGTAAAGAAGAAATTAGTTTTTATTAGTCAATCTTCACGCACATTTTGTAATGACGTCAGTATACCCATTGATGAACCATTTTTTTTTTGTTCCACGCATGACATTTAAGCGCAGCGCACAATTTTTAAAATTACTGACTTTGTTTCTCGGAATTTCAAATCAACTATTAAGGAGCTTCGAAGTTTAATACTCCTTGGGTTGGGAGCAAGTGAGAGAAGAGTGTAAACGACAGCCGATGACTTTCCAAATCGTTAAATGCTAAACTTTCGATAAATTTCAAATGATTAGCGTTTCTGCTAAACGGTAAAATTTGTAAACGAGGAAAAAAATACAAGTGAAATTTCCATAAAAAAATCGATTAATTTTTATTTTTGTTTAATATTTCAAATTAACTTAACGGCGGATTATGTAATGCGTGGGTGATATAAAAAATCACGACAAAGGATATAAGCTTCTACATTTTGAATGGCACCAAATATACATGAACTAACGAGCTGCTTACGACTCTCCGTGAATACCTACAACATCATCATAAAAACAAAATATTGAACTATCGTAAGCGAGGCGACTATTCACGCGACTTACACTACTTCTTTACAAATATGTCAATAATGGCGAACGGCAACAAGGGGCTGCTTACATCAAGCAAACACGCCATCTACCGAGTGGTAGTAGTAAGTTCGTATAAAACAGCACAAAAGTACGCATGACTGAAAGCTGAACGATGCGCCATTCGTTGAGAGTTATTATATATTCAAACCAGTTTTAGTCTTATGGTCAGTGCTGCCAAGTTTTCAAAAAACTGTGGATCAAAAATAAAAAACCGTTGAATTTAAAATCAAATAGAGTTCAAACTCTTACTGCAGTTGTAAAAAATTTCAAAAATTGGAAAATTCAATAAGTGGACGAGAATAGTGATAATCTTATAAATTTTTAAATTGATAAAAATAACAACGAGCCACCGTGTAAGACTGTTGTAAGACCAGGACGGCTCTTCTCTAAGCCCTTTGGCCAAGATCCAAAAGTGTTAAAATTGATATTTTGTTGTAATAGCTTTCGCAATATGTTGTTTGGCTTACGCCATTCGGCTATTAATTTGACCAATTGTCAGTTTGTTTTCTTCATGTCGTTGTTCATGCCATTCAATATTCTGATCAGCATTCAAATCTCACATCTTTAAAATTAACATTTAAATATCTGAAGTTACACGCTAATTAGCCAACGAAACGACTTATCATAATCACATAATTCAACGGCAAAGCGGACCACATGTCGTGACTACCAAGCCAACTATCAGCCAACTATCAATCAATCAAACAATTATTAATTTTACAACACGTACGGAAGACAGACAGAAAGAGAGAAAAGAAGCATGGAAATGTCACTCAGTAAAAAATATTCAACGTTACATCGTTCGGACGCACGTGCAGTTTGTCAAAATAATTCGTTGCTGGCAAATAATAAATCAAATTTAAATAAAATGATGAAAACTTATGCATTTAAAACATTTCGAAAGATGAAAAAAAGCAGTAGAAGAAGACGACTAATGTGCGTAAATTTGTTTTTAATGTCAGTCAACGAAATGAAAATGATGAGGCGCCCAACTGCGCTTGACCTCAGCGCGGCAAAGAAAAATTCTACAAATTTCAGCTTCGTGTTAATAATATTTTTAATCAACAGACAATTTGTTAAACATTAAAATAAAGAGTAGGGCGACGCAACAGCCACCGAACGAGCGAATCGATAATGAAGCGCTGTCACAGGTTGGCGACGCCTATGCTGGTAATGATGATGATGATGACGGCGATGATGGCATTGATGATGATTTTTCCATTTAAAATTAAAAAAAAAAACACACAATACAGGAAAAAAATTAACAATTTACTATGTTAAAAAATACACAACCAGCGGCAAAAAAAAAAAATAAAAAAATCAAACAGGAGAAAATAAAAACCTCAAATAAAGTGCCCTGAAGTGATTTATTTTTGCTCGTGTTGATATTTTACTGTTTGTTTGAGGTTTTTTTTTTTGTTGTTGTTTTTCTTTTCAAAAGGTTTGAGTGTGAAAAATATTTGTTCTTCATTCATTATGATATATCGCAATGAATTAAATTGTTTTGGACGGCAAAGAAGAAAAAAAGTAACCAATCTTCTTTTATAGAAAATTAAGCTCAAAGTTGATGAATTAAAAACTCGCAACTTTTACCTTAAAAAACCTTCTGTGAAGCAGAAGTCAAAGTGAGTTTACTTCCATTAACCATTAACGCAACTTCAATTTCTTAAGCGAAGTTTTTTATACCGCGGCATGTCAGTTTAGTGCCAGAAGTTTATTCAGCATTTTAATCATTTATTTTCATAAATATTGCCAAGTACCGACACGTAACTTATTACTTATTAAAAAGTGGCTAAGAAAACCCCAAAAAAAAGTATGAAAGAAAACGGTGTAAAAGTAAAATAAACCACGTCGACATGAGCGAGAAATAAATATTGTATAACAAGACAGCAAACGGGCAAAGTAAGAAAAAAAAAGTTCACGTTGAGCAACGGAAAACTCATAAAAAACGAGTCAGCACGTGATAAACGCATTTAACAGGTACCGCCCATTTAGGCGTATGATGAATTAACAGTGAACAGTGAACAGCACAGTGAAGATGCTGCGAGGCCGCCGCTAGACCCCGACAGAGACCCAACCTCAAATAGCAGCCGCAACGGCGGTGTAGAACGCCGACAACGCAGCCATGGGTTTGCCGACATGCCGAAACCGATGCCGCCTTACAAATGCCTAAGAAAAGAGCGATGTGGTGAAGTGCGTTGCGTTGTGAAAGGGCCAAGTTAATAAACTGATGTGCACAAACGAAAGTTAACTGAAGAAAATTGTTAACATTTTTAGTATTCAACATTTATTTATATATTATTTACTTAAAATATCAATAAAGGACCCAATTAAGTGTACAGATAGAGTAGAAAATGAACTTTTAAGCTTGCCGGCAGAGAATTATATATATATGTAATAAATACTTCCTCCTCCCTTTATGACCCTATAGAGTATTTATACATATATAGTTTGCAGTATCGAAATAGGAGTCGAATAAGTTATATCCGGAAATTATAAGAAGTAGTTTGTTGGTTATTAGATTCTCCTATTCAATAATTTTATTCACTCATTTCCCTTTCTATCTCCGTTTGTGCGAAAGGGGCAATTTACTGAAGCTAAAAACTTTCTCGATTGTATTTTCAGATGGAATAGAAAAATGGGCTTTAGTACGCCCAATACTATAGAAAACTCGCTTATCCATGGAACCATGTGGTATGTGTTATATTGATATAGACATTCAATATGGACAGGAGTGAGATTACACATAGTTGGATATCTCGGTGGATTTTCTGGTAATAGTTTTTTATTACAAGAAGTGAATTTGCATTTAGGTTTGAAATACTCATGATCGCCTTAAAAAATAATTACATATAATAAAATAATAAAAACATTTTAATTTCCTATATGCAATCCGATTTGTATCTCAAGTCTCACATCCCACTAGACTATTCGTTCATTCGTTGGTCCGTTTGAATGCGCAAATCCGCATAAATTCCACAACTGTTCAATGATTCATTTCGGCTCACAAACGCTCAAATTCGACTTGTCTCGGCTCTGGTCATTTCATCATTTCATCGTCGTCGATGTCGATGTCGTCGCACAAATATTTACGCATAATCCGTCAAGAAATCGAAAAATCAACGATTTGAGTGTCTGAGCAAATGTTCACAGCACATAATCAAATTCGAATCTAAATAATTCAATTGCCAGCATTTGAAGTGTTTGACGGTGTGGACTGAGCCTTTCTTAGCTATGCTTTACATTGTGGACGGTGAATGGTGTAATGTGGCGGGAGGCGGGAAAACAACGCTCAGCTGCTACTAATGCCGCATAAATGCATTTTGATGTCGTTTTCATGTTCGCTTTGCTTTCCGTCTCAACGATTTACATAAATAAGTATGGCGAGCAGAGCTCATAGAAGCGAAAATGTCTTCGATGGATCGATTTTACTTATTAATTTTTTTGTATTTGTTGGTCATTGAATTGCTTAGCATTTGCTGATGACGGACGGACGGACGGACGGTGGCTGAGAGGGACCAAGGCGCCGATTCGTTGAACCGTGGCGAATTTGAAGTCAATTATTTTTTTGTTTTGATTATTTATTGTTTATTAATTGAAAAAATTTGTGGGTTTAATAAGCGGCGACTTAATTGCAAATTTATTGATACATAAACAAGTCCAATTATTTGGAGAAGTTTCGATTTTAGTGAAACTAAACGAAATGTGTACTCATGTTTATAATTATATGCATATATTTTTATCAATCAAATCTTTTTATAAGCCGTTTAATTTTGGAATTCTTCTTAGAATTAAAATATTATTATTTCTCGTTGGTCCCATAAATTCGCTTCTTCAAAGGGAAATCTTATAAGTTCTTTTTGTTTAATCGGCTTTGATCTGTAGCCGAAACCACTCGAAATCAACGACAATACGCAATGATCATAACTTTCAGCTTACACTTAAGCCAAGCTCGTGACGAAAGTAATCAACGGCCGCACCACACCCCTTTCACGCGCTTCCTTCAGTCCCTTTAACACTTCAAACAGTAGCTTCCGGTTAACTGAGCAGACAAAGCATTCAACAATTGCAGTTAGCAGACTTACATACCTAAATCCCCAACGAATCGTCGGACCATTGTGGCCGGTACTTAAGCCCAATCCCCTGCCCACTCATTTTGAACGCGTTCAACTTCCGTTTCGCTTCACCGGCAGCTTATCGAATGTTTAAAATCGCTGCATTGTCAACGAGTGGCTATTGAAATGAGCCAATCGCTGAACGAATCTCTATGCCACGGCATAAAAATAAAGTATTTCGCTCACTTGATCTCAACAAACAGACAATTCTCGTAGCGTAGCCAGTTGTCATAGTCTTTGTACTGCTTCTTCATCCTCCTGGCAACATGTTCAGTCTGCTTAACTGGTTTGCTGCTAAGCTGTTTTACTTTTCACTAATGATCATTAGATCATGTTTTGAATCAGACTGGGTCATTCTAGTCTCAACAACGCTTCAAGTTCATGGCTACCGTTTCGTACCCTCGGGTCTCTTTTTCCATTTTCACGTTGACTGACTTTGCTCACTTGCATTGAACTTCATCTGTCATCGTCTGGCTCTTCGCTTGTGTTTGTTTTTGTGCGTTTATTTTTATTAAATGATTTATTTTACGCGCAATTAAGCGAAATCATCGTCTTAATGACATTTGTTGAATTTGTTGTTGGTCTTCGGTTTTGTCGTTAAGGTGCTATCAACTTGGCTCTGATTGTGATTCGCTTTGTAATGTTTAACGGTGCCTTCTGACGGCAGCGTGGGAATTCGTCAAGTATCTGTGATGGGGCCACACTTGTTGTGGACACTGTCGAATTGTTCGTCCGTAGAGATGTTAACACAACTTCTTGACCATTCTTTATTCCATTTTCATTACAGGTATTTAATAAGACTTAAATAAGAATTTTTAGGTCAATAAGTTACCTTTTTTCAAAAAATTCCCATTTTAAATCGTTGTGAGTGGATATTGAAAATAGTAATTCTTAGACAGACGGTCACGAGGGGTTGGAAAAAGGGGTTTTCGAGTTTAAAAACTGTTAATCTGTTAAATATTAAGTTATTTGTTCATTAATTCTTTTAAAATAAATTTTTTTCATAATTACTCATATTCTGCTAAGCCGATCAAACCAGTTCATCACTATTTGTGACCAGTTGTGACTATTTGTAAGTGATAAGAATCGCTAAAACAAATAACAAGTCACAAAACTACACTTGCTAATGTGCATGCTTGCAAGCCTTGCGAGTGTTTGTGAGTCTATGTGACTGCTGTGAGATTTGGGCCGTAAGCACCTTGCCTCTCACACAAACTGTTCATCAAAACATAAACAAAGCGTTCATTTTACCGGCTTTTTGTTATCGCTCCCAATGCAAACATAAAAGAGAGAGCATGAATTCTCTCATGCTCACAATTGTTCATTGCATGCACGTGCGATGAAGACACGAACGATGTGTGCGCTTCGGGGAACTCGGCCGAAAAAGTAGACAAGCGAGATCAGCAACAACATCAAAACACAGCAGCCGAGCACACCTCGTGTCTCGTTGCCGAAGTGTACCCGATGCTGTGGACGCGAAGATGACACGGAATGACACGCTAGAGCAAAATGAACTTGTCGCATGTCGCGCTGCGTGCGCTGGACGATTTTCCCGTTCCTCCATTACGAGGTAGTTTGCGATGGGGTTCTCTCTACCCTTCACCTCTGCGTGGACACTTTTGCGTCAAAGACGCCACTTTTGGCTCACTTCTTCACTCTCGCTAACAAACGTTTTACCCGCTCGTGTCTTCTTCTTTGCAATCAGTTTTTGTTGTATTTTATCCGCGAGCGGTTGAAGAGCGGTTGAATGAGTGCGGTAAAATCGATTGGTTTGAATAATCGAAAAGTATTTACGTAAATGTTGTGTACTTTGGTGCATTTTATGCCAAGTGATATTTATTTTTATTGGAAAACATTTGAAAATTTAAAACAACTTGTGAAACCCCAAAATAAAAATTTGCTTTATTTCATACGAAGTCAGAAATCCAACCAGAAGCAAATTTAATTATGTATTTTGCTTACATTATGGAAATTAAACAGTAAAAATAGAAAAAAAATTGAAAAACAAACTCCAATTGGAATAACAAAATCAAGAAAAAGAAGGAAAAGAGAAAAAAGTTGAAGTTATTTTTGGCGCGGCCAAACTGCGTTGCTCTTCGTGCTGCGCCCAACTTCAATGGTAATGGTAATGGTAACGGGAACGGCAACAGCAACAGCAACAACAACGCCGGCAGCGACTTCACGACGCAGTGTGTCGTGTTTACCCCACCCTAAGCTGCTGCTACTCCAGCACGCTCCGTTCATTGCGTTGGCGGGGGCCAAAGAATTTTAAACAGATTTTCGCATATGTCGTCTTTATTTAAGGAAGCTGTTGTCAAGGGAACAAGGGAATTCATTTCCGCTATGCAAAAGCAAAAGCAAAAATAAAGTTAAAAATCATGAGCAAAAAAACAAACTCACATTCAAATAAGTAAAAAATAAATAAAAGTATAAAAATTATTTTTGGTACAAAGCAAACAATAACAAGATCACAAAACAGAAGCAAAAACAAAACAGTCGATGAGAAGAGCAGTTTGCAAGCAAGCAAGCAATACGAATTGCAGCAGCAGCAGCGAGAGAGCGTAAGAAGCCCACACTCTGTGCATCTCTCTCCATCTATTGGTTTCACATTTGTGTTTAGCCTTTGGCGCAATGAAGTGTTTTATTTAAAGCAGAGCAAAGTAAAGAAAACGAAAGTGAATAGAAAAGTGAAGTGAAGTGAAGTGCAGCGAAGCTCCTAAAGCGAAAAACAGCGAAGAGCGAAAAGTGAAACAAACGCATGTGTGGCCATTCTCTATATACATATATGTATGAGTGATTGTATGTGTGTTTCTGCCGAAAGGTATTCAAGTGCAAAAATTGAGATGCAATCAAAATGAAATGCTTTGATCTCATCAAAGAACGTTGCGAAATTCAAGAGTTACTGCGAAATTGATGCCATTTTGCCGTAGGCTAAACACGCATAAACGGAAAGACACACACGTACATACATACGCATACATGAGTATCTGTGAAGCATTATAATTTATGGAAGATTTGTTATCTATCGACGTGATTTCGCTCATAATTTGCTGGATTATCTCAATTGCTGTTTAGATGCTGGTCACTCTTGGCAGAACAACAAAACTGAAATTCTCATGCACACACACACACACACAAGCACATACAAATTCATGCATGGCCTTTGCTTTGTGTGTGGTTTGAAATTTATGCGAAAATTTGCTTGCGGGTAAGTTGAAATTCGAAAGTGTTAAATTTATGACTTTAAAGTTGCTTGCGTTGTGAATTGTTCGATGTGCAACTGCAACGAAGTTTGTTCGAATAAAGCAAAAATTTGCGATTTATGGTAATTTTTAAACAAGCGAAGATTGCAAACATTTATTTAAGACAAACGTTGAAGCGTAAACTGTACTTTATATACATGCACTCTATATATATATATATATATGACCATAGAGTTGTAAATAAACATTAGCTGGCGCACAACTCTGCCAATTTCCCCCTTTTTAGCACTCATATTATTCTCAGCATAAAGTGCCTGCCTCCCCAGCAAATGGCAGGCAACTTTCCTCTTCATTTGCTGAACTCATTTAATGAACTAAAAACTGCAAATTACGCCTCACGCCAACTGAAGTCATACAAAAATGTGCACTTCCTCTGGGAGACTGTGGACAACATAACGGACGTGCATATGATTTAATGTGTAGCGAACCCCAGCGCACAAATGAGCAGAATTACAGATGACGACAATGTCGACGACGACAAGAAGACTTCAAAAATGATGAAGCAGTTGATTTATAAGTAGTTTTTGCCACAAATACGCACACAAACTCATATACAAATATGAGATACAACTGTCAACAACAACAATGACACTAACAACAACGAGTGACAATCGGCGACAATTTCTCATTTCGATTTCAATGCAAGGAGTTTGGTAGTGTGTCAGGAACTTCAGAACAAAGAGCCACGTTACACATGTGCACTGTTGATGAGCAATTGTTGTCGCACTGACTGCAGCTAATCAAGTGAGCGAGTGTGTGTGTGTGTGTGTGTGGGTGAAACGCATGGGTTTGGGCGCACGTATTAGGGTTACGTGTACAACATAATTGCAGAATACTAGAGACATAAAACTGTAGACGAGTCGACTGTTGTCTGTTGTATAGAATGAGCACCGTCCCTCGGGGGCATTTGAAGCCTCAAGTCAAGGCGTGCAAGTTAAGATTGAGGCGCGTTCTTAACTCACTCACTTGATGCGCCCCCATTTGTAGTATGTTTTCACTTGTTTCGTGCAAATTTGTGTGCCATTTTACACACAGTGTGAGTGAGTGAGTGAGTGAGACAGAGGAAGCTTTAGCTAAAACGCAGCAGATACATTTGTGACTACTAGCAGATACTTTTTGTGCACAGCAACAACGACAATAACTATTTTAACTTCAACTTGGCGTCGTACAAATAAGTCGTGTACAACTTTGGCTTACTTGTGTTGCTTCAATTGTTGTTGTTGCAGTTGTTTTATTGTTGTTGCAGTTGGTTCACCTTTTTTGTATTGCTTGTAGAGGCAAGATACTCGTTCGCGCTGCAGTAAAAGCAGCGGCAGTGACGTCTAACGATGTATTTATGCCAAGCGACAAACTGTGGGAACAATTTTCCGAACAACTACAACAACAACTACAACAACGACAACAACTTCGACATTCTACACAACAACAGCAAAACATACGAAAAAAAAAGAAGAAAAGAAAATCGTTACTGCGTGGAATTTGGCCGTATTGAAGTCTTATTTTGCAGCACGTCACTGCCGCATCTCCTTCAGTCGTCGAAGCTTCTGCTGCTTCGCCAAAAGCGGTTAACAAAAGCCGAAAAAAAAGTGTCATTATTGTCAAAAATATCACACCGACAATATAAGTCATCGATAATACAATATTTCAAGTTGTCAATGTCGCAGCGCGGAGCGTTCTCATCGTACCTCAACTGCCAGCAGACGTGACATTTATTTTCTCTGCATTTTGTTTGCGATTCCAACGAAAAACACTTAAAAAAAAACACGAAAGGCAAAAAATAAGCAAAATGATTCTGGTACATCACGTTTCGAACATCTTTGCTGGCACTGTTCAAGCGCCTTCAACTCCAACGTTGTCGTCTTGCTCAGCAGCTTTTTTTTTTGCGTCTACTGCTATGGACAAAGAAATAGCACACTTTTCGTAAAATAATAAAAATAATCAAAAAAATCTCTCTTGCATATTCCGATTTCCTTGACATTCCACCAATGAACAAATGGTGTCCTGATGAATAGACTAAGCCTTGACGAACTCAAAAGGTTTTGCGCGTCATCAGGTTACCTTTTGTAAATGTTTTTTGCTCTAGTCAAACCATAAGTCTAAAAATCTGGATTTTTTGTCTGTTAGGAACTTGTTTGGTAGTTTGCGCCGATTCACAAAGCTTGTGTAGTTAAAACCAGGATTGAGTGTAAAAATGACGGTTTAATGCTCAGCCGACTTAAATATTAATAAAAATGTGTGTCGTTCTATAAAAACAAACTAATTGTTGGCATTAAAAACGCCGTTTCATTGGATTACATGAGAAAATTTTACGACTCGCTTTCAAATTGAATTTATGATGTCATTCTTGACAAAAGAAGGTCGACACGTGTTCTAATCTGTTGACCAAAGTTGACTTCTACATTTTTATGATGTTTTAGAAAACTGACGATGATCGAGCTTTCTCCCTTTTTCTTTTCATACTCAATATTAATAATAATATTATATTGTAGACTATAAAGTGATTTTTTGATATGATAAGATTTTTTTTAATATCAAAATATTACTATATATCTTATGAATATATAATTTTTTAGAAAGTGTGCTATTTCTTTGGCCATGGCAGTAAACTTCTTCTTGCCTTTGCCGCTGTCAATTCAAGTTGAAAATCCGCTTTGCCGAATTCAACCAAATACGTATAAAAGTGCTATAAAATTCGGCAAAAAGTAAAGATGCACAAAGTAAAAGGCGCAAAAGAAGACTCTTAAGTTTGCTAATAACTTGTGGCTAGAAATCGTATCTTTTTGTCATGAACTCATGTTAGTTTTTGTTTTTCTCACCCACTTTTCACTGCAAGTCTATAAAATGCAGATATCTTTGTTGCTCAAACTATTTCCTCAGCAATTTGACTCAACTTTACATGTCATAGCGATAAAACAACAAATTGCAAGAATTGCAACAAAGCAACGTCGCTTGGAACGTACCAGAGTTGCCCTGCAGCCAAGTGATGAATCTTTGTAAAACTGAATTTTAAACTTTTGCGTTTAGTTTGTTGTTACTTCTTCTTACTTCTTATAACGCAACCAACCGCCACCACTGCAACCGAAAATGGCCCATAGGGGGCGCTTTGCATACCTTCTTCAACTCCTGCGTTATGCAAATGTTCTGCTTCTGCTTTCGTTAAATGCGCGTTTGTCTGCACTCAAAATATTTTCAACTTCTTTTGCCACTCCCGCTCACACCGAGCCAACGATGCCATAGAATGCCGCTGACAACAAGTGTTTTCCACTTGTACGCGAATGATTTGTTGCAGTTATCTCGAAATTTTCAAACACTTTTCGCTCGACGAGTGGGTGTGAGAGCACACGGCGTTTAACTGTCAAACTTGTCTGGATGCGCCATTAATGGGCGGCCAGAAATTTATGTTTGCAAAAATCGGTTTTTTGTTTTTTATCAGATAACTTTTCAAGGCTAACGTTCAAGGTTGATAGTAAGCATTTTTCGCATGCATTTGCAAAAGCGGTAAACATTTGTAATGAGCAAAAATACGCCCACAAGTGTGTGGAATTTATCTTAGCTTCATGTAGTAAAGTGATAAGCACACATTGATTTAATAGATATTTCAGCACTCAAAGCAGCAAACGAACGACTAATGTCGAGTGCTGAAGAACAATGACTTGTGTGAACTTAAAACGATCGATTTGCCTTGAGCTGCTAAGCTTATTGACTCTCTTTGACTCTCTCATGGCCAGCAATATTCATAGTAAAGATTTTGCAACATTTTCAGCGCAGCAAAAAAAAAAAAAGAATTGAAGTAAAACATATAAAGTTGTTAGTAAGTATAAAAAAACCTCATAGTAGCAATAAACATATTAACGACGGTTTTCACGAAAGACACAATTACTGCGCTGAGTTGTAGTCATTCATGCCACAAAAATGAAGCAGAGAAACCCTTTCGAGTGTTTAGAGTAGTGCCACATACATTTTCACGACAAAGTTCGTGAGAATTTTTTTGTTAAACATCGAAAAAAACAACAACAAAAACAAAACGAAAAGCGCCAACGTTGAAAAAGCAAAGTCACGAGTCTGACGGCCGCTTGCGGTGCATGTTGATGCAGCAAGTTTATGGACGGGGCAGGCAACGTTAGCACTTTGGCTTTTGGCGGGAGTTTGTGTGCTCTTCTTCTTCTTTAAGTAAGTGAGTTAGTGAGTGTAGTATGCCAAAATGATAAAAATATTGTTGTATATTAGTCGAAAGTTAAGTTCGAAAACGACGACGACGACAGCAAACAAAAAAGTTAGGTCGTTCGAACGGTCGCTTAGGCGGTTGAATGAATGTCTACGTGAAAATAATGTATTTGTGCGGGAGTGCAAATAAATCTTCGTGCAATTACGTTAGTAAAGTGTCTGCTTGCCAGCAACAACAGCAACAGCAAAGACAACGACAACATGTACCAAGGCAGTATTTCACTCAACACTATGCCATATAAAAGAAGAAGGTTATTCAAAGGTAGAGAGTAACAGACCAAGTGCAACCTAGGAAGCAACGACTCGACTCGGGCTTGAGTCGTCTTTTGGGCACAAACACTCGCTTGACTTGAACCGCGTTGCAATGATGATGACCTTTTATGGTTTGCTATATTGGCAATTACGTATAGAGCAATTTTCAAATTGTCTTTAGGCTAGCGCACAAACTAATGCATGGGAATGTATTTATGGCGGGCAAAATACGAATATTTCAGCATACATTTCATCATTATGATAAAAAAAAAAGTATATATAGAAAAACAAAACAAACAAGATGCTCCGATTGCGTACGATTGGTAAAAGCTTTCTCAAAAGAATTCTTAGCCACAACTTTATACGGTTAATATCTGCCTTAAAAGCCAACAAACATGCACATTCCGCACTGACATCATACATACAGAATAAATATATTATTTTTGCTTTACTCTTTTAGCCAACAGACCAACAGAGTTTAAACAGCCACGCTGATTGAAAGCACTCGAAAATATGTCTTAAGTCGCTGCAAGCAAAGACATGTACAACATAGAAAATATGCGCGTTTCGTGATGTAATGACGAACAACAACATCATGATGATGAACATGATTATTGTCGGTTGCTTGTGGCAAGTGTGTGTTCAGCAAGAGTATTACAACGTTTTGCACTTGAAGATCAGAACGATCAGTGCTTGACTTTGATGTCGATCTAGCCATGGCTCATACTCGTACTTGTTCTTGTCAACATGTTTTGACTTTGTTTGGCATACATAATAATATTCGATTCGATTGTAAATGTTCGTCGTTGCTTCATTGTTCAACTCTGGCTCATGCTCAGGCTCAGGCATGATGATGGGCTACGTTCAACAGCGTTGACTTGTTGCTATGGTTAATGGTAAATGTCATTGCCTAATGAACCAAGACAAGCAAGCGTCTTCAGCGTTTTCAACTTCAATTCGTCGACGTCGCTTTTGAGTCTCATGCCGTTTGGCATACTTATCTGTATCTTTCATGTTCATTTGTAATTTAGTTTGAGTGGCTTGGCTGTTTTAGCAAAGTGATCGTGTTTACATGATGATGAGACCACGTCGACTTTGTTTTACTTACCTTTTAAGTCCTTTATACGTTCTCAGCCGTTTCACAGAAATCGATCATTTGTATTTGTTCGTTTTTTTTTGTGTTTCTGCTTTTCTTTTTCAACGTCATTTAAGCGGATTTTCTGCTTAATTAGCTTAACGTATTTTACTCTGCAATTGTCTGCTGCTTCTTTTTTATATTGATCGCTTTACAATTGGCTGGGAAAGAAGCGCTCAACATGCACAAAATGTATTGAATTTAAAGTGTTCGCATTGGTAATTGACAGCGCACATTAGTCAATTAAATAGCGATCAAAGTTGTCTAAACTAAAATTAAAGTTCATGTTCAACAGTGACGAACGCACAACAAGTTTCGTTCATGGCCCAAAAGTCGACACTAATGTCTTAATAATAATAATAACAACAACAAAGTGACTAGCCAAGCCACGTTTAGCAACCTTCTACTAATTTTTTTCAATTCATTTCAATAAGAAAAATGTCGACAACGAACACGTTTTGTCAAAACAAATCGCAGATTTTTATCATCAATCGCAGACAAATTACAGCATTAGCATCGCTTATGAGCTCGCTTCGTTCGTTGGTCCATTACCAAGCCGAAAACAATTAAGCGAATCTATGAAAATGCAAATTGTTACACAGCTATGCAAATATTGGTTTGTTTTATTTGTGTTTTGATTTTTTGTTTTGTCTTAATGGAACCACCATAATCACATAACCGATAGACAACCAACCAATTACATGCCTCGGGGCGTTCGATTTCGGCTTGGACGAGGTCTCATCGGTCTGGTCGCACGACTCGCGCTTATTGTATTGGTCAATGCGCTCAAACAAATGTGTTACATGCGATTTTATTGACCGTTTCTGATTCAATTATGCGTAATTTAATTTCAATAATGGCCCACAGTTCGACTGGCCTGACAGCTATTTCAAATGTGGACAATAAGCGATGCACAACTTGTGTATGATGATATGAGGTTTCTCTTGATGATGCTGCTGACGATGCTGCTGCTGGTAATGGTGATGGTGTTGTCATTTTTCAAAACGCTGTGTAGGCTGTTACATTGTGCCTGCCAAGTAGCAACAGTTGCATACACTGACGAATTGTGTGGGCAACAACACAACTCATGACGGTTGATATTAATATTATTAATATAAATACTTTGCAATCGACAGGAGTTGCCTTGAAGAAAAAACACTGACCTTCGAAAATTCAACTAAAATTTAAATTTGCTTTACTCCTGTCATGTTCGAGCTAAAGCATAATAATAATCTTGAAAATAATCATAATCGACCACGTTTCAGTTGATTGTACAACGACAGACTGCAGGCAATCGTCAGCATGACGAGACCCTCTTCAAATATTTTCTTTGTTTCCATTTGAGCGAAGCGGTTTCGTTTGTGTGGCGTCTTGTGGTATTGCGACTGGACTGGACTGGTCAGCGGTTGGTTGTTGGTGTTGAGCCAATGTCGAATTGGTAATATTGATTTGACGTTGATGGCACCTGTAAACAGAACGTCAAAACACGCAAATGAATTTTCACACAACGGCGGTAGAGTTTTATACATTTTATGTCAGTGTTCGGTTAAGTTTGTGCGCGGCTTTGTTTGATTTGAGTGCAGCACGTGTTCGTTTGGCTACAAGACACGAACGCAGCTTGAGAAAACAAATTTGATTCAAATTTCAGTAGAAAATACAAAAACAAAAAGTCATTTTCACGACACGATATTCAATTTTGATGGCCGCACAAAAGAAAGCCGCAGCAGCAGCAGCGAATTGAGTGCCGGGCAGCGAGTTGACTTGCTGCTGTGGTAGCGATGAAAAAGTTGCATTTGCCAACACTTTGTAACGCTCGCTTGTACACTCGCCATGTTAATTAATTAACAATTAATTAACTAAAATAACAACGACAACAACAGCAAACTGATAGCATGCGATGTGTGCCAGAGCCAACAACATTATGATTGTGTTGTGTTGTGTCGGTGAGGCCGCCAAAGCCGTGTAACATGAAATTTATATTCGGCCTGCCGTTCTCAGCGTTGGCGGTGACCCTTTACCGATGGCATTTCGTGTTTGGGTTTGGGTTTGGCCCCATTTAACAGCCGGGCACATTGTCTCTTTTATGCTCGATTTTCTTTTAATTCTTGGCTTCTTCTGCTTCTTGGCCATGGTTGTTGGTCGTCGTTACAAGCTGACAAAAGCGAGTAGCCAAGTTGCTTGTCGCTCATCACCGATACTGCTGCCGCTGCGCTGATATGCTTTTGTGACTTGTGCGTGCATTGAGCTCGTATCGAGTGTCAACTTCAACTTCAGCTCCACCTTAGTTGCTTATCAAAATGTATATCAAATGCGGAACAGCGCTCTTTATTTGTTATGTGTGTGTTAACTTCACTACTTCAACTTGGCTTTCTTTATAGGTTTGTGCATTTCTCTCTCTCTCCTTTGCATGTGGCATTTGGTTTCTTTATTATGATTAATAAAGCATGATAAATACTGTTTTTCACTTTGGTTATTTCAATAATTAACCGCTATCGGTATGGAAAAAAGCTATTAAGCAGATGATAGATGATTTCGTTTGTGTGTCGGTTGGACGGGAGCGTTGGTGACTTGACAAGCCCTCATTTTAGTTGAGATTAGTTGTACAGATCTTGAGAAGTTGTTAAAAGACTTTATCATTCAAGACTTTTAGAGCGCTTGTTTTCTATCTAGCATGAATTAAGGTTACTTCCTCTATTAAGATTATTGCAACAACACCTTTAATATTTAAATGCCTTACTTCGTGCAACTCACCACTTTCGGTTTCGTATTGTCATAGATTGGGGAGGGAAATATTACAAATCTTTTAATTTATAAAATACCCAAAATTACTTAACAGCATATAAGAAGTCTTAAAGTCTGAAAGGATTTAAACCGCAAAAGCGCGCGAACATTTCGCATTGTCGACAAATGCGTTGAGGATGAGGAATGTTCGCAATTAAGCTGCCATAATGCTGTCTGAGTAACTTTGTCGTTGTCTAAGGCATCAAAAGCACACACACACACATACACACACAAAGGCACCCACACAGACACACATGTGCGCTAATAAATTGAAATGCGCGGCAAGCCCATCCGAAACTAAAGACAGGGAAAGGCAAGACAATACTGAAATGATAGCAAGAATAGGAAACGTAAGCCAACTTCCGGTTGAAAGTGAGCTCTGTTTATACGCTTGCGAAAACACAAAGAGGGAAGCAAAGGGTTAACAACCTTTTCGCTGAGACAAGACGATAATCGGGACATGAGCAGTCACAGAGACACGGTTAGACAGACCGGCTGAGCCAACAATCTACCGGGAATGTTGGTCGAACAAAAGCGTTAGGTGAGTCGCTTTTATTGTTGCCATTTTTTTTTTTTTGTAATGTGTCTCACAAATTGATTGCATGTCTCCGGGTTATGTCGGGCGAAATTATAATAAACATGTTAGTGAATATTTGAACAAAGCGATTTTTAAGCTTGGCCCGAACAAAGACGCATATGACCAAGCCCAGCAGTGATAAATGCCTCAAATGATAATGATTTTCGTTTGTTTTCGATATTTAATATTGTAATTAAAATTTGGAGTCATTTAATGCTTTGTTGTGATGTTAGGGCAAGCCTAAAACCACGATTAATGCATAAATCACACACATTTTTATGCTTTCGAAAAACATATTCAATTTGTCATGAAGCTTGCAATGTTTATTCGAATTCCTTAGTTGTTAGAATTGGACATGGCGTCCCCACATAGCAAAACTTAAAAAGTTCTTACTGAAAGTAGCATCATTGCGTTCCTACTCATAAGACATATTGGAAAATAGGCGTGGCAACGATATTTCTTGTTCAAAAAGATATTTCTTGGAACAACTTTTTCAAGAGTATACAAGTTTCAGCCAAGCCGAAAACAACTTCCTTTCTTGTTATGTTGTGCATTTGCACAAATTAGTTTGTTTGTTGCTCTATTTAAATTGGATATTTATAAAGAACATACAAACATATATACATTGATGCATGTTATATTTGCCAACGACAAATAATTATTAAGGCTGACCATAGGCCAGGGGCTGTTTGGTTGGAATATATTTATCGGTTGTGATTGTGTTTGCCCCGTGGGCCTCTGTTATAATAAATGAAATTTAAATATTGATTTATGTATAAGTGTCTCTACACATAAACATGTGTGTGGCTGTCTGTGTGTGTGTGTGTGTGTGTGCGAAAATTTATAGCACCTAAACAAGTTGGTCGTCATTATGAGCAAGTTGCCGCGCACACGCCAAAGTCATTAGAGTCACTTCGACGACGTGTCTTGATTGTGCGAGTCGGCGCTTCTATTCGCTCTTGCAGAGTCTGTAAATCAAAGTTAAGCCCATTACTAATTTCAACAAAATGGGTCATTAGTGCTTCGAGCTATAGTGCAATAACATATTTAACGACTTCAAATAGTTTACTAGAGTCTTAGCGTATAAAGTGAGAAAAGGAGAGAGAGAGCAAGAGTGAGAATTCTAATGAAATTCTATTCTATTTTCATAAAGTTGACTTTTTGTTTTTCTTAATATTTAAAGACTACAAACGTCGAGTTAAAGCCATAAATCTACGGAGCAAATAACTGTTTTTTCAAAGAACGATTATTTCTCAAAGAGTTGAATTCACATTAAATTAAAAATTACAGTTTTATTGGTTTTTATTCTATCAGCGATGAATACTCGTATTTCATAAGAATTGTCGTTATCATTTTGCATACTTGAACAAATTTGAAGCCATTTATCATACAACTGTAAACAGAATCATTAAAATATTCAAACGAGCATCATCATTTACATACATATGCGAATTTAAGTAAATAATCTTTTTATTTTAGTATCTCAATTTTTTCGTTGGGTTGTTTATTTGTTTCTTTATTTTATGGTTTGCCAAAAAAGCAAATAAACATTTCTGCTCTGTTTTTGTTCGCATTTTTTCATCTTTTGTTGTCTTCAATCTTTTCTTTTTTTTTTGGTCTTGTTTTTTCATTTTTTCCGACTTGTGATGATGAGTTCAAAATCATTGTGTGTGGCTGAGGCTTTGTGTTGGTAGGCCGCGCCCTCCTGCCTAACTGTCTGTCTGGCATTCTGTGATAATGATACAGATGATATGTGCCGTTTATTTTCTTTTTTTCTCTGCTTGTCTTTGTTGCTTGCTTTTTTGTTTATGATAAAGCAAACTTACTTCCGTTTAGCGAAAATTACGTTGGGTGAGCAATAAACATCATTCATCATCGACTAAATGATGCTGACTTCAACAATCTTATTTATATATTTATATACATTTTATTATGACTTGTGGGCACTTGTAGCTTTGAGAAGGTTTCAGTGATTGCAATATTTATTTAAATATCTCAATATTGGCTTAAATTCTCGCTCTGCGTCACTCACGCCGGAATCTTTCAATTTGCAATAACTTAACCGAGCTGTGCAATATTTTAGCCCCGTCCAATGACAGTTTCTGCTTGCCCTCTTTGACAGTCATTCGAGCATTTCGCTCTGTTGTTCTTTGTCTACTTCAATATATGTATCTGTTTCACTTTGTTTCTTTCGCTTTTAAGATTAATTTTGCGCTCTCAACAATCCATCAATCCTTTTGTATAGCAGTGAAAAGGCAGTATACATTCATTATACGCTACACATTCACACAACTGCTTAAAGCTTTGTTAGTTTTATGCTAAAATTGAAGTCACAGAATTCAAGCTTTAAGCAACAAGAATATTACACAGACAATACTTTATTTAGTTCATTGAATTTTCATAGTAACTGCAACTAAATAATTATCCTTTGTTATCGCTTGAATCATTTAATATTCTTTCTAGCTTTCTTCTTCTGTGCAAGTTTATTGTTTTTCCATTTTTCACTTCTCAAATAAAAATATTTGCCAAAGCATCTGGTAAGTATATCATACTTCGCCACTAAGTTGCTTTCAGTTTCAATATGATTTCACATTATTGATTTCATTTTACGAACAACACAGAAACAAACAAAAAGTACGAAATAATAAATATGAGGCAAGGAATGATGAAGCGTACTACTTAACTACTTCCCTACAACAAATGCAACCCAGACTTATTACGTGTGTTATTTGAACGTATCGACTACGCCCATACACTTAGTACACACACACAGTTGGTTGTACTCCTTGTGACTTATGTCAAATGGCACAGGATCAAATATCCTGTGGTTAAAATGTGATTCAATGATAAATGCGGCATGTCCCCTTCGCTTATGGCTTTATGCTAGTTCAGTAACACGTTCTGCAAACGCCACTGCCAAAAAGCAACTCAGGCATGCCATGCATACTGCACCCATCCCCAGCCCCAACCCATCTGCTTACTCTGGTCTATGGCAAGAGCAGTCGACAGCGCTACAACTGTAGAACTTGGCCACGTCGGAAAAATGCTCATTGCTGCCATTTATTTTGCACTTGCGCTCGCTCGTTGCGCAACGTTGAAAGCTCAGTCAAGCTGAGCTAGCAAAGCTAAGTGAAAGGCGTGCAAGGCGTGCAAGGAGGCAAGGACTTGGCAGTGTGTTAGCTTCTTGCATGCTTCGCATTCATTACGCTCGTTCTCTGTGTATATGTGTGTATGTGTGTGCATGTGGTTGTGTTTATGGTTGTGTTTGTGGTCGAAATTAAATTGCAATTTCCAGTTTTCTTGTGGATTCTTACTTGAGCTTTTATTTATTTTCAATGGATTTTCGCAGCTTTATTTGCACTCTGCCAGCCGCGAGTGCGAAATTTTATTTGTTACGTGCGAAATGCACCTTCTTCGACTTATGCGATATTTATAACGCACTCAAGTTTCATGATTTCCACTTCGCTCGTCATTTTCGATACAGTCTCAAGCATTCAAGCTGAGAAAATAGTTTGCCTGGTCAAATTGAATGCTGCAAGTGCCTCATCGCACCGATCGGTCATTCATTTAGCAAAGTCAACAAATGCCCTACCAACTTTAGTGGCCTCAAGTCATGGCGTATTGAGTTTAGTTGAGTTCGGCAACTCAAGTTTTTGCCTTTTATTCAGCATATGACAAAAGATTTCAATGCATGACTGTAACTCAAAACTTTATAAAAAGTTTAAAGGGAAAACTTTTAAAGTCAACACTAACTAATACAATTGGCATCACAGTGCAGATTTTGCCGGAAATATGCACACTGGCTTCAACTTTACTTTTTGCGTGGTTGTGCAAATAGTTACGGTTCGAAGAAGACGTGTGGGGCTCTGTTAGGAGGGCAACCATGATGCACAAGACAAATGACAAACGAAGTGTATAAATGTATCTCGTTACGAATTTGATAGACAAGTGGTAGAGTAGCTTAAAGTAGTGGAAATGGTAGGAAACACTAAAATGAATTTGATAAATGAATTAGTGCAAGTCTCGAAACAAAAACAATCATAGCAACTGAAACAACGACAGCAAGTGATGATGATGGTAATGATGATGATGATGATGATGCTGATAATGATGATGGTGTTTGTGTCAGTCTCGGCTTCTGCTGTGCTCTACTCGTGTGTTATATGAGAAGTGGTGTGGGAAAGTAACTTCGATGCTTTAATAGGTTGATTTCCAATTGTTGTTGTGCGCTGAGCTCCAACCAACTCAACCGCTTACTGAAGTGAAGTGAAGCAGGTAACCAATTGTGTTGAACTCTTTACAGTATAGTTTTTTTTTAAAGAGACATCTCCGATTATATAATAATTTTATAATCTTGTTCAGTTGAACGAAATGTTGGTGTGATTCTTGAGGACAGTTTGCCGAAATCTGAAATTTTCATATCTCTGTAACCCAATGAGCTACAACAAAATTGGTATGGTAAAGTCGTGAAGTGTATCGATTATTCGGCAAGACCGAGACTAACTTCTTACTTGCATTCATCTTATTTTTGTACATGAAAATTTTGCAAGTTATTAGCAACCAAATGAGTATTTTCATTTAAATGCACAAACTCAATTTTCCAATGTTTGCTTATTCACCAAACACATTACTACCAACTAATGAAGACTATTTCAATAAAAATTTCATATTTCCCCTCATTAAGCTTGAGATAATATCTTTTAGATAACCAAATGTGCACATAACACTTAAATAAAGTCACAACTTTGACACTTTTGGTAAAAACAAACTTCAGCCAATTGGGCAGTGATAATCGTAACTCTGCCAATGGTTTTGTTCATTCTGCGCTTCGGTTTATTCTGACACAACTTTGGCGCTGCGTTACGAATGCTTAAACAAAACAGGAGGATGGCCGAGGGGGTGGAACTCACCCACAAAATTAGCAAAAATAAATGTTTCTTCTATTTTATGCCCTGCCCACATCGTGTTCAGGAATATTAAAATGAACAGGAAGATAAAAGTAATCGATCTAGCTATATCCGTCCGTCCGTTTTTTCAACCTGACCAATAGTTCTCGGCAACTATGAGAGCCAGGTACTCGAAACTTGAAAGGTAAACTCATGTCATCGCGTTACTCCAGATTTGAAGGAATTTTTGATAGGTCCACTTTTTTTTCCCCATCCGCTCTACCTATTATTAAAAAAACTAAAGCCGAAACACCAAAAGCGATAGAGAAACAATAATTGGATGGTTGACTCAGTAAAACAACCTTCCCCAATTTCCCTCAAACAGAACTTTTGTAAAAATAGATTAACTCACTGAATATTTTCTTGAGAAATTTAATAGTATTCAAATGGATTGTAGGGTATATTCCTGCCCAGAATACTCAACCATACCGCTCTTACTGGTTGTACACTTGTTTTGTTTTTATGGTAATTCTTTTTGCTCCCCTCTGTGGCGCTGCCATACCCCATTTTTCTACCCTATTGGCGCGCCCCTACACAAAAAATTTGTTATTCTTTTGTTGCCGGCTGATAAACGAGACAATTTTTCGGAGGGCTTGTGTGTGTGTGTGTGCGCGTCTGTGAGTATGTGTGCTTGGGAATGGAGTCATGTGTTTGGCTTGATTGCCAGTGTATGTCAGCCTGAGACTTTGCCATTTGTCAGACAGTCTCAGTCTCAGTTATCTCAGCAGTAGCACTTTGCTGCTCATATCTCGAATAGTTCCGAGAGGAAAAGTTTATGTTAATGTCATAAAAAATAATGTTTATGATGATGTTGATGATGCTACAAACATTTTTATGCATATTTTTAGAGTTGAAAAAATTCGCAGATTCTACGCTTTTGCTTCTCCTTTTGGCTTTGCTCGGTCACATGAATCGCGGTTTTCCGCTTTGAATCCGTTTTATTTTAATATGCCTGAAGTGCTGTCTTGGGCATTATGAATGAGCTTGATCAACGTCGAGACTATTTTATTATTAAGCTAATCTTCAAGCTCATCATTTGAGCGACTATTCTGATGTGTGTGTTTTTGAGTGAGGTTTAAACAAGTTGCAAATTTCCACTTAAGGCAATTGAGTAATGCCCAAAAAAAAGGCTTATTTACTTCAAAGCAATTCACCGCTTATGTGCGCCGAAACAAATGTATTATTTATTACTTGATTATTGCAATACTCGAAAATCATGACTCAATGACCAAGTCAGGAAACGAAATAAGTTGAACGGTGCCATCCTTGGATATAAGCGCTTCAAAGGCTGCAATTAATTTCACTTTCAATTTAGTTTGAGGCGCTTTTGCTTCTAATTTATTATACTCTTCATGCAGAAGATTGTACATCAATTTTGTTATGCAGATTGTAACACAGTTAAGGAGCATCATATAAAAATTATGAATTCTTGATTAGCTCGACAAAACGAGTCGACATAAAATGACAATTAACATATATCGAAATAACCTTGCTGATTAAAAATAAATGAACATTGAAGTCATTTTGACTTTCTTGCTTTTAAGAGGGAAAGCGGAGGATAAAACTCGATGAGAATTGGACCTGGGGCCGTCCACATATGTGCTATAGTATTCAGAACAATTCTAAATTCAAAAACTCTTTTTAGTAAATGATGCATGAAGAGTATTAATTCTAGGCCAAAACCAAAACATATTTAATACTTGTTGTCATTTGTTAACATACTTCTTCAAAATGATTCTTATAGTTTTTATTTATGTTGTATGAAAGTATCTGTGTGTGTTTGATAGTGGCGCGCATCTGCGTGTGTGTGCCTGTGTTTCTGAACCCTGGCTTTTTACGCCATTACTGCTTACACATCTTCATTTAACGGCAAATTTTCAAGTAAAAGGCAAGAGCATGTAAATTAATTTTAATTGCTACAATTTAGATAATCAAATGAGTTTTAATGTAAAATAAATTAACACATTCTCAAACGACTTTCAACGGCAACAAACGCACAAATCTATGAGTATGAGTTCTTTTTTTTGTGGGTGTAAGTATATGTGTGTGGGTGTAGAACCGTTATGCGGTGTTTGTGTATCGTTCGAGTGTGAGTTCTTTACGGAGTTTATTTTCCAAAAGGTCATGTTTTTTTCGGTCTATGAGTAAAGTTTTTTCGTCGTGCGGTCGGACTGACAAATTATAAGTTAATTACTCATTCAACTTCACTGTACGACATTTTCCAAAAATGGAAGTATTAAATTTTTGTAGAAAATAACTCCTCAAAAAAGTATGCAACGGCAGAAGGAGAGGAGTAAAACCTCATAGATAAATTTAGCACTATACGTTCGACTGTCTGTTCGTCTGTATTCGCCAGTGGTTCTCGGGAACTATAAGAGCTAGAGACATGAAATTTACAGAATGGACTCGTGATGCTTGGCAGCAATTTTTTTTTTATATTTGGGTCATGACAGTTCTTCTACAAATTTTTTTTTTAAAATCTACCAAAAATATATGCTCCATTGAGACTTGGTAAAATTCTCAAACTAATCGTGTCCTTGCAAACATTTATCATGCAATGCGTTTTAGGTTGCCTTTAGTTTCTTCTTATTAAAAAGCCATGCATCACAATTAAAAAATAATCATGTCAAGAGTTGTTTATGTTTTTCTAAGACAACTTGTGAATACTTTTCAGAAACATTTAGTTCAAAGCCAACACTAACTAAGCCCCAAACTTTAATCAAGATGCATCGCCAAATTTGTTGAGCTAAAACTTGGCTTGCACTCCTTTTTCTCCGCGCCTGAACAACATCCTTTGTTATTTTATTTCAACATGCACAGCATTTTGTATGCCGCTAAATAATTCAATGACAACGACAACAGAATTGGAATTCAAGCTGTGAATGAAGTTGGAGCTGGAGCTGAGCTGCAATGCGATTCACTTGAAATATGGCATTATGAATGCTGCTTTTTGTTGTCGTTGCATTGCAAAAAAAAGGGTATACTCTTTGTATGATTGTCGCGCACCGGAAACGAGCGCTTGATTGCCTTTTGTAGTCGCCAAACGAGACTGGGCAGTGGCCACAGACGGTTTTATGAATGTTTGAAGCATAAAAATTCTAATATTCAAAAACTTCAACCAAATGTGCTTTAATTAATTTGATTAGGTCGGCGGTGGCGGTGGCGGTGGCGGTGGCAAGTTGACTTTTGACGCAATAAATTCTCATTAACCGCGAACGGAAAGTTCACCAAAACATTGAAGTTTGAATAAGAGAAAAATAAACGAAATTTCTGTTTTCAATGTCAAAACTGTGGAAAATTTATGTGTTTGCGCACTAAATTTGTGCTGAGCAGCGAGTTTTCCACTCGTAATTAATTCGCTGCTGAAATGCAAATTTCAACTGCAACAACGAAAACAAAAACAAAAACAAAAATAAATAAGCGTAACTGAAATGCAATTGAGAAATTTTTGCATTTTCTCTTAACCAAAAACCATAAATAATTTCAATTTATTCATGCTCGACTGGCCAATGGAAAATACTTGTTCACTTCTAATGGCATTATGATTTTGTATTTCAAAAAATATATTTAGTTATAAATAACTTTTAGTTTTGCAGTTAAAAATCAATAAATGGCAAATAGCAAATGCCAAAAATTCAAAAGCGAAAAAATAAATGGAGAGGAGGACATTTTGGAATATTTTCGCAACATGTCGAAGTCAAAATGTCAAAGTTTTGCGCATAAAACGAGACTACTCGCATAGACACACCAAGTGAGGGTTTAACACTTGCCTTGAACTGGCCAAGGGCGGTGTGGTAAGCGCAGTGGCGTTGGCAGCCACGTCGAAAGTATTTCCAATTGGCTGTTAATGCTTGTTGTGTGTTGCTGGAAAGTGGCTTAAAGTGTCGCTTACGCTTTCATGCCGCAACAGCAGACACATAAATAAAAATGAAATTAATTATTTATTAAGTTTTTGCCACTTGAGCTCAGCTGGCACAAATGGCAAAGCGAGCAGCACTTAACCGAATATGATTCCGCCACGGCCAGTTTTCGATGGCTGGAACGGCGGAGCTTGGATAAGTTCTCTCTTGTGTGTGTGTTTTGTTTATTTTATTTTTGTTATTTCGTTGGCGTTTGCAATTTGCTACAGCGTAGCAAAATAAAATGGCTGAAAATACTACTAAGTGATGTCAAATTGAAAAATCTTGTCGCGTTAAACCTGCCATTGGGAATAACAAGTAGCGAACGAATAACGAAAATAAAGATAAGTTGAGCAATGTGCATTTGGTTAAGACAATAAATATTCAATTACCTTAACACTTTGAATGCGCAAAGTATAAATTTATATTTTAAGCAGCAAACAATGAGTTTTCCTACGTATTCGGTATTCGGTTAGTATTTAAACAACACATGCAACTTACACAATTCTCAACACAAACAAACTCTATTTACTTGCTCGACAACTCAAGGCGAAGAAACCATTTTAGTATTATGTTGGCACATGCAAGCAACACAAAGAAAAACATGGTTATCGCCAAGAAATAAACTCTTGAATGCTTATTCGAATCAGTTGAACATCATCAGCATTCATAAAAGTAATAATAATATTAATAATAATAAGCTGAGCATTAGCGGCTTTGCCAAGAAGAAAGTTTGCCTTCTTCTGCTTCTTTTGCTTTTGCTTTTGGCTTTTGCTACAAACTTCAGCAGGGAAAATTCACATACACATACACAAACACATGCATGCCAATGAAAATCAATTCCAAAACAGTTTCATGTGTATGCGAAAGTTGGCTCTGTGAAACGATATGCTTGTGTGTGTGAGTGTATACGTATGCTTGATATGTTTGCAAGTGTGTAAGAGTAATGCAAAATTTTCATAAAGTTTTTGCGGGAAAAACTATTAAGAAAGTTCTGCTTAAACAGGCTTTTGTTTTCTTAAATTCGCACTTAGTTCGTCCTTCTGGATCTTAAATCATGATCAACCAAACTAAAATGGCAACATTGCTTAAGATTGATTATTGATACCAAAAAGACCTTAAGTTTTGTAGAATTTAAACTAAGGTTCTAACTGACGAAACAAATTCGACTAAATTCTTTAATTAACCTCAACTTCAATGCACCCTTTTCATTGCCACACACACAGTTAAGATAATTTGTATCGGTAGCTGTCATTATAGCGAATAAGGCCCCAAGAGTATCTCACTTAATGAGTTTCGTACATAATTTTCGACACAATTCTCTTATAGAAAAGTAACAATAACGCTTAAGTGAACCAAACTTTCGCACACCCTCTTCCTATCTACTTTTGAACTCTCCTCTTTGCCGTTCGCGCATAGTTTCAAAAATTAGTTTTGTATTGTTTACGAACACAATTTTCGGTTGGGCTTGCGTGAGTTGAGCTGAATTACGCAAGCCAAGTGAGAAAAACACAAAAAAAAATTAACAAACTTCTGAGAAAATCTGTTGGGATTTTGTCAAAATTATATTTAAATGAATGAAGTCAATAGTGATGGCTGACGATTTAAGAGGCACAAGAGGGGGAAACAGTCAAAGGCACTTGAAAAAGTTTTAACGAAATGAATCAACTTGACAGCATTGACTGACTTGGTTGAATAGTCTGCAATGATTTGACTGTTTGACTGGCAAAGTGATTGAGAATTAATTAAATTATGATGGCAAAGCCGTATGATGAAGACGGTATTGTTTATGGCAATGAGTAACTCGTCAATGTCGTCGATTGTCAGAGCTTCTCATTAGTTTTGTGCGCACGATTCAGCCTCTTAGTAAGCACTCAATAACCATGATATTGAAACAGAGACAACATTGTTAAAAGTTTCAATAAAATTGGTTAAGCATTGTAGAAATTATAAGAAATAGTGGGTGTGTATCTACCTGCCGTATTTGAAGTTTATAACTGTACTGATCCCAAGGAATCATTGGACGGGATTTCTCTTGATAATGTTCGTTTGATTCTTAACAAAGAAACTAACTTATTAATAAATGAATAAATGTTTCCATAGTTTAATAATTCACTTTCTAAAATTTTGTCATCAAATTGTTAGTTATTTTTCTATTACAAACTTAAAATTTAATTTAATGTATCATTCTTCTCTTTTTCAGCTCGTTATATCAACTATTTATTGAGTAAGTATTTTTTTTTAAAAAGTATTTTTCGCTTGAATGTCGAACTATCAAAACTTGCTTATCGCCGTCACTGTCGTCAAACTACAAAAGCAGACATTTTTTGATAGTTTCTGTTCGGAATTTGCTGCTATTTTTCTCGTCAATATTTAATGGATAACAGCAGAACTAAATAAAAAAAACTAAAAATAAAAAATAAAAAAAAAAATACTGCAAACGTTCGCGAAAGACTTAAAAGCTGCGCTGAAAAATTGCTTTTATTGCTTAATTCGCACAGTCGGAAAACCTCGTGGAGAAACTTTTTGCCAAAAATGTACAAAAGATAAGCGCAAACTTTGGCATTTCCGTGCAACACAAAAACCCAAGGATGAAATGGGTAAGAGGAAAGTTTTCTTTTTTTTTTTTGTTTTTGCTCAAACAGACGCAGAACTTTAGACAGCAAAGCGTGCCATGGGTAAGAAACTAGTTGAGAAAACTCGGAACGCGTTGCAAATTGTCTTGGCAATAAAATAGAATTGAAAACCTTTCAAACGCGTGGCATAGCGCTGTCAAACGCGCTGTGTTTGTTGTTGGCAAAAGGCGTGCAAAATATGGCGGTGCGGGCTGGTGCAGACAAGTTTCTCATCATGGACGCATGTCTTCTAGTTCAGAACGCGGAAGTTCACGCAATTTTAGTTGCTTGTCATTTTATGGTAGTCAATTAGACAGACTTGGTTAGTTGCTAAGCGGCACTTTGAACACAAGCAAACTTCGCTAATTTCATTGACATGATGTGATATTGACGAAGCGTATGCGTGCGGCTTTCATTGATGATACTTTAAAGAAATATCACTCATGCTGCCACTTGCCCGCCCACTTTTTGAAAAAGTAAATGTTCCACTTTGGCTATACAATGGCACAAGTATAATCAAAGTTGAGAATGGTTTAGTACTATTATTGCCACCAAAATGGCGCATAAAACACAGCACTCGAACACTTGAAGGACAATGCAGGACAACACGCTCAGCTGCAGAAAACTTTATAAAGAACAAAAAATAATATAAGGAAAAATGTATACATATATTTTATATACGTGACTTAACACTGACTTGTATTGTACGCGCCACTCAACGGCTCGCTTAACAAGGAACCATTGAGGCAGCAGGAGCAGCAGTGACAACAGCTTGGCTTGAGTGGTTGACCATTTGTCCATGTCCTTCGGAGTGTGTTGAGTGCGTTGTTTCTTGTTCTGCCTTCAGTTTTTTGCACAATGTCTCTAAAGTACAACACATACTCATGCTGCAGATACTTTGCCAAGCACACTTCTATCACGCTATCTTTTGCGTACAGTTTTCATTTTTAAATGAAGATAAATGTTGCGTTGAGGTTATGTGCCTGTTAGTTAGCATCGATGTTTGAAGCTGCAAAGGAGACTTCGAGTGTCAACTCATAAATGAAGGCACTGTCTAAGTGTTAGTTTTACTTGCAAAAGATACTCTACTTAAAGTATGCAGTTTTGCTTAACGTTTATTGCTGTTGCATGCTTTATTATTTTTAAGACTTATTTGTAGAAGAGTCTTTTTTCTAAAAGCTGAAAGTTGTTTTAATATTATTATTATTTTTTTTTAATACAACAAATGCAAGTTTTCTTAAAAAAAAAATAGTCAGAGCAATTTAGAAACTAAAAAAATTTATATATTTAAAATTGCATATTTATAATTCGATTGTGGGCAGGCTCGAGGTCTTTGCTGTTATTATATCAAAAGAATAAATTCGGTTTGTTTTTATTCTTTTTAATCATAATATTTTTATTCCCGATATATAAAAATATTATGATCTTTTGATATATTAACAGCAAAGACCTCGAGCCTGCCCACAATCGAATCTTAAATAATAAAAAGGTCGCTAAACTCAACCATAATTGCTTATTTATATATTGTTTTAAATTTTAAGAAAATCGTTCAAAAATGAGGAATTTATCAAAATTTTAAGTTTCATTGACTTTAAGAGGTAACAGTAATGGAGAGGAATATTTTACAGTATGCAGTTTTAAAGAGGTATATTAACTGAGCCTATATGCAAAGTTTCAGGTTCGTACCTTTTAAACTGTACGACATATAGCAATTTTAAGAAAACCACTTAGGGTTATTCAAACTTAAGTTTTTTAAAAAATTAGCTGGGATAAAAGGAACAAAACCAATAAAACTTGAACTGCTGCCGATCCTCACACGTCCAACCCTCAAATTTTAAATCTCCAGCTCTTATCGATTCCTAGAACCATTTGAAAGGGAAAACAGACAAACGAACGAATATGACTCAAACGATATTTCTTGTCAACAATTCTTGATAAAATTTACATACATTTGGTGCGGAACAAACTACATATTTTCTTCAGAATATAAATATAATAATTGAAATTTTAGTTGAACTTTGAGCACATGCAAATTGCAAAATGTTTGTTTAAAGTTGCGAACTCGATTAGTTTGAACAAAAATATTTGTTCGAACTTTCAAGAAATAACACAAGAATTTTAGTGTATTTTGAAACTGAAAGAACTTCTTGAGCATGCCGAGTGCGAAGATTTTAATTTCTGACTTTGCTTGTGACGTCATGCTGTGCATGCATGCGTGTGTCCGTGCGTGCGTGCGTGCGTGCGTGAGTGTTGTGTGCTGTTGCAATGGTTATCTAGAAATCGCCGCACTGCGCCCACGAACACTTAATTGCATTTCGAAATATATATTTCCGTTCGTGTATTTTATTCATTTATTTTTGCTCGCAGGCCAGCGAGTAAAAAGCGTGGCGTCAGCGTCAAAGAGCACATTTGCGCACATTTGGCGCGCACATGTTTTGCTTGAAGACAACTTCTTTTGTTTGAGTGTCGACTTTTATTTTCACATATTTGTTTTACAATTTTTTATTGTTATTATTGTCTACCAACCGAAAAAGCAGAAACAACAGACACATGTGAGCGCACCTACAACAATGAGCGAGGCGCGAGCGACACAAACTGACCTGACCGACGGACGACCCTAGGCGACCCGACCCGACCCTTCTGTTTGTTGTTTTTGTACTTGCGACAAGCCATACGATGTGTCGGCAACTCTATTACGGCTGCAGCTCAGCTCGTTTGAAGTAAGCTAAGCCCTTACGCAGGCCCTGGCTCTGCTGCCCCCATAAAAGGTTCAATTTCTTGCTTCTTATTTAATAAATATGTTTTTAACCTTTCAGCCCATTATTTTTTATTATTTTGACTTTATCGCGCACGAAATTGTTTATCCACACACACACACAATCAGTCAAGTCAGTCAGTCACCCTCATTGTGCGTATGATCATGTTGATCATCATCAGTTGATCATCGCATGCTGATCTCGTCCGCCTCATTCATGTAATTAGTTTCCAACTGAATTTGTGTAAAAACAATGAACGAACGAACGAATGAATGAGCATGTCTGAAAAATGTGGGAAAGCAGCGTTGCAGTTATGACATTATTGGTTTCGGTTTTGTTTTGTTTTTGTTTTTTGCCTCAGTGACAAGAAGGCCTTACAGGCTGGCGTCTGTTTTTGACGTTCGTTGGTTCATTCGTGCCGACCAGCATTATCATTTTGTGGTTTTGCAATTGACTTTTCTTGTCGTTATTATTGTTGTTGTTTGCATGCATTTTGGTTCCTTCCTGCATTCTATGCAACTTCTTCCTGTGGTTTTTCTCTCAATTTCTTGCGTAATGCGTAATGACATTGCACTCATTTCTTAATGACATCTGTTCAGTCTGGGAATTTATTTGTTTTTGTTTTTATTTTTTTCTGTTTGCGCCATAAATTTTTTAGTGCGTTTTCATGTCATGATCATTTCACTGAAGTTGGCTTGAGTTTTTTTTTTTGTTGTTGTGACAGTTTCATCTGTCAACGGCGGCATTAATCAGCGCGAAGGGGCCGCAATTTGTTTTCACTTCAAAATGGCTTTCGTTTGTTTGGTCCCTTCGGACATGCGACAACTTCCTGCTAACATTTATTTCGTTACTTTTTTTTTTGTTGTTATTCATTTTAACGCAACAAAGTTCAAAGTTAAACGTTCATTGAATTTTCTATGCTTTTTGTGAATGTGTATTTTTGTTTTTGGTCAAATGGTTTCGCTTGCACGCCGCGTGCCGCGCGCCTTGTTGTATGTTTGCTAATTCTCTTGGAATTAATTGCCACGCTTTGAATTTGTAATTAAAAGTCGCCTTGCTTAGTTTTGCTTGCTTTTGGACAATCTTTCAAATGAAGACATGGCAACCTTCATCACCGACACACACACACACACACCATTGACGCGAGTTCCGCTTTCACTTGCCCACACACACACACACACACGCACACATAGCACTGCAAATCACTCAAAGGACCAAATACTATATTCTGCAGCGCAAAGCAGTCGGCATGTTTCATTCTCACTCGTTCCGCGCGTTCGTTCGCTCGTTCGCTCATTCGTATTTGTGCCTCAACATGTGCCTGCGCTGGTGCTGCTCTGTTCGCCCACCGCTCAGAATTCTTTTCGCCAGCGTCGCGTGCGGTACGAAATTCCAATTCGAAGCGTTTTCTTTTCGCAAACGACTTTATCATTACTGTCGCTGTAGGTGTGCGAAGGTGTGTGTGGCTGTGTGTGCGTGTGCGTGTGTGTGCTTATAAGTAAACAAAAAGCAACAAACTTGTTATTTGTCCTTCGTCCTGCAGACTTTCGCTGTTCGTGCGCGTATTCCCACTTGACGTGTCCTTATTTCGAGACAATTTCATTCGTAGTCGCAGTTTCTTGATTCGTTGGTTCGTTGCCTCTTATTCTGCCCCCCCACCAATACATTTATTACTATTACTACGCGCATAAGATTCGTCTGTCTCTGTGTGTGTGTGTGTCTGTGTGTGTGTGTGTGATTGTGCTTTTATTTTTCATATGGCGCGCATTTCGCATCCTGCAGTTGGCTTCTTATTAGTCATTGTGTGGAATTTTACTGCGCTTGTGCGCCCATTAAACGTGATGCTTTGCCCGATTCTATATTAACTTCAACTTCACAACTTCTTCTTGGGTCTTCACATTGGGCCGACACAATTTTGAGATGCCTTGTGTCGCCGCGTTCCATGCGCTGTGTCGTGCGGCTGCTAATAACAATATATTGTGCATGTGTATGTGAACTTATGCCTGTAAGATTTGCCTGTAATGTGCTATTAAAATGCCCGACTGTGTTTCATGATTTTCAGGATTTAAGCATAAATGATGCGTATGGAGAAATGCGCTTAAAATCATAACAAATTCAGTGCAAAATTAATATGGCAATTGTGTTGAAATTTAAAATGAAAATCAAGTTGAGTCTTCAAGATCTATAGAACTCCATATCATCATATTGTCATGATCTATATATCATATCATCATATTATCATGTCGTTGTCGTTGCAAAAGTCGACAACAGCCGAAGAACATAAATTTTAATGGCACATTTTGCAAAGCTTCTCTTGAGGAAATGCAACTGAATTATCAAATAACGTTCAGGCAATTCTCTAAGCCAAGTACGCTTTCCTTGGTCCACAAAGGCTTTGAGAAGCTTTGAGAAGTTGTTCAGTTTTCAGGAACGCAAATAGTTTCGCTGAAAAGAAAATAAAAAAATATTTGTTTTGCAGGCTCATTTATTATGCTTAAGCGCCTTTTGTGTCCTTTTCAACCTAACTTACTTTAATAGCAAACAAATAAAGAAAACACTCTAAAGAAAAATAGAAAAGCCTTCGAAAAAAAAGTGAAGCGGCAAATAAATGAAAAACAAAAAGAAATGTTGTTGTCATATTAACAACAACAACAAAGGGGAAGCAAGCAGGCATGAAAATGAAAATTCAGGATATTACACCAATACAGATAAAGAAGAAGAAGAAGCAGGCATGTCGAGACGAGCAGCATCAGTTTCAGAGCAGTTGACGGCGACGTCTAGTGGAACTCTAATCAAAATGTAGGAAGTCAGTGCCGACTGTGGTTAGTAGTGGCGGCGTATAACGGTAATAGCGTGCAGGATGTAGGCCTACCTAACAGGACATGCACACAAGGGGGATGCGAATGGCAGGGCAGGGGAGGGAGAAAGGATGCGCTACGTTAGCGTTCTATGAGCGTAGAATTTCAAAAGAGACAAAGAGTCGGCGAGCGAGAAACCATGTGTGTGTGTGTGTGTGTGTGTGTGTGGGAGCATGTACAAAAAGAGAAACGAAAGAAATGACATACAGTAATGCACCCTGTTTACCGTTACAATTATGCAAAACGCCGCACTGAGCGTAAAACTCAGCTGTGCACGGGCAGACAGACAGACAGACGGACGGACTGAAGCGAGCGCGCACAGTAATACGCTCTCATGTGCTGTTCGTGTGTGCATGTGTGTGTGTGTGAGAGAGAGCGTCACTTGTGCACTTTCCCTGCTTGAAACATGCTGTGCTGCTGCTTGACAGCGACAGCGACGGCGGCGGTGGTGGATGTGTGGAAGGTGGTGGTGGTCTGCTGCTGTCGCTGCCGCTGCAAACGCTTAGCAGAATTCTAATGAGAACGAAAAGCGAACCTCAAGTCAGGATTTTTCACGCTGCGCGCTCATTGTGTCGATTGAGTTGCTCGAGTCAGGACGATAACGTCGGAAAAACCGTTAGCTGTGTTAACGGTGAACGAGCAAGCGAACGAACAAGCCAAAGACCAACACACACACACACCAACACACACACACTCACTCACACAGCGGTGTGCGGTGCGCTCTCTGTGTGTGCCTGTGTGCCTGTTTGTAGTAGTGTAGTGAAGAAAAATAAAAGAAAATTAAGCAAAAGTAGCAAACACGAAAATGAAGAAGCATTAAAGAAGTTTAATTTAAGTGAAAATTTGATATACAAAAAAAAAAACCGAAACGACGGATTTTCTAAATGTGCGCTTATTTGAAATTTTAGTGCAAATGTGAAGTTCTTTCTCAACTTCATAATCAAATAGTGAATTGAATTTGTTTGTTGCAAAGTAGCAAAGAAAAGTTATCTATGCAAAAGTGTTTGTGTGAAACAAGTGCAAAATATATGCAAACTTCAACTTTCAGCACAAAACGAGTGGATTAAAATTCGCGCAAAAATCAAAATCAATAATTTTGGATTAGCTGTGAAACGACACCAAAAAAAGCAAGAAAGGAAAGGATTTCAAAGTAAGCATTCGTATAAGAAAACACTTCATTTTGGATTACGACGAAATGAACTGAAAATGTAAGAAAGAAAGAAAGAAAAAAAAAACAAGAAATTCGGTATACGCGCGGGTTCGGCGGCGCAGGTGCATAACTGTGGTGTCTCAACTCGCCCCCCGCTCCCCTTTAACAATGAGCCTACAAAATTAACAAAAATTCATTTTATTTTTTTTTTTCTTAATTTTTTTTTTATTTAAAATTTTATTATATTTTCTTGTTGTTTTTGCATTTGAAAATTCATTTGTGCCGCAAAAAAGAAAACGCTTTTTTACGCTACGACTCGTTTGAGGTTAACACACCTTAGACATATACATACACAGCAAAGCACACTAATACAAAGACACGCGTACAGACACACACACACACACATACACACACACAAGCCAGCAGTGCTCCACCAAGCAACCACCAACACCCTAACCGCCCAGTTCGGCTCAGCCGCACACACACACCCACTGAATTTCTGCGCCAACATGAAAAAATCGATCGATTTCGGCTGAGACTTCTGCCGCTCCCCCTGCTGCTGTCGCTTTTGCCTACGACTAGTGACGCCCACCGCCCAACGCACAGTCGCACCACACCACATCAAATCGAAGAGTCGTTGATGCATTTACGCTCACTTGCTCAGCTCTTTTTGCGCGCCTATGCGTATGCTGCAAAAATCTGCACATAGACAAGTGCAAAATGAGGGTTTGTTTCTCAGCATTTGCCCACAATTTCTGCAAGCTCTTACTCTCTTTGGCTCTCTCTCTCTCACAACTCATGAGGCTCTGCTCAAAGTATCAGTTGGTCTATGCTCCCTATTTCGATGCTGCCGCTGCCGCTGCCAATCCGCTAATCCTATGCCATGTGCAGTTAATGGTTTGCTTTGGCCGCTCTCCCTTTCTTGCCATGCTTTCGCTGCCAAAACGCCGGTTTCGCTTATCTTTTCAACATTTTGTTTTAGTGTGTAAAAAATGAAAAAAAAAAAAAAAGCCAAGCGTTTGCATGTCTTAACCATGAAACAAAAACTGCTTATATTTAATTGTCGCTTAAATGCTTTTTTTATATTTCGCACTTTCTTATGCAAATTTTTTTTAAATGCATAGTAATTAATTTGCATGTACGCCAACTTAATGTTATACACTTTGAAGACGAATTTTTAATTTGTGCTTTTCGCTTTGAATAATTCAGTTCAAACTTAATCGACATTTCGCACTTTTCAGTGTATCTTTTGCACGCCAATCAGCAACACGCATTTCATCAAGCGTGCAATCAACTCACAAGAATCAATAAGCCGTCAAATTTGCCAATTTCAATAATTTTCTATAATAATTATTATACTTTTATTATTTTGTCTTACTTTGTATTTTGTTTAACTTGAAGAAGAAATAAGCCAAAGCAAAACATGATGCTGCTGCTACTAATAACTATAATTTGCTTAGGCTGTGAACAAGCATAATCTTGTAATAATCCAATCAAAAAATTATAGTAAAACATATGCCAATAATGCGCATTGAGCCGATCTCATGCACTGTGGGAACTTTTGGGCACATATGCCTTTGTGTTTGGACTTGTGTGAGGATAGGATAGGATGAGTCCGCTTGGCACGTCAATAATTGCCGCCCATTTATGCAACCGCCCTCACTTCGCACCGTTCGTCTGCCGTGAGTCATTCAACAACGAAGCGAACAAACAAGTTTGGTGTGCTTTGGTCAGCCATAATGAAGCACGCTGGCCTCGTGTTTGACTTATTGCGGTAGCTTGTTGCACACAAAATATTCATTCAGCAGTTCATTTAAACGATGCGCCATAAAAAAACCAACAACTCCAAATAAAATAAAATAAAAAAAAAATAAAAAGCGCGTCAGACAAATGGCGGGGCAGCGGGGCAGACTATTGATTTCTGTTTGGCTTTTTGCGGTAAGCATTTTTTGTTGACGTTGCATTGCAAGCAGACAAAAAGCGCAATGAATGAAAAGAAAGCGCAGCGCAGACATGCCACAGCACTGCATTGTGCCACATGCAGCAGCAGCGAACTTATCTGATGAAACCTTATGTTGCAAACGGGCACGGCCAGTGGCGAGTTCACTTCATGTTTTCGTCGTTCTGGGCATGAATGTTCCAACACATTTGATTATATACTCGTGTATTTTTATGTGCGACTGTGGCTTATGGCACTGCAATGTTGCCGCTTATTAAACTCAGCAACAGCAAAATAAGCTACAAAATGCCGTCATTCAAAGTGGATTTCAACTTCGCATCTTCGCTCGTCAATTGGTATTTTTTTTTTCAACTGGCGCATGAGTCAAGTCGCGGCTTACGCACGTCGCCGGCATTAGTTGCGCCTCAGCTAAGCTGCTTTTTTGCTGCAGCCAAGCGTGAAATTCAGCAAAATGCCATTGAAATTATTATTATGGCTTATTTGTTTGCCGCTTTGCTTTTTGCCGTTGGCAAATAAAACCATTTCAACTCGTAGCCAATTGCTGAGCAAAGTTGCGCTGAACTTCAACTTTGATTGCAACTATGAAGAATGCATTTTTGCTGCACGTCTTGGGCAATTTTTAATGCTACAACGAAAAATTGAAAAATATTTAAATTAAAATTTATTTTATTTCGCCGCTTGTGGAAATTAACAAATTCTTGCATTTGTTGTTGTTTGAGTGAACCGCGGGCCATTTAAGACAACTGCTGAAAAGGCGACGTATCACATAAAACTCAAATAAATCTTCATTTATCGGTGACTGCCACCAGTCCACCAAACCACCATGCCACGCGTGCCTCAGCCAACAAATGTGTTCCTGTTTGTCTCATTGGCAAATGTCTTCTTCTTCGCACATGTGCTGTCGGTCGACAAAGGGCGCGCAAGGGCGGTTGAGACCGAATTTGCGGTTTTTGCGGCGTGTATCTTTGCTAAGTGCACGTTTAACGCTTCTACCATAACTTTGCGCAGGCTTTTGTCTGCCTCGTCTGCGGTTTTCTGTACACCGAAATTCGCATTGTTTGCATTGTTCATTTCGAAAAGGTTGAAATCAATTCCCACATAGAATTTTGCGTTGCCCAAAACGGCAGTTAAGCCAAATGGTTTCTAAATAAACTGAAGACAAGACGAGACAAGACAACAAAACATTTTCTCGAAGATTATTGGTTTTTTTAATTCAATGTCATTATTCTTTGCCCCGGCTGCTTGAATCGTATCTCTCAAGCACTTCTAATGGCATTTCAAGCACTCGCAATAATATTTGTGCAAAAACACATAAAAGCAAATGATTCATTCAACACATAATCGAGGCAAACGACAACGACCGACAACAGAAGTCAACACGCACGCACTTTATGCCCAATATGAAGCTTGAGTTGAGTGCTGAAGCATTCTGAAAGAGTTTCAATTTTCCGCTCATCATAATGCTCCACATTCCGTTGCTAATTGACGACAATTAAAATTTATTAGCTGCCACAGCAATTAAATGCAGTTCGAGCGTTACTCCTACGCAACGCAACGCCTGCATGCCATGCCCCGTCGCCCCATGGCCTGACCACTGCAATGAAATGAAAAAAAGAAGGCCATCATTGTATATTTTTTGTGCGTTGGCAAACACTTCCGTTGCGACTCATTACTCTTGCTCGCCTCCTTTGGGCAAGTGTGGCAAGGGTGCTCAGTCGGCTTTTTGCTGCTGCTGGTGGCATTTGAATATGGCATTGTGCTGAGCACTTATGCTTTTCTTGCCTCGATGATCAATCAAAATTTTGTTTATGAAAATTACAATTTCGGCGTTTCCAAATTGAGTTGCCCTTTGTTGCGTCCAATTTGCATGTCATGTTGTGTCAACTGCAGGTCGACAAGTTGCGGCAGGGTTGAAATGTACTCAGCTCAATGCAGCAACGAGTTTCAAGTGACACTTGTCGCAAATTGCCTGTGTCGAGGAGTCATGTCGGTTAGTCGAGCTTAAATGAAATGCGGGCGTGGGAATGATTACTTCAAACAACAAACTGAATTCGAGACAGTTCAATAGTCAGAATTTGAAGCTCGCTTTTAATAAAGAAACATGTTGTTTGTTGGCTTAAATTGCGCAGAATTTTTGTAAAAACAATTTCAAAAGCGAACATGTTGAAGTGATTTATGGCAAGAACACAAATTCATTCAGCAAAATCAGCAAAAAAACTAAGTAAACAAATCAACAATAACAGCGCACTGGAAAAAACAACAACACACAGCGACATCAACAGACAAGAAGAAAAAAAAACAAAAGCAAATCAAACATAAAAGTGTTTTTATTAACACTCAGGCAAGGATATGAACAAAGGACGTGTTAGGGTGTGCAGGGGCGCAAAAGCAAAGGCAAAGGGAAAGGAAAAGGTCGACAGGACAGGCTCATTGCGCCAAAAATTGCAATGACTGCAGCAGTGATGAAACACACACACACACACGCAAACACTTGCAGGCAACGACAATAAAAATCAATAGAAATTGCAACCCTAAGCAGGCAAGAAGAAGAAGGCGCTTAGAAGCGAATGAACGCGAGACAAGCCGGAAAACGTGGAAAACAAAAAAGGGAAATGGGAAAAAAAGAAAATGAAAATAAGAGCAAAAGAAAAACCATGAAAAAGTCGCTGCCGGGTGATTGCCCTTTTTGCCGGTGTCAGCACACACACACACACACACACACAGAGTCAAACAAACACCAGCACAGCGAAATAGATGCAAAAAGTACCCATCAGAGACGTTAGTAATACTATATGGTTGTGCTGTGCTGTGCTCTGCATGTGTGTGTGTGTGTGTGTGTGTGTGTGTGTGTGTGGCAGTGGCAGAGAAGCGCTCTTGTGCATATTCTTTTTATTGCCTCAAATACGAAAAAAGAAAATACAAAAACAGAGAAATGAAAATTTTCAATCGCAGAAAAAAAATGTGAAAAAAATTGTGAAAAAAAACACACATAAAGCACAGATGTACTCCGAAAGAGGCGGGGTGTGCGGAATGGTGAATTAGTTGGCAACGGAAGAAGCAGCAGAAGAATCAAGTAAATATGTTTAGAAAATATGAAAAATCATTGGCAGCATGACTGCGCATAAAAAGGCGGCATTCGGCGAGCGGAAGTGATGCACAGTGAAGTGGGTGTTGTGTTGGTATATGTGTGTGTGTGTGTGTGAGAGTACATAAACCTTAGCTTATTTAGGCACATAACAATTTGCTTGCCGACGACAATGAGTTGCGAGTTGCCATTGCTGTTTGTTTAGGCCGCACGCATGCAATTAATTGCCCGCTGTGTCGGATTAAAGGATTTCGCATTACAATTACATTTCATGCTTTTCAGCACGTACGCGTACCAAAGCAAACAATTGCCAAAGGACCTTCAATGACATGACGGAAATATTTTACAAACGCCAATTTTGATTAAACTTCATCTGAAGTACTTTTGCTATCAATGTAGCAACTTATTCGAACATGCATGCCATGCCGACGGTCAGTTTTGCAGTGCATTGCACTCACACACACACACACACACACACACACACAGACACATGTGCACATGTCTGCTCTACGAGCGGAAGTTTAGTTGGCAGCAACGGAAGTTGGCTCGGTTGTCGGTGTGGGCTTCTATACACGGCTTGCAGTACTGCATGGACTTGCAGTACTGCAGTTGTTGCTGTTTGAGTTGGGCACTCTGCCAGTGATTGTGTTCGAGTTGTTTCGTAGATTACATTTCGTTGTCGCTTTGTCATGTCTCGTTTGTGTGAACAAGTTGCATGACTTCACTACAAGAACACCCTTCAATGGTCATTACGACGAGCGCCTTTTTGGTTATTATACAAGTCTATTAGACGGCCGGGTTGATTAGCATGCCTTATCGCACATACCGAAGTGCTGCATGACCAAACTGTATTAAACATTAACAAAGCCAACTAAACCAACTTCGGTCTTTCTTTCTTTTCTTGGAAACATTATATATTTATCAAAGAAAAAAATGAAAAAGGCATTGCATGCTAAACGCAACTTTAGGCCAAAGTTAAATGATCGTCCTAATCAGAAAGTAAAACTTAAAGCAATAAAATCATAAAAATGACCAAAAAGCAATTCAGCAAATCGCAGAAAATTACTTAATCGTGCTGAAATGAAAATGATGCCTTCTTCTCAACTCAACGCAACGCAACTCGACATGCGCTTAAATGTTGAGCGCCGCTAATAGCACATGAGATTACAGTCGACTGTCGACCAATGCATAAAAAACCGAACCGAACTGAACCGATAAAAGAACGCCCGTTTTACGACTCGCACGCAAAATAAAAATCACAATAAGAAAAAAGCGTTGAGTGGAGCGAAATCAAGGCAGAGAATTTAATTAAAGTGTTACCTTCAGTCAACACCTCATACAAGGCGTCCGTCCAATAAAGTTAATAACGTTTTAAAGGCTGCCACATGCAGTTCCAGGAATTCGGTGCGTTCGAAAGAGATACAATGCCGGCAGAGGCAACTTAATGAGCGTTGGTCGACTATAATTGACTAAATGCTGAATTTTGCGTCAGTCTGCTCCGGCACAAAGACTTCTTCTTTTAAACGAGTGCACGTGCTAAGTTCGCTTTGAAAGCCGCAGACGCCGACAGTTTTCTCAGCAGCTAAGGAACATTTGCGTGTTAAGAAATTATTTAACTCGAATTCAATATGAGACTCAGCACAACATTCTTGCTCAGTGCGCCATTCGAAGCTCGTCTCAATCGATAAGACAGCGGCGCTATTATCAACTGCTCGTAGTTAAACAAGCAAAGACAAGAGCACAAAAAAGCATAAATGCGTAATTACATAGCGATCCTCAACGCAGCGGCAAAGGCGTTGTTTTGAGTGGCCTGGCATGCAGTTGACCATGTTAACACATAATTTCTTGCTACCGACTTTTTTTTTTGGTCGACGTGGCGGCCTTCTTACAGTCGCGCCAAGAAAAAGAAGTATCGGCTTACATTTGCTGTCGTCGCTTGGCTTTGTTTATTTGAAATCGTTTTTTTTTTTTTTTTTGGTTGCTTCTCGACTTTTGTTGCTGTTGTCTGCTGGCGATCTCTAAACGACGCGACTACTGTCTGACTGTCTGTCTGAGTGTCGTTCTGTACAATGCCTGTAGACCCATGTAGACATGCCTTTTGTTTACCTTTTCGCTGATGTTAACGATACATGCCGACCAAGCGGCCAAAGCGATATGCAAATATTTGCGCTTTTGTTGTACGCATGGCACTTTGAAGGGCTGGACCAAGGCGCCGAGGGGCTGAGCGGCATAGCATTGCTTAAAAACAAAAGCGGTGCGTAATGACTTTATTTATTGGTCGCCGCAGTGCGTCACACGCCTGCACCCCTGCTCCAGCGGCTCTGCGGCGTCATTTGCATGCTTTGTGCATGTCTTTTGTCGTGTTCAACATGCCATTCTGACCTTAGGCTATTTTGCAGCGCAACTCTTTTCAGATTTTTTTTTTGTTTTTCAAGCCGAGTGAAGAAAAGATACTTTTTAATTATTATGCCACTTCGGGCTGTGTGAACTAAGACATGAGTGTTGACAGCCACTTGATAAATGCGCTTAAAGTTTTAATGATATTTTGTTGAAATTATCGTCTTCACTTTTTTTGTAGTATTTCGTTTTGACTTCTTGGAAATTTTGCTGCGTGCAACATGAATTATGATTCCTGTCTGCCATTTAGAAAGCGCCGAACAAACAACTCAATTAATCATTGTCCTGTCAATATCGGCAATAAGCTTGTCTCCAGCCTCATTTGCCTGCGCACCTTCAGCCCTTCTTCGTCGTGGTTATGCCAGTGGTTGTACAAATTGGTCAAGTGTCGTACAAGCGGATATGTTCATTGTCCTTTTGTAGAAAAGCATCGATTAAATTGTCAATCGTCATTGTTCCGTTCTGTTTAGTCTTTGAACGTCCGGAAATTTCAAGAGCGGTTTCAGCATTCATAACCCTCCATCTATTTACCGCTCTCTCTCACGCGCACAGCCCGTTGTCACCCTTTGTACAACTGTCACATGTCGTGTGGAATGCCTCGCTCACCGCGTGTACCGTTTTTATTTTGACAGCTTACCACCTTTGAATGGAATTGTGTCAGAAACGCAATGCAAGCAGACAATGTCTCTGTCTGTGTGTGTGTGTGTATCTGTGCCTGTGTAGCTCTCTCGATTAGATTTTGATTGTCGAGCAACATTTTCAAATGCTACCTGCATGAAAAATGGGTTTTGAAATATTTTTATTGCGCCACGCGCTACGATTTTTTTGTATTTTATTTGGCTTAGTTTTTTTTTTCCTATAAGGGGATTTCATTTTGTGTGCGCTTCACTTCCTTTTTATATTTTTCACAATCAGCATATTTCATGAAATTTTATTGAGTGCAAAACGCATAACATTGTTTTTTTTTTTTGTGAATTTTTTGTTTATTTTTTTTAAAGGATATTTTCATGTTTATTGTCGGTTTTTTGAAACGAATTTTTGTCACACGACTTTGATTAGGGTTACTAAAGTGTTGGGTTTGTTAAAACCATTCATTACTAATCTATTCATGTCTGAAATGTTGTAGCCAAACAATATTTCTATAATTCTGTTTGTACGTTGCGCTACACAAATGATTTCGTCAATGAACACTCAACAGTTCCAACTCATCTGCTTATTTATGTTTTTTTATATTTAAGCCAACAACATTTTGAATGAATTTGTGTAACTTTAATCCTCATAATTCGACGCAACGCAGACTTGCCGGCTCACTGCTCAATTAAAAGTCAGTCAAGCTCAGTCAAGCCAATAAAACTTGCACATAAATTCGAGTTTTAAATAATAAAAAAGTCGATACAAAATGTAGCACAAATCGGTTTACAGACTGCAGACAAGGAGACACAATGAAATTGACTGTCAACAACAACTTTTAATTGATTCTTAAAATGCAAAAGACAAATTTTATGTCGTTTTAATTGATTTACTGAGCAGCAAACAAAACTTCGCTCACAGACTGACAATGACAATGATGTTCATGACAATAATGACGTCGAAGCGCAAACAAAGTCAACAAAACACGTCAACTTCAAAGTCAAGTCGAATAATGGACAAATCGATATGTATAAACATGCCAAGGATATGCGTCTATATAAAAGGCATAGCGTTTTTGCTGTAATTAAGGCTTCATTAGTGGAAAATGCCTTTGACATTGACAGCGACACAAAAGCGCCAATTTTTCCACACCATTTTTGCCTTTTAATAATTATAAGTGACTCGTTGAGCATTTTCCAACGGCTGCGAACGGCACGCGTTGCTCTAATGCAGATTATCACAATGTTTGATTGGATTTTTCTATCTGTTTATTTGTTGTTGTCGCACATTGCACGTATTTGCGTCATAGTTTCGTGTCGTTGGTGTGATTTGGCAGTTATTTCGGTGTTGGCGCTGCCGATACATGTAAAAATGTTGTGGTTATTTGAATTTTTAATGAACATTAACGGCGGTTTGTGCTTCATTTATGTAGCAAAGTAGCCTCAAATTGATACGAGTGGCCCAAAAAACCACGGGTGGTCAACATTGGTCGCTTTTAATCGATTTTAAATGAGTTTGTAAGCAAACGCTTTGACTGAAAGTAACTGAAATTCGTTTCAAATATTCTTATTGCATATATTTATGGCTTACAATTTATGTAACAAGTTGAAGGCGGCGCGAGAATAAAGTTGAAATTCCAATGTCATACAACATTACAATAAATATTGTTTTTGTTTTTATTTTTCTTTTTTGCATAACGCATCAATCAATTTTTTATACATATATTTAAGTAAAAAAAATATATAATGAAAAAATTCCTACATAATAAATTAATAAATACAAAATTTACATAGCATTTTTCGAAATCTTCGTGGCAACAACAACAAAAGCAACAACAACAAAGCCAGAGATAAGAAAACCCGAAAAGTTGAAGCATTTTCGGTTGGCTGCTTTTGAGGCACAAAGCGAGATTTTATGCGTTTTTAATAAATAGTCAAAATATAAAGTTGAAATTTATGCGCGCCAAACACTAAAAATGTATCTTTTTATCTACACTTTTAATTAAGTGACACTAAAAACTTTTTGTGTTACCTTTTTTATAAACATGTGCGTACATAAGATACACGAAATAAAATTCTTCACATTTAAAGCGCTTCTCGTTTTTGTGATTAATGCAAAACGAAAATTTTTAATGAATTTTTACACTCGAAAAACGATAAAAAGAAACTCTGGTTTACAGAAAATAAAAACGAATTAGTAAAACAATGAAATTATTTTGCTTTTAACGAATTTAAAACAAAAAGTTACAAATTTATCTTCTTGTTTTATATAAGCGCATCTGTAAAATGATTTATGAGTGCCATGTAACGAAGCGAGTAAATTATTAGTTTTTTGTTACGTCTTCTCTCAAATCCAAAATCGGAAACCAGTTTCTTGGCCTAACCAACCTAACCAACCAAATCAAGTAATCAATACACAAATTTGTAGTAGTCGTCGTACTGATTAGTAGATCCCAATGATAAGGCGATTATTGTTTGAGCACTGCAGACACTAATAAAAGTTGGCTGCCTAATGAATATGTTAAAACTTTTAATTGCAATCAAGATTAATCATAAAGATAATAGGTGAGAAATAAATAAGTGTAGCGAAAAAAGCAGACGAGTGAAAAGCGATTGAAAGGTGATAGAACGCAATGAAAACGCAACTTGAAGCGTTGTGGCATGTAGCAAGGTGATTTTTTACACGTTGATTTTTAACGCTGAAATTTGAGAAGAAATCAAAGCAAAGCTGAAATGTAAAGAAATAATTTATGTGTCTTAGCTTCAATGCAGTTTCACTTCAGATTGTTTGCTTTTACATTTTCTGTCGCTGAGTTGTCATTAAGCAAATTATATCAAAGTGAGAGATTTGAAAAACTCTGCAATTCACTCATGCAACTTTTTTATGCTTGAGTAAATCAAGTTTGAATAGTACATGTCTTTATAACTACCGTTAATCAAAGACAAACCAACTAAAGCTGCCAACGCTTCTCTCTAAATTTTGACTCCTATCACTGTTGCCTTAATAAGCTTGAAGGCATTTTAGTTGTCCTACTTGTTATGTTATATAAAATGTATTTATGCATTAAATCATCATCTGCGTGCCTCACCTTGCTTGTCGATCACATTTATCATTGCTCTAAATACAGCATAATTCCGAACTCAACTGACAGACAAACTAATTGCGGCGACCAACTCAATTACCCAACATTCTTGTCGCACTTCCTGTGCGCTCAGCTGTACTAGCAACGATCATTTGTCACTCTTCGCTAATTTCAAAAATCATCATCATGAAACACTGAAATATAAATAGGGAGCAATCTATAAATTTTGATGCAATAATTACGCGTAAAAAGCAAATAAGCCCAATTGTCAACGCCTTGTTGTTTTGCCTAGGTTCCAAAGCAATTGTTCGCTGCCTGATCTACATAGCTGCCAATAAAATAGATTACGCGCAGCTGCTTGTGCTGTGTGGCAACTAATGACATCACGCACCCCTGCGGAAGCACACGCCGTTGACTGCCGGCGGACACTGAAATTACAGGGTGTCTAAGGGTCGTCGCAAACGGCGTTATGTTTTCAACACATGTGTGCCGCAGTAGCTGAGCAAGCCACAACGTAATCTAAAGTTCCGAAAATGTTACTTTCAAGGGCAGTTGAACCATGTGTGTGTTGCCTAATTGAAGGCATTGTTGGAAACATGGGGTTGAAATTTTCGTTTCAAAGACGAATTTCGCACAAGAGAAATTGTCACATTAGCATAATGCAACAAAAAAAGCGATGTTTGAGGTGAGGCGACAACAATTGCGACCTGTCGCGTCCTTGACACGTTCGGCGTCAACGGCATTTGCATAATTGAAAATTAACCCAAATGCAAACGGCGGGGAATATTGATGAGTTCAGATGCGACAAACGAGCACGCTTTTTTGGCTTCGATTTCGCCTTCGGTACGGTGGCAACCTTTTCGCCGCTGGGTGCCTAGCAAGCGTCTTTGACATAAGCTCATTAAAAATGCGCTGCTTTCTGAGGAACTGAGCGCAAAAAGGAGTCTCCATGCTCTATGCAACTGAACAAACCAATTAAAAATCAAAAGTTATAAGTTTCCTTTATGGCATTTGTTTGCTTTGTAGCTCACAGTAATAATTCTTAAGCTAAAAAAAAAAAATAAAAAAATTATAATAAAACTTTTTTGAAATGAAAAAGTTAAAATTTAAACATTAAAATTAATTTAAAAATTTATTTTCTTAACTTTTCTTTGCAGCAACAAAATGTGCTGAATTTGTGCGGACATAAATTAAGAGACATTAAATTCCACTCAATAAATTGTAAACTATAATAAATAAAAGTGTTAAGCATACCGATCAAAGAGACATTACAACAGACACGTGCCGAGAACCAAAATGGCGGCACGTTTTTGGGCGCATCGCGCGCCAAATAGGCGTGGCGGGCAAACGTCACACCACCAACAACAACATGAGGAAAAAAGTCATACATTTTCGTCATCATTCAACACACTGGAACACATGACTATCGCATGGCTCACAGCATGTCTGCTAATTGGACAACTGACCGCAGCGGCTTCAGCCACCGAGGCCACAACCGCCGCCAAGTCCTATGTCGGGCTCAGTGCGGCAAATGCCGCGCGCATGCTGGCGGGCAGCGGCGATGAAGCGCCCATGCACAGTGATATGTCACTGGTGCTGCCACATGACACTTACCCCGGCTTTAGCATTAAGAAATTCAAGACGCGGCCTGTGCACAATTCGTCTACCAGAGTAACGCCCACCATGGCGCCGACAGCTGCCTATCACATGCTCGACAGTGACTACAGCAAGTATTTCACGGTGCTGGATGACGGCGTCGTGATGACGACCGCGGACATTTCGCCGCTAGTCAATCGGCCGGTCAATCTTGTCGTCGTCGAGGAGACGCCAAATGCCACCAACACGCACAACTTGCAACTCTTTGTCATGCATCGCAGCGATATGCTGCGCTTCTCGGGCTCGATGCTCGATGCCAGCGGCGAGGTGCGCGAGAATCAGCCAGCGGGCACGCGTGTGCGTGGCGTGCCACTCATGCAGGCCTTCAGCGGCAGCATACTCGACGAGGAGCTGGCAACGCCCAAAAAGGTGCGTTACACCATCATCGATGGCAATACGGTTGACGCCTTCGCGTTGCAATCGCGCAAGGCGAATCAAGATGTCGACATGAATGCCAAATCGCTGATTATCGATGGCAATGACGATGAGTCGGGTGTCTGGTTAGTCACTAATCGGCCACTGGATCGCGAGCAGCAGGCGCATTATGATCTCTCCGTCGAGGCCTCCGACTTGGATGGCTTGGATCGTACAGTATCGAAGATACAAATCACTGTGCTCGATGAGAACGATAACCGTCCGATATTTAAGGCCGTGGATTACAAATTCGCCATTGCTGGCCAAAAGTCGCCGAACTTTGAGAGCAACAACACTGTGACTTGGAAGCGTTTCAGCATTTTGGGCAAAGTGGAGGCCACCGACGCCGATGGCGATAAGATCGCTTATCGCTTGAAGTCGCCGAGCAATATTGTCATCATTGTGCCACAAACTGGCGAACTGATGCTGGCCGGCGAACCGACCACAACGGAGCTGCTCGTCGAGGTGACAGCGCACGATTTGCGTTATCCGAGCCTGGTGAGCGCCGCGCCGGCCAAAGTGTTGCTGGAGTTTCTGGCACCTGAGCCGGTGTCATTCATCATGCAGCACTTGGAACACGACGCGGTCAATGCGCACTCGCACCATCGCGAGAAGCGACGCGTGACGCGCGCTGTGCGACCCACGAAGCGCATCGAGTTCACCGAGGCGGACGGCGACACGGAGGGCAAATCGGTGTTTCAGCTGGAGAAGGAAACCGACAAGGAGACATTCAAGATACGCGACGACAATCCTTGGGTGACGGTCGAAACGAACGGCGCCGTGCGCGTCAAGAAGAAGTGGGACTACGAGGAGTTGGGCCCCGAGAAGACGATCGACTTCTGGGTGATCATCACGAATACGGGACACAATGGTGAGTTCACTTTGCTTTCTTCTTACACAAAACTAAAATGTTTGCTGACAAAAGTGTTGAACAGCACTCAACTTATATCTTTAGCATTTTCTTGTTTTAATTGCTGTGTTGAAAAGTTCTAATGAAAATACATTATGGCCTCTGTTGCTCTTGGGGTTGCTTTTCGGGGTTACACTTTAAGTTACTTAGCAGTCGAGCATATTTAATATTCCCACATAATTGCATAATGCATGCTTTATGTGTGCTCTTGTTCATTTATTCATGTGTGCATGAGACTTGACGGCGGCAAATTAAATTTCGTGCTTAATTGACTGCGTGTAATTGCATAAACTTGTGCTGTGAGCGACTGTTGGCGCTTTTATGACACGTTCTCAGTTGTGTATGGCAAGTGCGCTGAAAACGCTCAGCTAACATCAGCTTAAGCGGCTTACAGTGGTTCAGCTATGACAAGACCGATTTTTATGAAACGATTTAATTCTTCAGAATCAAAAAATCAATTAAAAAATGTCGTTTGTCATCTTCACTTAAATAGGATTTTTTTAGTCTTTCATTGAAAGCAAACATTTCATATCTTTCTCTATGATTTAAATGTACCAAATTTAATTTGCAAAACTATGCTTACCAACAAAGAGCACAGTAATTACTGCAAACAAAGACAAACGACCGAAACAACAAAATTTGTCAGTCTGTCTGTCTGTCTGTATTTGTAACTCGATTGTGTTATTTCAAGCGTAACTCAATAAGCAAATATTGAACAATTTGAAACAAGTGCACAAGCAAGCAGGCTGGCAAAAAGATGACAGCAGCAAAAGCCAAACACTGGTCGTGCGCCTAAAAGTAGAGTAGCATGAAAGTTGATAGTGCAGACAAGTGCAAACTAACGCCGTCCGACTAGAGTCGACTAGAGTTGAGTTGAGGCGAGTCAGGCTCAATCGCATCGATTCGAAAATTAAACTTTGGCTCGAACTTAACACACACCAACGAGTTCAACGTCAGCTTGATGGACAAGTTCGTGGCATTTGGAAAAACTGAGAGCAGAATTTGATAATTTAAAAGCAAGTTTAATTGTCAGGCGACCGGAATGTCAGACAAACCAACAGAGCAGTCCAGCCGGCCAGCGGCCTCTGCTGTCACCATTGCTTTACTTGCGGCCCACTGTGATTGCATGGCATGTTGCACTAATTGCAGTTGCAAGTGGCGTTGCATGCGCTGCTCATCTGTCAGTCAATTAACAGTTTTAATAAATGCAAACGACTGACTGAATGAGCATGCATGAATCGTCGTCATTGTCGAATAAGTGCAACGACATAATATTGCAACATTTTGTGGCAACAAAACAGTGAAAATAAAAATAATCGTTTTAAATATTAAATAAAGTTTTAAGTGCTTCGTATTTGCACTTCAAAAACGCGTTGAGTTGATTAAAAATGCATGCAATTATAACTTTCTGAATGCGTTTTATGTAAAATTTAATTATTTATTATATACACAATTATTATTTGGCTTATGCAAACACAAAACAAATAAAAAAGAAATCAAATAATCAACATGAATTGCAAATGATTGCGACATATTTATAACGAAGCGTTTACGTTGCCATTTGGTTCAGCGCGCAATGCAAATGATTAACATACAATTTAGCTGGGCGACATGCCATACCTTCATTGAAGAGCTGAGCTGCTTCAGCTGAACATTTCCGTGTCCATTAAAAAGCAAAGAGAATTCAATCAGCACTCAATGAAGGCACTCGAACTTAATAAAAAGCAAGGCAAGCAATGTAAGGAAAAGATAAGGACATGTAGCGGAACCAAAGCAGACGCACACAGAAAGGATAATGCCTTTGCCATATTGCACGCTTGACTGTTTGCCTGCCGCCGTCTCTCATGTATCGCACATGTATCAGTAAAATCAACTTAACTTAATTTATGTCATTCGTAGTCGCAGCATGATGTTCTATGTGCGCCACGACTATCTGGAATTGGTACTTGTTGTGCTCGGCTGTAGGAGCGAAGCAGAAACGTGGCATAAGTGCAGAAGAAGATAAACATAATTCATTTAGCAGAAGGCATGACAAACAAGTTGCAGCCAATGTAGCATGTACTTTGAAGGCGGTGAAGGCGGTGAAGAGCATCATGCATATCGAAATAGTGCTGCGTGCAAGAGTGAGCCAAAGGATGCTGCACTCAACAATACGTTGCACTGACACACACATATAGAGATACAAACATATGTGCAATAAAGGATAATAGTTAGAAGAAGCGGTGGTGGCAGTGGCAGTAGAAATAGAAGTATAACACAAGCAGACATGTGTGTACTTTGCAAAGTCTTGGCCAGCGAGACAAGGCAGACGGACGGACGGTCGGACAGACAGAGGACTGAAGTGTGTATTGCACTTTGCGTTACAAACGTAAACGTTCAAGTAATTTACGACAATATTTTTCATTCATTTAAAATTCTACACTAGCATGAAGCAAACACGGCACACGCACACTTACACAAACATGTGCGATATGAGCAGCTCGAAAACAAAGCGTAGTAGTAAAGTCGCCAAAAGCAACCCTTAAAACAAGCAAGAGGAAGCACAAGAAGGAGAGCGGAATCGGCACGGCAAAAGTTACACTTTGCAGACCGAAAAGTCCTGCGCGTTTTGCAGCAACGATTTCTCTCGCTCTCTCACTCACTCTCTCTCACTCGCAGAGAGCGCTCTGCCTTTTGTTTATCTGGCATTACTGCAACGTTGTGTCTCTTATTGTGTGTCTGTGTGCGTGCATTTTCGACGCAATGCTCAAAAAATGCTTTCATACAACGAGCCGAGGCACAAAACTACACGGCGTGTGCAATTATGCGAACGAAGGCAACAAAGGCAGCAATTTGTAAAGAGCGTTAGCACTGTGTGAAACGAGCAAAAAGGAGGGCAAGGATAATGGAGCAACGTGTACAGCACGAAGAAGAGTAGTAGTAGAGTAGTAAACTTTGTATGCACGATTTGTTACGCATTTGCATGCGCAAACAACATGCACCATACCACCCATCCACGCCCACACACACACACATGCGTCCCTTTGGCCATGCGTGCATGTTTGTTTTAGAAATTTCAGAGCATGTGCCTGCGCTCATTGTTCATTGTTTTATGCAAGTGTCTGTTAGTATAAAAAAAAAACAACAACAAGAAATTATAAAAACATGGCCAAAAAAGAAAACGTATTACCGGGGGGGTGGTGTGTCTGTTGGGTGTTGCATGTTGAGGGTGCCAGCTGAGTTACCTGCATGCCGTCGCACAAAAAGTCAAAGGCGCATATTTTGGCTATGATGAAGTCAGGCAATATGTAAAGGAACATACCGAAATATATGCGAACGAAGAAAAACAACATAAAGTTTCGACTGCCTGAGGTGGCAAGTTGCAAGTAGCAGGTGGCAAGTGGCACAGAATGTTGAAGGGTTAAAGCAACTTGCATGCATTGCATGAAAAATGAAAGCAAATTTCAAAACATTTGTGCGCCGAGGGGCATTTGTGAGGTGGTGCGTGGGGTAGGGTGGGCAGAGAGTTGTGTAAAGTTATTTACACGTTTGCATGCCAAAGGGAAAATCTGACAGTTGCATATCAAATGTTCATGCAGCAAACGTGAATTTGACCAAGCCAAACGGCAGAGCACATTTGGCGCTAATGGATTGATTGAGTGTGTGTGTGTGTGAGTGCGTGTGGTTTTGATTAAAGCTCATTTAATTTGAAATACTTTTGCAAGTGATCAATGCAGAGCATAAATATTTTTGGCAATGATTCTGTTCGGCCGAGAACATGAGTCAATACTCATGAGAAAAATACACAAATTCTGTGCTGCAATTAATTTTTTGCATTTGCATGCATAACTAAAACATATTCATGCAATCAGCAGAACGAACGGGCGAACGAACGAACATGGCATTAATATTTCAAAAACGCAAAAACCACAAAACTAAAAGTTGAGATACTTAAATGGCTAAACGAGTTATTGCAAATGCGTCTTCTCATGCCATAAAGTACACTACACACACACACACACACACGTACGAACAAACGCCGGAAGTCACATACAGTTGTGCATGAACATGCGCATCCTATAGATAAAGATACGGCGGCATCTATATATATAAACATCTGAGCTCTGAGCTGTGAGCTCTGAGTTTTTGTTGTTTCAGTTTTATAGCCCTTTGCAATTTTAATTTCCAAGTAAAGTTCACATTTTCATAATTTATGCATGGCTGTTCTCATGTACAACAACAACAACAACAACACACATGTATAATGAATCTGCCAGCGAAAAGGATGCGCTACCAAAATGCTGCAACTTGAAGTCTTCTCATTCGTTGAGAGCTTTCGCTCTGCCTGTGCTTTGCGCTTGGCAGCTGACTGACTGACTGACTGTCTGTCTGATCTAGACTTGTTCGTTGTTGTTGTTGTTGCTTGCTGTTCAACAGTAATTCCAACAGAATTTTCTTTTTAATGAAATTTTTCCAACTTTTTAGCTGTGATTTTGTTCAAGCTTTGCTTTCTCTACATTTCAACGAGTTTTGCAATTGAGTGGTTTGCATTTTTTGTTGCTCTTCTTGCGTAAACTTTAATTGAAATATAATCAGTTGAAATAACAAAATGTTGTCAAATCAAATAACACAAAAATAGTAAGCGCAAATGAAATGAAATTCGGCAAATAAATGTTGAATGATGCGAAATTTAAAACCAAAAATTGTTTGCATAAACAAAAAAACTAAAAACTAACAAAAAAACCAGTGTTGGAAAACTTTGGCAACTTGAACGTTTCCCTGCCATTTGCCATGATTTTGCGCATTAAATAAATTCGATTTCGTTTATTATTGAATGTGCTTCAACAAATAAACTTTCATACAACGCACGCGTGGCATGTTCCATCAGCGCGCCACGGGTTACGCTTTTGTGTAAACGCTTAGCCTTGGAACTTAAAAATATACAACATAGAAAAATAACAAAAACAACAAACAACAAACATTTAAATATTATTTTACACACACACACACATGCACACATTTTATTTCATACCAATATATATGCATGAATGAAAAAAGAAAAAAAAAAAATAAAACGAATTGAATAAAAAATAAATTACGCAAAGTTTTTGAAGTGTTTTGGCCTAAATTTCTTGTTCATACATGCTCTCACCTCAATCTTCACAGCTGCCACGTTTGTTTTTGTTGCTTGCCCCTAAAAGTATGCTTTACACGTGTAAATGCCTGCAAGCGAGAGTTGTGCGTATTTTTATGTATGAAGGTTCGTGTGTTTGTGTGTGTGTGTGCTTATAAATATTACATTTCACCTGTGACAGGCAAACTGGCAGCATTTTTAGGTCTTTCAACTTGCCTTTGCCTTTGCCTTTTGAGCAATGAAAATATATATTTTTGCTTAAATTATTTGCCAGTCAAAAGTTTCTAGTTGAGTGCACGTGACTGTAAACTATGCTCGCTCTCTTCAATAGAGACAACACAATAAGGCAATGGCGCTAAGGCACAGGCCAACAACTACAACAACAACAACAGCAACTACAACTGAAATAACATGAAATTATAACGAGCACAACAAGTGTGTCAGTTTGGTATGTTTTGTTTTGTCGGCATGACGCCTCTGCTGCTCCTCCTGCTCCTTCTTCAACCGCGCCGTCTTGCTCTTCCTTTCACTTATTTGAAAACATATTTGAACTGTGCGCGCTGAGGTGTGTTGTGGGCGTTGGGGCGTGACGTGCGTCTTTGTGTCGACGACAAATGTGTGAACTCATCTTAACCCAAATTAAAAATGCAAATAGTTTTTGGCAACATTTTGACAGTCGATTTGATAGTTGTGACAACGTGCTGTCATGCCTCTCATGGCCATGTTGTTATTGCTGCTGCTTGCCTATTGTTCTGGCCTGGCAGAATTGTGCTTCGTATTTGTGGCTTTGTTGTCTGCATTATTTTGTACACTTTCAACAAATCAGTTGCCCTTGAGTGTTTTATTTTGTTTTCGTTTTTGTTTTTGTTTTTTCCGAGTGCTCTTCATTTACGTAGGCGTATACGTATACGTAATTTTCCGCCTGTTACCAACACTGTCATTTGTGTAATCGGTCATTGTTATTGCACTTTTGTGTTATTGCTTTTTTTGGTCGTATTTTATTTTTAGCAAAATGCAAATTAAGCTCGACTAATTTTTACCATTTTGTGGTTGCACAAATTTCATGGAAATTTTCTCGAATTACGCCGGAATTAAGTTTGGCAGCCGTTGACAATATGTAATGACGCGCTAAAAGCTTTTTTGTGCATATTATCATTATATTTATTTATAAATTATATTTTTCATATATAAAATTTTGTCATGTTAAAAAAGTTTGCTTAATATATGTGTAAATGTATAAAGTTCCTAAAAAATTGTTGCGGTGTGACAGAGAAAGCAGGTTAATGAGTACGCGCCTGTAATCATATGTGAGTAATCTGATACTAGAACTCCTATTGAAACCACGAAGCTGCTGGACTGATTTTTTATTGTAGAGATATCAAACATTAATATTCCAGAAAAGAAGGTACAAGCAACTTAAGGAGGCATTGAATACTTCAGACCAGCGTTTAATATAACCAAAATCACCTTTAGTCATATTAACGACAGTTGAAACATGTTGGTTAAGTCTCAGTTTGGGATCGAAGAGCACATCTAGGTCGTTTAAGGTCGAGACTTGTGCTAGTTGAGCGTTATCAATCGAGATGGTACTTACTGGTTATATTATAGTTTTGTCAAGCAGCTAGTAACACCCAGAAGCAAACAACTCCAACTATACAAAGTGTTTATCTTCTTTATCAGCGACTAGACGAACGCGAAAGCGAGCAAGATTGTCGTTGCCGGCCGATCTTTTAAGCTTACCGCAATAGTTACAAATGCCGATGATAAGTCATAAATTTACTTTTAGCTCAATTGAGGCAAATTCAAGCATAGAAAAGTACGCAATTTAAAATTGAAATATTTTGGAATTGAAGCTTTAACAGAGCCAAGTTCAACAAACCAGACTAACTCGAACTCAGACTCGTTGTGGCTTCGCTCGGCCGTTTTAGAGGTAAACGCCGCAAAGTGCAACAACAAAGCAGACAAAGAGGCGCAACCACAAGAACAGAAACTGTCAGCAGCAGTTAAATGTTTAATACTAACCAAAAATTGTGCTGAGACAGAGACAGAAACAGAGACAGCGCACAAAACATACAAAACCACAAACAAGAGGAAAAAAACAAATGACAAAAATAAGGAAAGCAACGAAAATTGGGCAGCAAATGGGAAAAGGAAGCAAGTGAGACGAACAAAGATGAAGCAAAACATTCGCAATGCGCAAACAGCAATAATAATAACAACAACAACAAAGACTCCTAAGCGCAGACAACAGGAAATAAAATAAATGGCCGAACACACACACATACAGAGACAGACACAGTAGCCAGACAAATTCACACACATCCCTACTGATATAAGCACACGTAACAGTGAGCAAACAACAACAAGGATGTGGTAGGAAACGGAAGCAGAAGGATCACCATCAGCAGCCATGCGATGATGGCGGCTGTAATGGCGACGAAGTTTCGCTCACACCTCCGAAAGCACAAATGAAAAAATGAACTCCGGCAGACAAACGCGTGTGGAATGTAACAGCAGCAGCAGCAGCAGCGGCAGCAACAGCACGGATATTAGGCAACGTTGCTTAGTTATTCAGAGCCATGGTGGTCGGTCGGTCGGTCACGTTGCGCTGCGTTGTCATGGCGGCCGCCGTTGCCAAAGCTGAGAGAGGATGGCAAATGCCGCAATTCAGCTTGCCAAAAATCTGTGCACGCTTCAGCAGCGCTTGGCACAACAGCAAACAGTTGGACGACATGCCATGGCTCAAGAAGAAGACAAAAAAAAAAAACAGGCAAGACTGATTGAGTCGGAGTGAGCATAATGGCCGTGGCATATAATGGAGACTATTTCATAATGGTGCAGAATCGCGCAGCACGACGCTAAGTAGTGCGGGCGGGATGGCGCTTGGTTGAAGACCAGCGCTGGGACTGTAGCATACTTTCGGCCGTTTAACCATTTGTAGCGGGGGCTGAGCGTGTCTGGAGAATTGTTGGAGATGCTAACGAGCAGCAAAAGAAAAGAAATACCCACATAAGTAAACCAAAGAAAATAGGGTGCAAAAGGCACTCAAAATTACAATCATGCATAGCAAAACTTTTGCGTTAACATGACTGAGAATGCCCGGGGGGGGCGGTGACAGAAAAAAAAAATATTCATATTGCTGCGTTGGGGGACAAAATGCCCCAAAAAAAAACAACAAATAATAATATGCGTTGGTAAAATTTGACAGCGTACATGGGCGGCTGAGACTTCATGCTACGTTGCATACCTTTAGGCGTTTTCGCCGGTCTCGTAAAGTCAAATAAAGCAAAACAGCAGTCAATATGTTGGCTTGCGGCATTTCATAATAAAATATTATTTCTGAAGTCAATTCAAGGGTGCCCGTTGAACAACTTGTGCGCCTATAAGTAGGCAAGGTAAATGGCCCTCAAGTGCCGCGAGTCTATTTTGGCTATAACAAAAAAAACAAACAAAATGTGAAATCGATTTATTGCAACATTTTTATTTTTGTTTTTGTTGCTTGCTGCCACCAATTCCAATTAGTATCGCATGGTGGCAGCCAACATTTTATGCCAAGCTCAATCAATGACAAAATGGCGGTGCGTTTTTGCTCACGCTCATCCTTTGCCTAATACCACTTAGTTTATACTAAGTTGTAGCTCGCTGGCTGATGTTGTTGTTCTTATTGTGACTCAACTGTCCAACTCAACTAAATTGCAAAACATGTCAGTTGAAATTGGAAAACCAACTGGTTGAATGAATCGATTGACTGACAGCGCAACATTGACGCGTAAGAGGGACAAACTAACTAAGCAGAACGCATGCGGTGCGGCCAACGGGGTGATCCCTGATAGGGATCACTCAAACAGTGGCAGTAATAACAAAAACACCAACAACAACAGCAACAGCAGCATGGGCAATGGCACGCGAGCGCTTTGTGCTGATTGTCAATTGTGGATTTCGCTCAGAATTGAGAATTGACGGCTTTAATTGAATTTGAGGGCGCTTGTAAACTTTTACCTGTGAAACAAATTGCATTGAATTTAGGTCGTTTATGTGCTGAATGTGTTGCTAACAGATTTACTTAGCACACACACACACGCTCATAGCACACATACATTTTAGGCAAAGCATACTGCCAGGCGTTGCCACCAATGCCATAAAAAAGAAGCTTTTGCAAATAAGCAAATTTAATGTATTTTGAAGCAATTAAATTAATTTATGTCGTTGATTTTTACTTTATTTCTCGAAACAAGTCAAGGCTGCCAACTCTATTGCTCCTCAACTATGGCAAAGCGGTGTGCGGTGCGACCGTGCCGGGCAAAGTCAACATGGCGTCGCCAACAACTGCCGACCGCATTCGCATTCGCATTCGTATTCGCTCATTGCGAAATTAATGAGCAGCAAAGGAAGATTTACAAGTTTTCATTTAATTCCATTGCCGTTGCAAAAGTTGCGTTCATTAGTAAAAAATTTAATATTTTTGTTGTTTCATTTAAATTTTTGTCATTTGTTTTTTGTTGTGCAATAATTTTCATACATATGACTAAAAGTTTTCATGTGCGAAATTCTACATGAAAAAAAAGTCATTAAAACATGTTTGCGCATTTATGGCATTTCAAGTTGAAAATGAAAAATCAAAAAAAAAAATTCGGAATTGCATTTGAAACTTGTTTGCGGATCGTTTTATCATGTTTCCTACAGCGAGACATGAATTTGCACATTTACACATGAGTTGTTTTTCTTGTTAACTGAATTGCTTTTCTTTTAATACGTTTTACAATATTTGCCATTTGCTCCTTTGAAACCTTATCCCATTTTCATATTTCAAACAATATTTTTACGATTTGATTTGACTTTTATTTTATACGATTTTATTGACTCAGGATTCGCTTTCACATTTATTATACAATATTTTATTGAAATGCCGTTAGAATAAAGGAATAAAAGATAAAACAAGTAGCATGCTTCGGCTTTTAGAACATTCGATACACCTTACGCTCATTTGTTAGCTTCACGACCATGTCTTTTATATATCAGCCTTAGTTCTATCTGATTTCTGGAATTTGTCTTATATACAAAGTAAGAAACTTCAGTAGAGAAAGCTCTACTACGAAATACTCTATACATTCAATTAGAGTGTTGCTATGCCCAAATTATTTTCGCTACCATCTGATATCATAAATATAAATTTATAATCTTCTATCCAATGAATTTTACACTTATTTATCGATTTTCCATTTTCCATATTATTATTAATTATTATTAAGTCTCTTTGCAAACTGTGGAAAAAATAATACAGTCAGAGCCACAGACAGACAGGCTATCTTAATCGACACGTCTTGTCCTGGTGATCAAAAATATATAAAGTTTATAAGGTCGGGTATGTGTTACAAACGTAATGGCAAATTTAAAAGACTATTTACTGCGTGAAGAGTGTAAAAACGTAAAAACCTTGGGTTCGCTTTGGATTTATGGTGTTCTTATTGACAACAATAAATTTCAAATATATTACTTCCTCGTCGACGAACTTCTCTGTGCCTTCAAGTAAAACATGGAAAACAAAGTTTAAAGTCACAAACCGTACGTAAAACAAGAAAAAAAGATGAATAAAAATGAAGAATGAAGAAATGTTTGTCCATGTCAATGATTTCTGGTTGCTCACTGCATATTTATTAAATAAAATGTTTAAAAATTGGTCTGTCTCTTTCTCTCATATAAGTACCTGCATATATTAAATACTCTTTTAAATTTAAGGCATGGCACAGTCTCATGAACCTTAAGTTTTATGATAACATCTTTTGAGATATAAAATACAATACCCTGCACACACAGTAGGCTAAGATATGTTCTAAGTTTTCTAAGATGTCTAAGATATATTTTACAAATTGTTGGTAAGACTGGTCTTTCCCAGTGTATAAAGCAGTGTTGCATTTATAACTATAATGGTAAAGCAGTGTCAATATGAATTAACGTTAGTGTAGTGGATTATTTTTTTAATAGCGGCATAGTCGAGTCTCTTCCTCTTATTAAACTGGCCCTGTCCATTGCATTGTTCCAAACCAAATGATCAAGAATGAATGTACCTTAAATTATAATAAGGTTAATATAACATTCCCTAAATAAAGAGCATAATCATACAACTTGAACTTTTCATATATTTTTCACTGCCAAATTCAATGCCAAAAAACACAAAACAACAACACAAAAACAACATCCTTAAAATCCAACAAAGTAAGAAATTAAAAAGCGAAGTTTTCGCATGGCTTCATAAGCATTTCGTATTTGGCGCACGGCACTGATTTTCATTTTGTTGCTCATTCGCGGCCAACTGAGCGTAGGCCGAAACGTGGCGAATGCGAACTTGGGGGAATCAAAATGGTTAAAACAACAGTGAATATTTTCTTTTGTACCATAAAAATATTTACTTTTTTTTTTTCACTATTTTGATATTTTTTTCATTTGCTTTGAGCAAGCTTATTTAGCTATTTGAACATGATCCAAAGTTTTCCACTTCTCCGTTTTGCATTCATTTTTTCATGTTCTTCTTGTTTTTGGTTTAAAAACAACATAGAAATAATTTTAAATAGCTGCAAAAAACAATAACACTCAGCAAACAAAGAAGCAAAAATGTTATAAAAAGAAAGAAATGCGTTATTGTCGTAAAACATAAAAGAGGAAAACTTGCTGCATACAATTTGGCGTTGGCGCAAAACTGTTGCAGCAACGCCGCAAAAATTTCATTTAAAATTTAAATAAATTTCTCGCTGCGCATGAAATAACAACTTTTAATAGAATTTATTTGCACAATATGCAAAAAGAAAGTAACACAACGGGTGCCGGGACCATGAGCGCAGCTTTGATTTAGTGAGAGTGAAGGTAAGGCAGTGTTGGAAAAGGACGAAAAGGGAAATCAAAACATAGTAATTTTTCAACGGCACTTTTGCACAATTGTTTATAATAGTCACAGTTAGCTGGTTTGTATTCGCCACATTGCGCTACTCCTTGTAAGTGGCATATTAGCGCTGGCATGATGTTTGCCACGGTGAGATCTGAAAAGACGAATTAATATAACCTAACTACTCGTCTCTCTGAATCGAATTTCTCATGCCCATTTTTGTTGTTCTCAAATCATATCTCAAAATGAACATGTTTGAACTATTTGATCTGAAAGCCGTCTTATAAATTGTTTTTCTTGGAAAGAAAGCTTTATAGCTCTTTAAACAACGATCTGTCCTTTAGAGAGGAGCACCTTTTATAGACCGATGTTTGGCAATTTCTGGACTTTATTTGTAAAACCTTATTGTATCTCTAGCAATAAAGCAGGCTATCAAAACACCATTTGGCTGTTCGACTCGTGAGCAGCCAACAAGCCAAGTAAACCACAACGATTTTCCAGTTTCAAATTGCATATTTCATATAGTTGACTTGATTTTTTTGCATATATAAAAATAATATAGTAACATCAGCAACATATTGTGGATACATATTTTTTAGAAGAGCATTTGTTGCTGTTTATTTGCTTAATACCAAACGTTATAAATGCGAATGTGTGTGTGTGTGCTTTTATGTGTGTGTTTATTGCACATTGCGCGTGTCCTGTTTGACCAATGCCGCAGTAATAATTTATAGAATAAATTGCATTTATTGCAATAACAAAGCGGAACTGACAGTGGCCAACTGGCAAACTTATATACACCTCAACAGGACCGACTGAAGGTTCATGCTTCGAACTAATTTCAAATTATACTTGCCTTGGTCGAAGTAATTTTGCATGATTTGTAGACACTTCTTTCCGCGAAGTGAATACTTCAGTCGTTTGTCTTGCCTGAAATCAATCCAACAAGGCGGCTTGGTGGCGAATGTGGGTGTGTGTGTTTGCTTATAAATAGAACCACCCACTACACTTGTTTGCGTAGGCGTTTTATTATTCCGAATTGCAGAGGCAAATTACATGCTCATGGTCACTTCACAAAATTAAAAATTCTTCTATGTTTGTGTTTCTTCATGTTGTGCTATATTTGTTTTTAGATGAATGCCTTTGCCCGACTGACAACAGAATTAGAGCGCTGACGTTGTCACGCCTATCGATACGCCCACCGCATTAAAACCTTTACTTAGCTAGCGTTGTCTACTTGACGAACTGTCTGACCACATTTAAATATAGTAAATAGCGTTAAAATTAGCCTCATCAAAGTGGTCTTTTCACACGACCAACTAATTAAAAAAAAGTAGAAAAAAGTGGAAAAAAGGCCACGAGTGGCAACCAGCAATGCACACACATGAGCGATAATTGCGCGTTGATCCCGAAACAAATTAACACAAATCAATGAGCCTTCATTGTTTAGCAAGCAAGCAAGCAAAGCGCGTGCGAAAAACAACAACAACAGCCAAACAAAAAAAAGTATTATTTTTGGTAAAGTAATTAATGAACAACGTAAACAAGCATACAATTAACGCTTGGCTTAGCCACAAGTAATTAATTAAATAAGCAAATGAAAAAAAAACTAAGTCGCTTTGTTAGTTTGTGCCACAAAAAATACAACAATAAAAGCAAAAAAGCGAAGATAAAAAAAAAGCGTCAATAAATTTCATGTGCCATTAAAGGATTAACAAATAATTTGCATTCAAATAAAAAGCAAAAAAAAAAATGCCATCAAAATGTGTTGCAAACTTTAAACATTTGCATAAAAATTGAAAACTGTTCGTTCAGTTGCACAACTAGCGCCATCTGCCTGTCACAGTGGGCGGTGTCGGCCAACAAATTGTCGCACGGCAGGCGGTCCAGCAGCAGCCTCATGAACAACTGCTTCTGCACTTACTTTGCGACCACTAACGACAACGACAACGACATGCAAATTTCAGCATATTGTTGAAATTTTCGGTACACTCAAAGACCAACAAAAACCGGTCATCGCCCACAGCCCTCAGCCCGCCTCAAACACACGCCATTTTGCGTTTTGCCTGCGACCTTTTGTAGTCTTGTCAATGTATTGTTTTCATTTGGTCAAATGTTTTTGTTGCAGTTTTGTCAACATGCCTTTTTTTGGTCAAAGGTAATCACAATTCTACAATGCACGAGCATTGAGTGTGTGGCAACACTGGCAGCCCCCTAACCACAGAGACTGCCACACATACAAGCCATTAAAATGCAAAATTTTGGCATAGTTGCACTTTGAACAATGAACTTATTCAATGACAATTGTGCTGCTGCCTCTGTCGCCTCTGACAATATGTATGTGTGTGTGTATCTGTGTGTGTGCGTGTATCTACGTGCTTATAGCTGCCTCACTTTTAATGCCATACAGTTGAGTGTTGTCAATGTTGGCAGGATATCTCACTTTGTGTCGCACACGTTTGTCCCCCTCCCCCCCGCATTGCCGGTGGTGTTGGCGCTTGATGACTCGTGTAAATTGCGCCATTGTGCGGTGCAGTGTTAAAACTTTATTGAATGGAAAGTGCGTGTCATGAATTTGGTTTAGTTTTTTCTCTTTTTTTTTCCACTTGTTTTGTATGTTTTAATGTTTTTTATCTTCGTTGAAAGAATGACAACAAAAGTCTTAACTGTCAACACAGCATTAAAGAGAGCGAACAGAGTTGTCAACGTGCCGGTCTTAAGTGTCGCAATTGCTGTTTAAATTGTTTGCGCACTGCAACGCCGACGCCGACGGTCGACATTCGCCATTCAAGCTTATGCTGTATTAAGAACGCTGCACGCGCTGCACAGCATTAATCAAATTGAAGCTCATCCTGAAGCGCTCACCTGACGTTGTCTTTGATAGTCGATGCTGTGCTGATGGCGTTGGCCGAGAAGAAGATGGCGGTAGTTGTTGGTATTGGTAATAATGCTGGTGTTGCCTTACAGCAATCGTTTGTTGTTGGCGCTGACGGCGAATTAATGGTTTGCCAACACGCAGAAAATTGCAATCAACTTGCAAACACGTAGAAGACCAAGACCAACAACAAAAAGAAAAAAGAGGAAAAAAACCGAAACCAAACGCCCGCAAAACTTAATCAAGCTCACGTAAGGATAACCAAGCAGACAGCAATGTGAGGCGGGCGAGTCGATAGTGTCAGAGTGGCAGAGTGTCGGAGTGCCGGGGGAGGCTGAATGAATGCGATTGGGGACGTGTTGCTTACTGATAAGAGTGAAGCAAGCAGAAAAAAAAAATGGTAAAACAAGACAACAAATAGTCGAGCATGCTTGACATTGCAATACCCTACATATATGTTGCTCAACTATTCTTTAGTTCTGCACGTCTTCCTGCACAGTAGAAGCTGATCAACTTCTTATCATCTCTCTTACGCCTATTGCCCGCTTTTGAGTTCATCGCTTGGCGTGAGACAACCTTCTATATAACTCCGTCAGTCAGCGTGCGCAGTGTATTAAATCTAAAGCAAGATCGTGTGTACTTATATACAAGTTACATTAATTCCACTTTGGTGGTTCTCTTTGCCGTTGTTTACACAGCCTTTTTCAAACGGCGGTCATGTCCTGTCGTCGCTGTCGTCACATAGTTCATTAAATGCGGCAATAACGCGCAACTTTGACAGCAAATTTAAAATGATATTCCTGAAGTCTGAAGAAGTTTAACTTGTAAGCGCGGCGGACACTTGCCAAAGGACTCATTAAGGCGCTCATACTTTTTTCAGTTGTCTGTGTTCATTTTAATTACGTGCAACGCATAATGAAATTATTAATATTTTTATATTTACTACGTTGTTGGCCTTTTTTTTATTTTTGCCTTGCTTTGGTTTGGTTTGGCTTGCTTGCCGTCTATTTTCGCCACAAATTGGCAATTAAAATTTTGTGCGAAGTGGCTTGACAGTCTAACAGCGCCGGGCAATTTAATGAGCTGCCCACACGTTCGCAACATGATTAAAGTTTCTTACGCGTCATTTGAGTTTATGACAGCTTATGTATTGTGCTTAAAGCAAGTTAATCATATAAGTAACGATGTGACATAAACTTCATCAAAGGCGACGAAAAAAAAAAGGAAAGCAAAAATTCATAATGAAAATATTTTATAACTTAATTCATGCCAAGTGACCAAGCAAGCGGTGGCACAACAAGCTTATGTGTCTTATCTTATCACAGTTTTGCATACAACGACACGACACACAGCAATAGTCGCTTGACTGGTAATCTGACACTTACTAAATAAAATGATTTTATGCTTTGTAAATTGTGGCAAAGCCGCCGTCAACTGCCGATTTGTTGCAGTGACTGCAGAGCTCAGGACTAGTCAGCACAGCACAGAAGTAGCAACTGCGCATATCTTATAGATACTTAAGGCTGCCGTGTGTGCCTGTCTCGTTGCACTTGTCGGCTACCGCAAGCCACAACCGGTCTGGCCGCACTTGGCCAATTCATTCAACGTGTCGTCGCCAACGTCATCATCAGCTAACTAACTAAATAAAAGACTAACGTAATTTGTGCATCTTCTTGCCAATTATGCCTTCGCCGCTAGGCCCGCAGTCACTCAGCGACTTTATTTGACAAATTTTTATGTTGCTCATACCAATTAACTTAGAAGTTAAGATGTTTTTGCCATGACTTCAGCCACTTTATGTTGCAACTTTCAATGTCTGATTCAATAAGCAACTGCGGGGGGGAAAAGCGGAAAAATCTTTTTGTACAATAAACTAAATATTTTCTGCTCACACAATTTCAATAACTTCATCAGCAGGTATTCTTTGCCGTTGGCCAATAAGCAAACAAGCAAAGAAGCAAACCCACAAATCTTATGTAACCCGCAGCCCTCAGTTTGTGATTTCTGCTCTGCAGTAAGGAAATAACGCCGTTTCATTTAATGAAATTCAAGTAAAGCGAAAATATAGTAAAATATGCTGTTATCGATGTGTGTGTGTGTGTAAGTGCAAAGCGCTTGTTGAGAAATATGTCGAAGTGCCTTTAACGACACCACAAAAATTCAAGCTCAATGGCTCACAAAAGCCGAATGGCGTTTCCAAGTAAAAGTTTCAACTTGACTGCATTTTAATCAAGGAAAAAAGGTGCAGAATACAAGCAATTCCCCCAATATGTGCGTATGTGTGTGTGTGTGTGTTTGTTCAGTGGTAAATGTGCTTTTGTGTGTGAAAGGCGTTTGTAGAAAAATGAAGCTTTTGCTACCTTGATTATGGCCAAGTTGAGTGTCAATTGTTTGCTTAAATATGTATAAAAGATTCGAGTTGAATCAAGCAAAAATGTGAGAGCAAGTAAAGGCGATATTGAATCTCGTGTTTTTTTACAGCTTCGGCATTACCACAATGTAAGATTTGGCACTTTTAAAAACCCCAAACCTTTTACATTGAAATTTGCGACCATTTTTGTGAAACTTCTTTTTGCTGCCATAAGATTTTTTATACCCTTGCAAAAGGAGCATATTTACTTTGTCATGATTTTTGCAACGCAGCAAAGGAAATATCTTCAACTATGTGAAGTATTTTAATTCTTGATCTGATATATTGTATAACTATAAAGAGTAGAGATAAAATATTGCACTAGATCTTTAAAAACTTATAAGAAATTATATTAGAATGATATTCCAGTAGGAATAATAGGCAAAAGGCTTGGAAGCGCATAAAAGTTTCGGCAAGATCGAAAATAACTCCCTTTTCCGGGTTTTTTTGTTGCTTACTTTTGTTCGAAGATTACAACGTTGAGCTGACATATCGCAACAAAGACAAAGTCAGTCATAAACAACATACAGGGATTGTATGCAACGACCGCAGCAGCAACAGCAACAACACCAACAAGAACAACAAGCACAACAACGAAAGCGCCACAGCGTTGACTAAAAGTAAAGAGGCGTGGTTTGGGGGCGTGCTGTGCTCGTGTGTGAGCATTACAATATTGACTGCAACAAAGTGAAGCATGGAGCGGGAGCAGCTAAGTGAGAGTGAGAGAGAGAAAATCGTGGCAGCAACAACATTTGCCATTGTTTGTTTGAGTTGCACTTCAGAGTGAAACCTTAGACATAATGACAGAACGTCAGTCATGCCAAAGCAACCCCAGCAATGGGAGACGCGCTTGTATGCCAGCGTGAGGGGCCTCAAGACTTAAACAAAAGATAATAACGGAAATGCTGCAATTTTTTGTTGTATTTCATTGTGTTTTTTTTTGCACAGAAAAGGAGTTGAATTTTCGGTAAAGACATAACAGAAGACAGAAGCAATCGAAGAAATTAAAGAGTGAGCGATGAGTGGGGGTAAATGAGGAAGCACAAGTACAATGCATAGAAGCACCCTCGGCCAAAGGCAATGACAACAAAATCAAAATGATGAGGGATAAGAGATAAGGGAGCAACGGCAGACGTATAAGCGCGCGAACGCCTAAAAGACGACAAACAAAGATGTTTATTGTTTCAATGGATTTAGTTGAACGCTAGCAGCAGAGCAGCAGCAGCAGCAAAGTACAAGGCATTTGAAGGGCGTGAGACATGACTTGATGGCTGATGGCTGATGGTGGGCTTGATGCTAAGCTGTGACGCGTCATGTAGTCAGCTCTAAGACCAATGAAGTTGCCTTTGACTAGGAAGTAGCGACCAACTTGACTTCAAGTAGTCAACTGCGTGTATGCGCTATATGTGGAACGGTCGGTCCGAGGGGGGCGGTAAGAGTCGATAAGAAGCTACTTTAAGTTACTTCAAAACAACTACGCTTGTCAAGCATTCAAGTGGGTGTCGCAGGCGACACAGCATGAAATAAGTTGAATTTCAAGACCAAAGCGCAGCATACAAAAAAGTCGTTTTCATTTTATGCCACTCAAAGCAGCGCAAGCAGCGTCAGCAGTCGTGCCCTCTCGCTCGCACACGTTTGCACGATTATTTTGCTATTTGCGTAAGGTTTCAAACAGCCAAGAAATGTTTGTGCATATCATTGCTATTTCTAAAATGTGTTTTTCTTACGTAAAAATACAAAAATACATAAAAGAGTTGTACGTTTCGTTGAATGCATTTGACAGCAAAAAAATTCGCATAGCAAGTTGCTGCTGACAGCAGGATGCCAAGCTATCTAAAGCAAAAGAAGAATTTAATATGAAAATCTCGACTGGCGGACAGAAAAAAAAAATGAGCAAGAGAAATAAAATGATTTGAAAAAAAAAGGCAAAGCAAATTTCTACGACATACGCTTTGCATTATAATTGAATTTATTTGTTGAAATTGACAGCTGCATTTGGCTACTGGAGCAGTGACTAGTGGAATGCCGAAGCCACGCAGCTTGAAATTAAATTTCTACAGACCAAAACAGCTTGAAAGCATATTTGCCGTAAACGAAGTGTGGCACAACGACTGCGCTTATGTGCAGCGCGTTTGTTGTTGTTGTTGTATCGGTGGTTGTTGTTGTTGCAGCCTAAAGTTGGCGCCGTCGGCACCGGAAATCCTTGCACAGGATTTTTTTGCCGCTTGTTACTGCCACAAACGCTTTTGCTGCTATTTAACTTGCTCTTTGATTCTTTTCTTTTCTTTTTGTAAATAAATAAAAAGCAAGCAAAATAAAAAAAAGATTATGGCAAAAAAGCAAAGCAACATAAAAGCAAAGTATAATTAAACAAAGGCAACACAAAAGCTTGTTAAAATATTGCAATTTTATAATTTTCTGTTGCCAAGTTTCCTGTTGCCTGCCTGCCTGTCGCCCTGCATGTGCCCGACTCCTTTCTTGCTTTGTTGTACCTGTAACATGGCTGCCAGCGTCGCCATTTTATATTTGCCAACTTGTCGTGGCATCTTTTTGCCAGTTGTCTGAATGTGCTCCGCTGCAACGTAGAAAGAAGAATTTGCGAGCATGGCTGGCAAACTATATTTCAACACCTGCAAAGGAAAACTAATTGCGAATTCCTGGCTCGGCTGTGTTTCGCTGCCTTTGCCTGTGCCTTTGTCTTTCTTAGTGATGGGCACAAAATATATGTTCGTGCATTTTTGCATGCCATCATGTCGCAATTAGTTTGCCACACAATACGTTGAAGTGTTCTTCAGCTAAAGTAAAGTTGCCTCTAAGCTTGCCTACAACACTTGGCCATTTCACATGCTTAAAGAATCCTTGAACATGTCTTTTCCTACTTAAATTTCATTTTGCTTTGTTTTGCTAAGTAATTTTCAAATCAGCAAATCACTAATCTGAGTGTCATTAATGAATTACTAACAATTTTCTAAGCCATTGAAGGTGCTTTCAACTACGAAGACGAAAGCGAAGACATCATCATACTAAGACACACACACACACTTGAGGCACGCAAAAATGCCTCTTCATTGTGTAAATTGAAATTCAACCTGTTTACACAATAATATTTGCACTTGTTTGTTTGTTAAACTTGGCGAAACTTCTTCTACTTCTGATTCGTATTGCTTTCACGGCCAACCCCATGTACGAATGATTACCCTTTGCTTGTTGTATATGTACTTTTTGGCACTTGTTTGTTTTTTTCGCCCCTTGTTTTTTTTCACACATGCGTCTTATTTGTACACTACAACATTTCTAATAAGAGATCCGTCGTCGTCGCTGTCGTCGCTGTCGTCGAGTGTTGAAGTGCTCAACTCCAGACTAAGGCGACATGCCCACTTGTACGCCCACTTGCTTGTATTGCGCAGTATGCAGGACTTTAAGGATATGTTTGCTTTTTTAATGGCAACGACATGATTGGTGTTTTCCGGCGCAGACATGATGATGTGCACGCATACCGCCAAGGCAACAGGACGCTTCTACGCTCCTGTGCGGCGCCCTGCCAGTTGCCACTATCGATTTTTCGTTTTGCTTTCTTTTCTTTCTTTTCGCTTGTAGCATTTTTCTTTGAAATTTATTGTATTTACTCACAAATGTTGCTTTATTTCTTTTTTTGCTTGCTTACAATTTTGTATAAATTCACAGAAGGCAGCGAACATTTAATTTAGCTTCAGCTCTATGCGATTCAATCGAGCTTGCCTGCCACTGCCAATTGCATTTCTTTTTGCACTTTCGCACTTTCGCTCTAAGCGCCCACGCCTGCAAGTGCTTTAACAGTTCATTGCATTTGAATGGCTGAAAGTAGCGGAAAGTGCTAACTTGGCTTAAATTTCAGCAGTGCTGAGGGTTGTTTTTGGTTGTTGCTTTTCTTTACTTGTCTACTTAGTTTATTTAAAGGGCGAATTTTCTATACACATGCTTTTAGGCACATTATACGTCGGCCTTTTGTCATTTGCAAACAATGATAAGCTAAAATAATTTCTCATCATTCCTTTTTGTATCGAAATCCATTTCAGCCGGCGTCAAATACACGGACAACCAACGCGTCATTATACACGTCAAGGACGTCAACGATGAGCCGCCGTACTTCATCAACCGGCCACTGCCCATGCAGGCGGTCGTGCAATTGAATGCGCCACCGAATACGCCCGTGTTTACATTGCAGGCCCGCGATCCGGACACGGATCACAATATACATTACTTCATCGTGCGTGACCGCACCGGCGGTCGTTTCGAGGTCGACGAACGTTCTGGCGTGGTGCGTACACGCGGCACTGATCTCTTCCAGCTGGACATGGAGTATGTGTTGTATGTGAAGGCAGAGGATCAGAATGGCAAAGTCGATGATCGTCGCTTCCAGAGTACGCCCGAGGAACGGCTGTCGATTGTGGGCGGCAAACGTGCGCCACAGTTCTACATGCCGAGCTATGAAGCCGAAATACCTGAGAATCAGAAAAAGGACTCAGAGTGAGTGAAAGTATTATAGAAACTTAGCATGGCAAATATAAACAAAAATCTATTTGGTCTCTTTGATTACTTTATTTGTTTATTTTTTTTTTTTGCACTTAACGGCAAAACGGACATGACCAATAATAAAATATGCATTATTTTTATTATTTTTCGTTGTGTTGATACTCATACTAATGTCTTCTTCGTTCTTCTTTCCTTCTATTCAAACAGCATAATCTCTGTGAAGGCGAAATCCTTTGCAGATCGTGAGATTCGCTACACGCTTAAGGCCCAAGGACAAGGCGCCGGCACATTCAACATTGGCCCCTCTTCAGGCATTGTGAAACTTGCCAAGGAATTGGACTTCGAAGATTTACGTCAACCGCATGTTTATTCGTTGATTGTTACCGCCACAGAGGACTCGGGTGGCTTCTCCACATCTGTAGAGGTGAGTGTGACACAGAAACCATAAGCAGTTGTTTCATGACTAACTGTTTTTTTTTTTCCACAATTGCGCTTCTCTCAACATTCAGCTTACAATACGCGTGACGGATGTCAACGACAATGCGCCCAAATTCGAACTGCCCGACTACCAAGCACACAACGTTGATGAAGATATACCGCTGGGCACAAGTATTCTACGTGTCAAGGCCATGGACGCTGACTCCGGCGCCAATGCTGAGATTGAGTACCTTGTTTCTGACGATCATTTCGCTGTGGACTCAAACGGCATAATTGTGAATAACAAACAACTCGATGCCGATAATAATAATGCCTACTATGAGTTCATTGTTACGGCAAAGGACAAAGGCGAACCGCCAAAGTCAGGCACTGCCACAGTACGCGTCTACACCAAGAATAAGAACGACGAAGAGCCCAAATTCTCGCAACAAGTCTACACGCCCAATGTGGATGAGAATGCCGGTCCGAATACGCTTGTCACAACTGTCGTTGCCTCGGATAAAGATGGCGATAATGTGCGTTTTGGCTTCGTTGGCGGCGGCACCTCTTCGGGGCAGTTTGTGATCGAAGACATCACTGGTGTAATACGTCTGCACAACAAGGCCATATCATTGGATCGTGACAAGTACGAGTTGAATGTCACGGCCATGGATGATGGGTCGTGTTGCGTGAATGGCGATCAAACGATACACACCTCAACCGCCGTAGTGGTCGTCTTCATTACGGACGTGAATGACAATAAGCCCGTGTTCAAGGATTGCGGCACTTACTATCCTAAAGTGGAGGAGGGCGCACCCAACGGCAGTCCGGTGATCAAAGTGGTTGCTACCGATGAGGATAAGGGCGTCAATGGTCAGGTGAGTGGCTGTACCGGTGTTCGGGTGTGTCGTTGTGTGGCATGAGGGCTCATGGAGATGTATGAGCTCAATTAATTACATTAAGTGCATTACATGTTTTACTTCCGCCACGGCGTCCTTGCGACTATTGTAATTTCACTTGTACGTGTGCTGGGAAAAACAAACTTGGTCATTATATCGACACGAATAAATCGCTACAAATAAGCTACAATAGTTTATTAGCACCGCAACTGCGAGTGCGAAGTGGTTTGTCGCTCACTTTGGCGTGTTTCTTTTAAGCATTTTGCGGCTCGGCCGTTTGCCTTCCGTTGGCATTTGTTATTTGTGTTTGTAGCGATTGTGTCCGTGTACTCATGTATATAAAAATTATAGTTCATATTTATTAGTTTGTTCTTTTGCTAAATTGAAAAATGAACCAACTTGATATCGCAGTTCCGTAATGTGAGCCATCATAAATAATTTACATTTAGTCGACGTGAGCTCATAGTTTAATATTACTAAATATTTTTTTTCAACCACCAACAGGTCAAATATTCAATTGTTCAGCAGCCAAACCAAAAGGGCACAAAGTTCACCGTTGACGAAGAGACTGGCGAAGTTTCAACAAATAAAGTGTTTGATCGCGAAGGCGATGATGGCAAGTTTGTCTCCGTAACAGTCAAGGCCACCGATCAGGGAGAGCCGAGCCTGGAGGGCGTCTGCTCATTTACCGTGGAGATTACGGATGTCAATGATAACCCGCCGCTCTTCGATCGTCAGGTACTTATCGAATTCATCTCAACAATTGTTAATTTCATTACTTTACGCCATCTTCTTCCTCTTTTCACACAGAAATACGTTGAGAATGTCAAACAGGATGCAAGCATTGGCACGAATATTTTGCGCGTTTCCGCATCCGATGAGGACGCCGATAACAACGGCGCCATTGTCTACAGTCTGAGTGCGCCCTTCAATCCTAACGACTTGGAGTATTTTGATATACAAGCCGAATCCGGTTGGATCGTGCTCAAGAAGCCGCTTGACGTAAGTGTTCGCTTGCCATGTTTCTTATTCTAACAACTATTTTTTTTTATTAACAAGCAATTTTTGAGTTCATTAATCGTACTCTGACTCTAGGCTTTAATAATCCCAATTTTTTATTTTTTTTCTGCTCTATTAAACTAACCAAAAATTCAAATATTCTTGAAAGCCCCAAAAATTAATAAACTTTATTTTTTTTTTATTTAAATAAACTATTTTTTCTAATTTACTTACTAACAAACTTACTCAATATTGAGCCGGCAGAGGTCGCTTCAAGACAGGTTCTTTGTTAGGTGTAAAAAACAATAAAATGAAAGAGTTGAAAACGGCTTTTTGACATTTTCGTAATATTTGCGAAATTTTCGTTATTTTAGTTCATTACAAATGCACCTTTTTTAGTTTCTTTTCAAGTTTTAATATGTCTGACAAAAAAAAAACAAAAATTCTTTCTATTTATTTTTTAATTTAAGCGTACGCAAAAAGCCAAAGCAAATATGTAAAAACAAACTAGAAAAAAGCAGTGCAAGTTTTTTTTTGAAAAATATTTAAGCGAATATTTTCATTTTAATTTTTTCAGTTTTTGTTTAGTTTAGAGTGCTAAAAATTAATTGGTTGAAAAAATACAACAAAAGCAATGAAATTGATTTTTAACATTTTTTATAAAAGAAAAATATAACACAACACAAATAATACAAAAAAAAAAAATAAATAAATAAATAATATGAAAAAAAGCAATAAGTTCGCAGGACATTAAAATCGCTTTCTTGAACGCTTTTCGCAAATAAACATTTTTTGGTGTTTAGTAAAACTATAAATGCGATTCACTAACCATGTTTGAAAACCCACAACAAGACATGAACGATCACGCAAATTTTTGAGCATCGTTTCATCGAATATAACTTGTTTGTTTTTTGGCATCAATTTTTTCTCATTTACTTTATCTTTTTGAAACCCATCCCAAATAATAAACTCAACTCCATTTTTCCTTAAAAATAAATGTACATGTATATATTGTATTTATTTAAAAAGGAAAGAAATCTGTATTTTTGTCGAGACTATGACATTTTTTGAAGGTCTCTAGTAAATTTTTTGAATAGTCATAAACAAAAGCAAATTTTTGTACAAATTTTGAGCATGCCTGAAAATATATGACTTAAGTATAAATATGCTTTCAATGAAAAGATTTCTTAGAATTACAAGTAGCGCAATTTTCTTCGCAAAATAGGCGTGAATTTATGACTTTTTAGTTCAATGCACATTACATAATAATTTTATGCTTTTATGATAATCATTTCGGAAGGGATTTTTAGTAAGATAAAGAAAAAAATACAATTAAATTTCTTTTAATTTGGGTTTTTCTTTTTGTTTGTTTATTTACATATATGATAAATGATAAATCCCGTCCTTAGGGTTGTTATCCTGTAAGTAAACGAATTTAAAAATATTATGATGAATGTGAAGCATTTCGTGTTAACCCAAAACCTGTGCTTGGCCGTGGTCTTAACCTTCTAAAACGCCCATCTATTTGCTTTTGTGTATATAAAAAAAATGAAAGAACTTTATACTCATAAATGTTAATAACATTAATTGTGCTTATTCGAAACTCAGAAGTTTTGAAACCGTTGTTCATTTCACTGTCAGAAAAAAAGTCAAATCTATAATTCACCATTAATTTTAATCTTCACTGAATGTTCTTCTCCTTCACATTTGTTAGCTCAGTTTAGGCTTATAGAATAGTCTCGTCAAAAGCAAATATAATATAAACTCTCTAGTCCGAAAACATTTTCGACCGACTTTTGGGTAATTAAATTCTATCTACAGTTCTAACTACAGAAATTAAAATATTTGATTAATAATTACAAAAAAAAAGTAGACAAAGCTTCCAACTAAATTTTTCTATTAAATAAGTTTATATACTAGAAATATTTCCATCTATTTTTCGCAATAAAATAGTTCATTAAGTTTGCTGTTGAATGATTTCTCATTAACTTCGTGAATTTCCTCATCATACTATGTGAATCTAATTAGTTGTTCTTTGTACACAAAAAATATCAAAATCTATAAACAATTCAAAGTATTCGTCCATTATCATTAGCAAATATGCGAACTATAACTTGTTCGGATTAGAGAGGTTATATGTATATTATACCAACAGACAATAAAAAAAAATATCTAACCCCAACTGTCAATCTCCTGAACCTCACCTAAATAACCTTACCTTTTTATTAAATATTTCAAATTATATAATTTATATTAATTTTATTTTTAATTTTTAACAAAAAAAAATATAAACGATGCTGTAACACAAACGTGATAAAACGTAAAACTCATTGTTACGTCAAACGTTAAACAAATACACAAACCATGACGTTAACATTTTGGTGTGGGCCTTGACTGACTGTCACTGTTAATTTAACATTAAACCAACGCACGACACACATAAACACACACACATACTGTTAACCCCTCAATAACATTTGCGTATGGCCTCACAATGTTAAATGGTTGAATGATCTGTTAACAGCGCGAACGTTACCGTTTGCGCGTCCGTGCCTCGGATCGCGGCGATCCGCCATCATATGCCGATGTCGATGTTGAATTAGATGTCGTCGATCGCAATAATAAGCCACCCATTTGGGATCGCAGTGTATATGGGCCAATTCATATACGAGAGAATGTAACTGTGGGTACGGTTGTAACATCAGTAAAGGCAAGGTTTGTATCTCTCCCAGACAAATATACATACATACACGCATACACTAATTCACTTACAGCGGAGCGTATGAAAAGAACAAGCAGTTGGCATATGAATGCTATTGAATTAACAACTTCAGGCAGTATAAAATTCAATGGCTGAAAATAGGCTTGTTCACAAATGCACACTGCAACGCAACAAAACAAGGCAACGTTTTCATAAAAGCAACATATAAGAAGCATTTGCGCAAACATCGTGCAAGCCTGCAGTGAAACGTTGCTCGTGCAAACTGCCTTTGTGAATTAGCCCAATCATAAACATGCTTGTTCTTTCACACATTCTGCAAACAATAACAGTAACATAAGTAACAACTAACAGTGTCGCTGCTAACATAGCAATAAGTAAAACTGTGCGAGTGAAATGTCGACTGCTTTAACAGCTTAACAGCGTCTGAAAAGCAACGCCATTTCGCGCGTACAGCTTTAAGTCAACTTTCTGTAGAGCTTTTATGTACGTGGTTCTTCCTCTTACTTCGTGGGCGCTGCATTTACGCAATGATTTTTGAGAGCTTTAACGTAAGGCGCGCCCGCACTTGATTTTTTGTACGCCTGCCAATGAGACACCAACAAAGCTAACGACAAAAGCTTCCTCTACCAAATTGGAAATGCCGACCAACATTTTGTGCTTTATTAAAATTCTGATGCGTTGGTGTTGGGTTTGGTGTCCTTGGTGTTCTAAAACATGCGAAGTTACCGCCAATGGCGCTGCACATTCGCTGTTTCCGTTTTGTATTTTGCCTTAGTGTGCCAGCTTAGAAACACTACTCAGCAAACTCCGTCAAACCTTTCTCTCCACTCAGTCAATTGGATTTGCTAACCTCCATTCCTGCTAATAAAATAACGAAATCTGGTAATAATGAAAATTCTACTGCAATTTCAAATACTCTCACACATACACGTACACACACAAACAGAAGCAGAAACAGAAACGAAACCGTTTGAATTGGTGTTGGTTTTCTTATTTGTAATTATTTTTTTCCAAAATGCGATTTTTCATTAACAATAAAGAAACAAAAACAAAGGTTGCAGTTTAAGTCTGTACTTTTAGGAATCGAAGGTAATTGATTTAACTAACAATGAACTGAAGAACAAAAACAGAAACGTCAAAAAAAAATGTTAAAAAACAATAGTTGAACAAAATTTAATATGATTAAAAAATATGCAAAATGTGATAACAAAAAAAAAAATATAATAAATATGCACAAATTCCCTTTTTAATTTAATTGTTTTCAATTATTTCATATAATTTTTTTGCAATAAATATAAGTTTATTTTAAATTTACTCAAATGCTGCGAAACTTATTTTTTTTCTTTGTTTATTACAAAATATTTTAGTTAATAGTTTATATAAAACAAAGGCTAGAATCGAGACTACATGAAAAAATAATATAAAAAATTATAAAACAATTTGCACTGCATTAAAAAAAAAGAATAACAATAAGTTTTTTGTTGTGTTTGTAGAGAAAGTAACATGAAATCATGAATTCGAATCATTTTAATAGTTTTGTCTTTTTTTTATTTACCATAAATGTAATAACAATAAAAATCTTTTTGAAAATGGTAAAGTTTAATTAGAATAGGCTTCTCTTTAAAAATTCTACAAAGGTGTTGGTTTTTCTTTTAAATTGTGTCCCCATTATTATTTTGATTTTATTAATTTAAAAAAAAACTTAAAAAAAAAAAATAATACATAATTTTGTTTTTTGCTTTTCTTCTGAATTTTTTTTCAAACGTCGTACATTTTCTTTTTGAAAACCATTTTGAAAAACCAATTTTTGAACTCAAAATGTGAAAAAATCAAATTTGAAAAATGTTTGAAACGACGTTTGAAACGAAAAAAAAAAAAAAACCAACAACAACAACAAAAATCGTACACAAATCGCAGCGCGAGACATATAAATTAGAGGCAATGGCCCAAGACAAAGGCTACCCGCCGCTCTCTCGTACCGTCGAGGTGCAAATCGACGTGGTCGATCGCGCAAATAATCCGCCCGTCTGGGATCATACCGTCTATGGGCCGATTTATGTCAAGGAAAATATGCCCGTTGGCGGCAAGGTCGTCTCGATCAAAGCCAGGTCGGTTCCATTAGACACACACAACTGAAATGAAAAAGAAACAAAAAAAAAAGAAATTTATTACACAGAAATAATGAGAAATTTTCAATTTTGATTTTAGTTGATTTTTTCACGTAGTTATTAATAAGTGTTTATTTAATTAGCATTTAATGAACTTACAATTGAAGTTATTTCTTATATAAGTTTTCAGTTGATTATTGATTATCGTAGTTGAATATTTGCTTATATTATTCTTAATGTGTTTCTCGTTGTTGTTAACTTTTACTAAATGTTGTTTAAATGTGAAAATGCACTTGAAGTCTTTATCCAAACAAAAAAATCCCAACTAAGAAACCCTCAGGAGTTTAAAACAAATACCACTCCACTAATAATCCCAAACCCAAATGCTCCTATAACAATCACGCTGCACCTGTACGCACTTTCATCTACAAACCTGCACCAAATATACACACAGCCAAAACGTTAATTTAATAATAATAATTATTCCGATTTAAGCTCACATCAATTTTATTTCCTAGTTTGCATTCACATCGACACACAGACAAATACTCACTATTTCATTTTGCCAACACATTATCGCACAGTAAAACGCACTTGTAAAGCACCAAGTAACTTGAACTTATGCTAGAAACACCGAATAATTTTAAAACCTAGCGCGAATTTTCAATCAAACAAAAACAAAAGCACAATAGAAGTTATAAACAAAACCGTAGCTAAGTCAACAGTAAGCCAAGCAGCCAACAAACACAAACCCAAATTTAATCTTAGTAAACCTTAGTAAGTTTGCCGGAACTTATAGTCTTCTACATAAGCCTCCCAACTGTTGCCAACACTTAATATTGATGTCTTTATTTCCTAAACTCTCATGCTCACACCTCTGCTGCCCTTAAATCATACGACATGTTTTTATGTATATAAATATATGAGAATCGTACTTTTCTCGCCTTTGCTCGGACAATACATTCGACCATTCAAATGATTATTTAAACTTTAGCCGTGTCCTTTGTTCGACGGTTTTATTGTTCGTTCTCGGTTTCTGCTTGCAGCGTTCTGTTCATCTTCATTGTTTCCACGTACGTCCAATTACCTCCAGCCATTTTTTTGCGCATTCCCGTTGCCTAACAACATTTGCGCAGTTTACATTTGTGCGCTGCAAATAAACTTCGGCCCGTTTTTATCTCCAACTAGCTATTTCACAATCTAGACACATGTGTGTAAATACTGTGGTCAGAAAGTTTTTTTAACCTGTTTTTAATGCTTATTTTTTCTAGTTTTTTTTTGCCTTTTCGGTGTGAGTTTTTGCCTGCGTTTGTCATGGTGACATAAGCGCAGAGTTAATCATCATACGCGCCTTGGGGAAGCAAAAGATGAAAGTGAGCTGAGAATATGTAAGACTTTAAAAGAGAGATTCAACACGTCATGTATTTTTACAGCAAGTTTCGTCAAAGTTGCTTTACTATTGAAATAAAGTGCTAAGCTTTGTCGGTTTACATGTTTTTAAGAGTCAAAGAGTTATTGAGAGACTAAAAATATTTAACTAAATTTCTAAAGAACGTGTTAAAATCTAAAAAGTGTTAATCAATTAATTTGATTTCCTTTTCAATGAACCTCATATTCCAAGCGTAATTGCCCTTATAACTGCAAATTTTTGCCCATATTGAATTGTTATAACCCAAGTAATTAGTCGGTGTGGGCACTTGAGAGCAACACATCTCGTAGCAACCAATATTGCACATACGCACCGTAGACTATAACTGCACTGAAGCCAATTATAAATTGTTTTTCTAATTTCTTTTGTTTCTATTATTTCTTATAATTTTTATGCAGTACTTGTATAAATTTTGTTTTAATGCTCGAATTATTTTAAAGAAAAATTTAGTTTTTGCAAATATATATTTTCCCAGCACAAAATATGTAAAAGGAAAAGTTTATAGCGATGAAAATGACAAAATAAAATGAATAAAAATTTGAGCAAATTGTTTCGTATTTCACTTAAAGCAACAATGACTACTATGTCTATTAACATAAGCGTGTGTTAAGCGCATTAGTTGAAAAGGAAAAGAGAAACCAAAATAAACAAGAAGACAAGTGTATATTACTTAAAAGTATTGCCAACAGCAATCATGCAGCATGTGGCGTATATCACAATAATTGCTTACATGAGCGTCTCAAGGGGTTTGTCCCGTTAATGCACGCTTAAGTGTTTATTTTTGAAAACATGTAGCATACTTGCGAGCGCGCATTTGTAGCAGTAAAACAAAGCGTAGCAGCAGCGAAGAGAATGAATGAGTTAAGCGGCAAGATTGTTATACGCTCAGGGTCTCCGATGATGGATGACAGCAATTTAGTTTAAGGTCGTTCTCATGATTTCATTTTAAGTTTAGCATTATACGTTATTATTATTATTTATTTTATATTTTGTCATAAGTTATTTAATGTTATGTGTTAAAAAATAAAATACGAACTCTTTAGTTTGCTTTTATCATTTAGCTTAGTGCGTTCTAGTTACTAGTTTAGACAATTAAGCGCGGTTCCTTTCGTCAATCAACTGCAATCCTTCAAAGCGTCAAAGTAACAAAAAAAAAAAAATTATAACATGAACTTAGCAAATAATAAAAAACATAAAACAACGAACAAAAAAAATATATATAAAAAATTACAAGTAGAAAAAATGTTTTGTTCACTAACTTCATTTTGATTTCCAGAAAGTACGAATTCTCAGTAATAATCAATTAGAGAAAATATGAACACAAAACCACAGCTTCAGAATTTATGATTTTCACATACATATTTCTACACCGAAACTAAAAATTCTTAACATAAACATAGACGAACTTTGTTTCTCATGCATACCAACACATACTCACACCACACACTCGTACATACATAAGCTCACACATAAATATACATTCAAGCCAACAAGATCGTATCAAATATCAAGTACAAAAATGTTCACACATTTCCCTAAATGTAAATTTTTGTGTGCAAATCCATTTCCCAAGCCAAAACTCCCTAAAGGAATAAAACAAAAAAAAAAACCCAAGCCATAACCAATTTTAATACTTGTCCAACTTTTTTCGACTCCTTCTGCTTTCGTTTTTTTTTTGTAATTTTTTTGTACATGAATTTGAAACTAATTTTCACAGTTCATTGGCAACACTTTTTGATTTTTTTATGCCTCGGCGCCAAAGACAATCGTTTTGTTTTATTTTTGTTCTGACGCCGACGCCAACGCCTAATTTTATGCTTGAGTTTTTATACGGTGCTCTTGCGGAGACGACAGAAAACGTCATTTGCAAGTGTTACCAATGCGAAATTATTCTTTTTATTTTGGTCTTACTTGATTTGCTTTTCATACTGTTTAACCATGTGTCCTATTCTTCTGCGTCTGTTTCTTCGTCCTTTTTTTTTTTTTGTTTTTGTTAAGCTCTTTTTTATCCTTGAGACATTTAAATGGCAATTAGAATTTTTGACGCCATTTTCAACTTCAGTTTTTCTTTTTTATTCACAGCTTTTTGTGTTTTCTTTTAGTCGTTTTTATTTCTCATACTTACAATAACAATTGGACATACTTGACGCTGACAAGTATGCAACAACTTTATTTGAACCTCACTTTTAAATTACTCAACATTTTTTTGAACATTAAAAAAAATCTGCGTCACAAGACAAACTTTTTGTATTTTGTTATGTCGCATGTCGTTGTACACTGAAAATAAAAACAAAATATTTATTTATGTGTTTTTATGTTGCAGCCTTTTGGGCATTATATCAAAGCTAAGCTGTGCGCTGTTTGACTTACGTAGAAATGCGAAGTGCAAATGGCGGCAAATGCTTTTTAATTATTATTTACAAAATCTTATTTTAATATTTAACCAAAGATGAAACTTATTTAAAACTTTGAATTTTGTTCAACATTTTTGTTCCAACTCAAGTCTTAAGTATAATTTTTTTGTGTAAGCGTTGTTAAATTTAGTTAGACAAAATTTAATTAACCATAAAAACATAAGCCATTATAAACATACTAATGTCTTTAATATTTGCTATCATCAACGGTAAATCGTCTGCAGTTCGGGCATCGAAGGCAATCCGACGGTCTTCTACAGACTCATGCCTGGGTCGACAGCGCAAACGAACAAGTTTCACACGTTTTACCTGCAACAGAGACCGGACAATGGCGACACGTGGGCCGACATCAAAGTCAATCATCCGCTGGACTACGAAAGCATTAAGGAATATAATCTAACGATACGTGTTGAGGTAAGTGTACTCGAAACGTTCAAAGCCAACTCGAAGGCATCAAAGCAATTAAGACGACGTCACAGCGACTGAAACGCTTTTGAAGTTCAAAAGTTCGCTTTGCGTTTCTGTGTTTGACTTTCGCATTTGTAAATGACTTTCAAATAGGTTTGCAATTATTTTATTTGAAAAGTTTTAATTACCGAAAAGTTGCTGCTGCTGCGCACAATTTGCGCTATGCAAATTGCAGCAAAACGAAATCTCTCAAGGGCGTGTCTTTTGCCAAGAAGTTCATGTTGCACATTCATTAGCGAGTGATGTCACTGACACAAGCTTCAGCTCAACTCAACTCAGCTCAACTCAATTCAATTCCAATCAATGCGCAAATTTGCAGGCAAAAACTGAAATTTCGCCAACTTCCGTCCGACTGCTAGTTAGCAACTTTTCAACTTTGCATGCCTCGAGTACAAAATTTTGAATTCAAATATTTGAAATTAAATTTCAAATAACATTTAAGTGACACAGTTTGTTTTGTGTTGAAAACCGCGAAAAACGACCATAAAAGGAATTTATTTAAAAGCGATAAACACAAGTTTACGCAATAATTTAATACACTGCAAAAATAGAAAGAAACTCTCTTATGATAAATACTAATCACCTATTGTCTTATTCAAATCTTTCGGTATTCTGGCTATCTTCAATAGCTATCTCGAGACTGTTGTTTGTCTCATCCTTGAGAACTATTGGATAACTTCTTATTTGCTTTTGATTTATATTGTAAATACAAACCAAACACTTGCAGCGACACGAACTTCACTTGTTTGTTTTACAAATTCAATGTATCCCACTTGACACAGTGCAGGGCATAAAAAAGAATTTGTCAAAATGGTCAGACATAATGAGCCCACAATGCATGCTGTTTGCCGCGCTTCTAAATACAAATCGCAGCCGCAAAACCGCAAAAACAAATAACGAAAGCACAACATTTTACATTGTGCTCGAATTACCCGTACAGTTATTAAAATTAATTTCGCTTATTATGCCATGTTGTTTTTTACTATTTTGTTTTGTAAATTGCATAATGATTGCGTAAGCGACACTTGGGCAAATTGAATTCAAATTAATGCAGGTAATTACTGCAAATGTGCAAAGTTTTGATTAATTCGCGACAAGCAGGGGGCGACGACGGTTCAAGAGCGGAACGCTGAAGTGCGTTGCGGCTTTCGATTGATTTAAAATGTATTAAATTATTTAAAAGTTTTTAGTTTGCATTATTTGCATTTGTTTGAATTTATTATGTAAGGCTTGGGGATTACAAAAAAATTATAGCATAATTTCATGCGTTTTTATTAAATTCATTTCAAACGTTATATTTTAAATCTGTAACACAAAATGTGCCTCGATCAGCTTAAAGTTGTTACAACAATGATCACTTATGCAATCATTACTTAAAACATTTCATAGGCAAGATCTCTTTAGTTGGCTGGCGAACCCAACCAAATCAAAGCTTCCAACAGAAATTTTATTAAGCGATAAAGTAAAAAAAAAATGCTTTTAAATTGCAGCAAAGTTAGGTCGTATTTTCAATTTCCCATTTGCGGCAAAAATTTTATAAATATGTCAGTAAACAAATAAAGTCAGGAATAAAACGGTTCACACAAAATTGGCGGAAGTTTGCAAAACTGAATTTTTGTGCAATAAATTCATTTTGTAAAATGTGCAAACAAAAAACAAAACTAAAAAAAACTGAGCTACTTCATTTACATGTTTTTTTTTTGGTTGTATTTTCACGTATTACAACATGTGCAAAAAAAAAAATACATTTTTTTTTAAATATATATATTTTTTAGCTAAGCTTCATTATTTATTTGTGCAACATGCGGTTGCGCCATAAAGTTTGCAGTACTACAATTTATGCAAATATTACATCAAATCTCGTACCAAATAGCAAATGAATAAAGTGATAAACATTGACAAAAAGATTGATTGCGCCATCAAACAAACGAGTAATCAATCAATTCGGCATTTTCACATATTTGTTAAGGATTTCGTTCTATTTTCGTTCGAATTTAGTATGCACGTTGCATACTTTTCGGCAGGTGCGTTTATTTGTACAGAAATGATAATGCTTTACAAATGAATTCATATTTGCTTAAGCATATCGATGGGGGAAGGAACGCATGCAGAAACAAACAACACTTCCATGTCTAACAATCAAAAACATTTTAATGAATTATTTAACTTGTATTCGTGCAGAAAATCTGTACAAATCTCATCTTTGCCTTTTGTGCAACTATTGCAAGGTCCACTCCGACGGTTGTTGGAGTTGTTGTTAGGCTTGTTGAGAAGCCTTGATTGAATTGTTATTCAATATCGTTTATGTAATTAAGTGATGCACTTTAATTGTACGACATTTTATTCGTTTGTCTATTTTGTTGATTATTTAACTTTTGCTCAGAACATAATGCGCATTGAAATGCTCAAAAATTTTTGTTGTGTTCATAAATGTTCATAAGTCATAAAGCACAATAAATGAAATTAATTTGCAAGAAATGAACAAGAAGCAATTTTCGTTTATGGATTTTGTTTCCGTATTTTGAATTTAACAATCTTAAATGGTATTTAAATAAATTTAATTTGATGACCTGAAAGTATGCTAAGGTTTTTATATTATGATTTTTCACACGCCGTAGGAGCCGTTTGAACATGTCGAAACCTCAAATAAAATCATTTAAAGTTGTGAAAATGAATTTCAAAATTCAAAAAGTGGTGATTTATTTACAAAAGAAAATTGTTTTTGCTAAAATTATTAAACAGTGATTTTAATAAAAGCTAAATAGAAAAGCAAACAAAAATAAATGTTTTCTAATTTTCATATTTCTATTCTAGTCATTAAAAATGTACACGTTTTTCCATTCTTTCCTCCCACACAGAACAATGGCGCTCAACAATTGGCATCGGAGGCAACTGTGTACATAATGCTCGAGGATGTTAACGATGAAATACCGTTATTCACGGAACGTGAACAAGAAACGGTGCTCGAAGGTGAACCGATCGGCACAAAAGTGACACAAGTGAATGCAATCGACAAGGATGGCACATTTCCAAATAATCAGGTAAATATGAATAAGAAGTGGCTGACGTCACGGCAAATGACAATTTGTATGTGGGTGTGTGTGTGTGTGCTTTAATGCGCTGAGAGGTGTGGGCGCCATGTCAGCTGCCTAACGAGCCATGAGTCTGAACGATAAACATGCATTTTTTCACTGTCTTTAGCCTTGGTTGAAACTCATGCTTGGTTGGCAATTGTTTTTAAGGTGGCGGGCTTGTAGAAGACTGTCAAGCGCCTGAAATGTTTGTGTAGTCACAAATTGCTTAACACTTTTCCAACACGTCTTTGTACTTACTTTAATCCAATATGCACAAAGGCGTCAGACCGTTTTTTGCTGTACGCAACTTTGCGCTAAAAGCTAATAAATGTGAAAAAGATTATTTTTTCCTTTGCTGCTTTGTTCTTGACCACACAAAGCCAAAGCAGTCAAGCTGAGCTGCCTTGAGCTGTTTTAAGCGTCATGCGGCTTGGCTATTTTATTATTATTATTATTACGACAACTAATTTCAATAAGAGCTGGTGGGGAAGGTTCAAAGAATATGCACAAAAAAGGCACAAAACATATAAGAAGTTCGACTGCGTTGAGTGCACTTATGCTCTACGCATAAGTGCAATATTCAAAATCTGTTCATGACTTTTAAATTGAACAGCCAAAAGTTTAAGAAAAACAAAAAAAAGTATACTGCTTGGAGAAGTTTCTGCAGCAAAGTCGAGTCAAACACAATGGGCGCGCCAATAAGCCGTTCAAAGCTGGTGTGCAGCGTGTCCAAAACGCTGCTGGACACGGCGACTTAACGTTGAGCTCAGCGCGCGTTTGCGCGCACACTGTCAGCGCCAGTCAAGTCGACATGCTTTGCGCTTTTTTTTACGCCAACCATTTTGCACGACGTTCACTTCTTCCGTTCTGTGCCCCCCAACCACGCCTTTGCGTATGCTACAAAGTGCGCCTGACTTTACGCAGCACTTGTTTTTGTGTCTGTGCTCTTCGTTTTTTTTTTCTCGCTTCTGCAATCCTTTGCACACACTAAGTAATTTTGTGCATGTTCATGAAAAATGTCCGCACTAATTAGCATTTCTCATTTAGCGTGAGCAAAAAGCAAAAAAAAAAAACACGCGGAAAAAAACGCCTGCTAAACAATTGAGGCTGTTTTGATTATCATCATATTAAACTCTTTAAAAGCACAGCGAGGACGCTTTAATGTCATTAGGCGTATTTAAATGCACTTTATGTGATATCCTTTGCCGCCTTTATCAAAGACGTCTCATTTAGGGTGCCCGAACGAAAGACACGTCGCTGTAATAATTTCAAAACGTTGATAATTAAATTTTTCACTTGAGTTAAATTTTTAATTTCCGTCTTGTGCGCAAAAAGCTGAACACGCTTTCCAATTGAGTTTCGTGCCTGGGCTTAAACGGCCGGACCGCGGCATGGTTGCGGGCACGGGTACGGCTTCGAGCAGAGCGTAAAGTCAATGTTTTAATTAACTGATGCCGATGGCTGCTTTGTGCGCGGGTTCAAAGTAATGGCAATGGCGGCAACTGCAAATGATACTTTGTCCACATTATTTAAACGTGATTTTTCTGTTTTCTGTTTGGTGCTTTTGTAATTGTCGTATTTTATTTTGTGATTTTATGTTAGCCATTTTGTGTGCTATCATGCGAACTTGATGTTGAAATTAAAAACGAAATTTATTTTTAACCCGTTGAATTTCAACCATGCCACACACAATGTCAGACACCTAATTGTGCAGCATTTCGCGTCTATCAGACGGGCGACAGGCGCACACACACACACACATACCCACACAGCAATACTGTAGTATATATTTTTCAATTTAAATGGCAGCTCATTCACTTTGTGCTCATTGCAACTGAGCCAAATTCAACTCGTCGTCTTATTCACCTTTCTCTTTTTTTCGCAACTATTTGCAGGTCTATTACTACATCGTCGACTCGCCACGCAATGAGGGCAAAGAGTTTTTCGAAATTAATTTGCAGAGCGGCGAAATCTTCACCAAAACCGTATTCGACAGAGAGAAGAAAGGCGCCTACGCGCTCGAGGTCGAGGCACGCGACGGTGCGCCCTCGGCACGCCCCAACAGCAACGGTCAACCAAATTCAGGTGAGTGAGTCTAGTGAGTGCGTCATTAGGTCAAAGTGCCCATGCCGGTATTCTGTATGTTGAAACTGTAGCATACTTTTTGGCAGCGTACAATCAAGCAGCCAACAAAATGGTCTGACCAAACGTTCGTTGTCAGTCGTTGTCGACTTTTGCAATTTAGATGCCATTTCGGTGTGCGCCCCTGAGTATGCAACAAAATACGGCACAGACTGGCCACGTACAAAATGCAATGAAAATAGAGTAAAAAGTAAAAAACTTTAATAATGTTTAATTTAAAACTATTTGGAAATTCTCTCATTTTTTTTATACACAAAAAAAAATCTTTGCAAACTTTTTTGTTAAGTGGTGCACAATTTAAATGAATTCTTCGTTTTTTTCCGCTGAACTACGCTTCATTTATGCAGAAATTTGTGCAAAGTATTTCAAAGTAAATAGTTCGTTACAAAAGTTCTTTTAGCTTGGCCATGCCGCAGCCCGTAGCCCGCGCCCACGAACTGCCTTGAACATTGTCTGTCAGCGAACGGAAAAACTCAAATTTATGTAATTTTTTTAGCTTGCCAGCGCTTGAGCACTTAAATTGTATTAAGTGTCTTTTGACGCTTGACCAACGATTTTTGTTTTTTGTTTTGCTTCTTTTTGCCCATTGAGCAATCAATTTGTTGACAGTTTGCAATCGACTTGTTGACTTTTGTGTCATTTTTCGCAGCGTTCGTTTTATAACTCATGAAGTCAGTCGTACAATCAAAGCCACACAACATTTGCTTTACAATTCTCATGCAACGAAACAGTTTCAAAAGAATTTCACTGTTCTGGCAACAGATTCACGCATGACTTTCTCACAAACGAAATACATTCGTCGAATTTTGCATCGCAAACAAAAACAAAAACAAAGAGCAATGGAAATGGAAATGGAAATGTAAAAAGAAAAAGTACACATTGAAAATTTTGGCTTTTTGTGCCAATATCAGCATTATATATGTACAAGCATTTTACATGCGTTGCAAAGATTACATTTCACACACAGTGAAGTTCGTTCAGTTCGTTCAGTTCATAGGCAACTGAGATATTTACACATGCCCAGCCAAGCTTCGGATTTGTGTTTTTGTGCGTTTGGCAAATGTGCTTGCATTTTGGAGCCACTCAGTGTGCTCAACTATTTGCTGTTGGTCTGCCGCGGTTGTTTGCTCATCGCCAGCGGCAGCGGCAACCATTTTAGGCCAAAAGTTAACTACGACAAATACTTTTAAGCGCAAATCTGTTACATATGCGTTGAATTTGCAATTTGTCGCGTTTTGTTTGCAGTTCTGACGCGATTTTCGCACAGCACAGCACAGCACACAAACTAAGCTCGACTCTACGCTGCTCAAGTTGGCTTATGTTAGTTGCATGCAACTTAGCTCGATATACATTCGATGGCTGCGCAAATAGATCGTGTGTTCACACACTCAGCCGCACTTCGACATTGGATGGTTGGAAAAACACAAATAAATTTATTTAGCTTTCGTATACATGCTTTCATAGCCACAGGCCGGCACGCCGGGCGGCACATCATGTTAGAGACAAATGTAAATCGCTGTTAATGAATATGGACACACACAAACACACACACACACACACATGTGTTCGTCACAAGTGGCTTGACTATGAAATTGTTAAGTGAATTTGGCATGAACATTGCGAAAATGCTTGCAAATTACGATTTTTTGTTTTAGGACAAATGCATTCAAGTTGGTTGAGTTGTCACAGCGCAAATGTTCCCACATTGGTTGACTCAATTGAAATAAAATGGCTTGGCAAATTAATGTGAAATGCTTTTGGTTTTAGGCTTTGCCTGACAAATCGAATGAGTACGTAAATTGTACGACCAACAGAAATCCTTTATTATTCGTTCCATTTAATCACAAAAACACAATTTCAATTTCAAAATAGCTTTGAATGCTTATCAACTTCATTTCATTTCATAGTTTAATAGTAAAATTTTCTCTTTAATATCAACTAAACTATTGAAGACTTTGAAATGTCACACAAAAGCAGTTGACTTTACTCCAAAAGCCCTTCACCTCGTCGCACCGCTGTCATCTTCCTTTCAAACACAAACAATATTTATTTTTAATTCTATTCTTATTTCTATTTTTTTATTGCAAATTCTTTGTTTGCCTGAAATACTCAACATATTTTTTTTCTGCACTTTTTTGTTGCATTGCTTTGTATTTTTCACTCTCCTACTCCTACTCCCTCTCCCTCTTACTCGTCGTCTGTCTCGCTTTTACTTGTACATTGCCATTGCTGTTAACCGCTACATTAGCATTTGTTGTGGCATCTGCTTTTCAATCAATTTTTTTTCTCTCTGTTTCTTTGCTTTGCGGTTGAGCGCGCACTTCTTTTGAATACTTAACTCCTCTAAATTGAAAAATAGTTGTATTGTACGCATTCTTGTGATACACAATTGATTTGATTACCTTTGTTTATTTTTCTTGGAAAAATAACAAAAAGAAAAACGATTTTCATTCACTTTGAAAATGAATTTTCCTTTTTGCTTAAATTCTGCAGAATTCTACGTTTACTTAACTTCAATTCATGTCCTTGACATTACAAGCATTGCAAGCATGTCTGAAATGATTTTTAATTTTTCAATTTCGTGAGATTTCCGCCATTTACTTTTACATGCTCTGCAAAATATTTGTTCATTAAACATAACCTTGAAATGGTAATTTTTTTAAGCAGGCGCGCAAATTGCCTTTGTAGCATATAGTCGAGGCTGCTGAGCTCTGTGCTTGCTACGTGTGTGTTGGCATTGCAATTGTTTTCGTTAAGCTCATGTAAGCGCGATGAGCTCAACGACAAATTGAAAAATTGTGGCCACTCTGGAAGCTATCAATTTAATATTATGTACACAAAAACATGCAAACAAATGAAAAATGTACAGTTTTTTCTTTTTATTATTTTCATTTATAAAATCAACAAGAAGAGCAAAAATACAAAATGGCATAAAAATAAAAACATTTTAAAGTACTTTATGAAAATTATAACAGAATTCCTATAAAAGTGTTTTGCCACGTTGCTTTTTGTTGCATACATTTGTGCGCCTGTACTAATATTCATGTTGAAGTTTGTGTGGCAACAGCTTGTGGGTAATTTTCGACCAAAGAACACATAAAAACGAAAATAGATCAAAAAAACACAAAAAAGGCTGCACTGTGAAAACAAACACGAAAGCAAAAACAAACTAAAACTTATGTGGCCTGCCTAAAAATATGCAATATATTTTTCCATGTATTAAAAGTGTACCTTTTTTTTTACACTTTCACAACAATTTTAATACTAAACGAGGGTTTTAGAGTGAATATTTATTGTTGCACATTTTTTGTTGTTTTGCAAATTTTTACACAATTTCGATGGAAAGTGTTCAAAATGTTGTTGCATACCTGTTGGTGCAATATGCTAAGGCAAAGTTCAAGCCAATTTTTAAAGTTCAAAATTGCAAGAATATTGTTTTTTCTTTTAAATTTCAAGAGTATTCCTTTTTTGTTTGATTTTCAGAAATTTTCTGTTTTCCTTTTTCTTTTGATTTTCAATTCCCACTAGCCAATTTCGGCGCATGTTCGACAACAAAACTCAAACAAATCTATGAGACTACGCTACATTCCTTCGCTATTCGTAAAACTCGTGCGTTGTTATCTGCGAAACGTGCTCTTTTTAGTTATGCATACTTTCAGGCTTATAACAAACGCTTAACGCTTTCTTAGCGTATCGAACTAGCAGCGTTCATTCACATCTCCACTCACGTCCTTGACGACGTCCGCCACCCCGAATGTTACTTTATTCATGCATGAATTTCTGTCTCGAAGCGATTCGAATGGCACAAAGTTGAATTTTAAATGTCTCACGAAGGGGCACAGACATAAGATGCCAAAAAGTATGTTAAACAAATATATATTGCTTTCAGTAGACTTCGCATATACAAATATACACATACACACAGAAATATATGTATATATGCGCGTGTTCGTGTGGGTGTATTAGACGGGAATATTTACAAAATAGCTCGAAACACATGTAAACATAATTAGCATACTTTTTGGCATTCTGGAATAGATTTGTTTTGCGGGTTTTAAGAGACAACAAGAACACGTAAGCCAACACAACATGCCATGCCATGCACACCGCACTTCCTTTAAAATAAACAGCATTTATTTGAGCCTATCGCAATATCCTTTAATACGACTTGCATATCATTATGTCATATGTGTTTGCCTCGAGTGTTGTTCGCTAAATCAAGCAGACAAGCGGGCGGGCGGACATTGATGCCGACCAAATATGAAATCAAATTGCTCTATTTTCAGTTACTGTGCTGAGCAATATTCATTTGCACAATGGCGGCCTAAAAGTAGGCTCGTAAAAATGTATTTGTTAAATAAAAATAAATTTGCATGGTTGAGTCGTCGTCGTCGATGGCGGCTGCTGTGCGCGCTCTTCTTATTTGTATTTGTATTTGTATTGGTGCTGGTGTTTATGTTATTGTTGTTGTTTTTGTTTTTGGTATTTCTCATCAACTGCGATTGTTACACACGTCATAAATTTCCCGACACAGTTTGACGAAAATAACAAACATGAGAATTACGGAAAACGACTGAGTAACAACTTAGGCCAATATGATTTCCTAGACAAACGACATACACTGAACGAAAAATTTATATTGAAAGTCAGTCATTTAGAGACATGATATCTTTTTCTTCAACTAAGCCCAACAATGATTCGGTTTAAGTTAATGACTTCATTCAAAATCATATCGAAACATGTTATAATTTTGTCATCGTTTGAAAACATAGTAACGCATTTCTCTCAGTGTAGGCGAAGCGCTTTTTGAGCTAGCAATAAAGGGGCAACTTTCTAATTTCTGGGGCGGAAATAAGTGCTCGTAAAAATTTGCTCATAAAAAAATATATTTTTTTTCTCTCTCTTTTCTTTTTTTTTTTGCCGTCTCAATTTGCTCTTTAACATCACTCATGGCCACTTGAGTCTCGCCTCATACGCATACACACACACACAAACACACACATGCGCTCACGTTGAATGTTGTATGTTGTAGCGTGAACCGCTGAGAGCACACCAAGTACATATCATCATATTCGATAATGTTTATGTTGTTTGTCGGGCTATAGATTGTGTGTCGGGTGTTAAATTTAGTTTTATGACTTTCTTAGCCTTTGGCAAACGTATTTCATGCGCGTCATGCCCGCGCTGCGCCCACAGAGCTGAGCATTTTTGTGGCAAAGCGCCCAAAAGCGCACTACGACAAATTGCTTAAAACTACTTATTACTAAATTCGCTGGCACATCAACAGACATAAAAATTTAAGCATTTAATGTGCTTTACGACACTTTAGTCAACGGTTATGAAAAAGCATAAAGAACAACAAATACAATAGGAATAGAATTTTGAATGGTCGGTCAGTGAAAGGCGTGTGTGTGGTGGCTCATGCCGCACAAGTTGATAATAAGACGCAGGGTACGCATAAATCTGCTGCAGACATGCAGTGGAAAGTGGAAAGTATAAAATGGGACGAACGCAGGCCCATTTGTCTTCATTGCACACACTCAATCACACATGATCGATGGCGTGGCGCCTGTCAGAATTGCCGGAAAGGAATTGTTTAAAGCAAAACAATTGTTGGCTTTGGAAAGTCAATTTTTGCAAATCTTTTTAAATTGAAATTTTATTAAAATGAAAACTAAACCCTTTTTATTTTTCTTCTCTCTTTACAGGTATGTAACAACACTGTTTCCTTATGAAAAACTATTATGTAAGTTGAATTTTTATTATAAGATTTATTTCGCTTAAAACACGCAATAATGAAAATTACATGGCACAAAAAATAAACAAACAGCAGCTCCTGCCGAAAATATCTTTTGCAAAAGCAACGACTTAAGACCATGCAACACGTTGAGCTCAAATGCAACCACATGTCGCAAAAGAGCGTAGCAGATAAAAGGAGCAATACAATTGCAGCCACTCAAGTCTATTACACATCATTGTTGGAGCACATTTCAGCATTAGACATGCAGCATGGTGCAAGTGTCTTCATGCCACAGAAGCTTTTATTGTTGCGATAAAGAGACAATCGGAGGAGCGAAAACTCAATGACAAATCGCTTGAAATATTCAAGTTGTCGCAGAAAAAAGCCGGAAACGTTTGCAACAAGCATAAGTATTGTCGGCTGGCATAGTATAAGCACAGGCGCATGTCCCATGAGATTATCGCATACAACGCCTTTTACTTCTATCCATTTCCTTTCTCGGTTTTTTGCATTCAAATATGTTGCAGCCAACAAAAAATTGTCCTTCCACAGGCTTTTTTTTAGGCCGCTTTAGTAGTTTTTGCTATTGCTGTTGTTGTTGTTGTTTCAGTTTGTTAGCAATAAATCTTAAAGATTATTTTAATTTTCATGCAAAACTATGTTTCAGTCGACTGTCAACAACTTTGCGACTTGCTAAGGCGCTTAAGCAGCGACAGTGCCAATGGTAATTTTCGTTTGTGTTGGTAAAAACAGAAAATTTCACAGTCTCAAAACAGCACTATTGCACTCTGTTAACGAAGAAATGCTGTACGCCTATTGGCCTTAACAGCGCTGTTGACTGCAGTGTGGATGTTATGCTAATAACTTAGCATAATTGCTCCTCATTCGATTGAACAGTGACACAACATTTAACAGCTGCACTTTACATTACAGTCGAAAGTGTATTTTCGAAGAAGTTAACAGTTGCTTGAACAGCTGCTGAAAGCGTTGGGGCATATTCGAACTTTGGATGCTATTTTTCAATGAATTCTCCTCACTTTTCCGTGTGTGGAACTGGAGCAATCTTACTCCTTTTACATTACTCGAAATTTCCATGTTAATAAGCATTCGAAGTGCTCCTCATACATTTACATAATGTTACTGCTATCAATACATTTCGAACACACTCTCGAATGTTAAGTTAACATAGTTGTTAGTGCTGTTAATAAAAGAAAACAAAAAGTTTCACCCTCAAGATTTTTCCTGTTTATCTCATCTGCGACCTGAACGAAGCTAAGCTGCTTTGAGTAGGTCAGCAGCGCTGTGTACTTTGTGCCAACAGATACAAGCACGGCTACATTATACATGATATAAATAAATGCTCTGCAAAAGTCTCTATAATAAATGGCAAGTCAAGAGGTTTGTGTGTCTTGGGAACAATGTCATTTACTGACGCCGCCGCGACTGAAAATGTTTCTATGCTTGACATCTGATGTGTTTTGTGTGTGTGTTTATTCATTTGTACGTTTATTTATTTATTTATTTGTTTTGTTTTTTTTAATGCTTTGCGACAAACTGTCTACGCACAAAATTCCAACAAGCTACAAGAGAGTATCGAATTTCAATTGCTGCCATAAATATGCGTCGGAAGCCGTTCAACAAATTCCCATTAAGAGCCGCAAAGGTGCCGCTTCCTGCGCCATCAAGGCAGATACTCTAATCGGTGCACTTTCAATAAACTGCTTAGCAGATGCATTGCTTGCCTGCGAATAATGTTGCGCATGCAGAAACGACAACAACAACAACAACAACGATGATGACGCCGTCGGTTCATGTATCAACGCGTTGGTATCGCTTGTGCTGCGGAGTGCACTATTTTGCACGCAGTCTGAAGTGATTTATAATGGCAGCGCATTTAGACGCCGCTTTGCATCTTGTTACTGCTATCAAAGTGTAAATAAATTACCGTAGCGCTCGAAGATTTACGTACCTAAAGAGCAGCAGTAGCAGCAGTGGCAGTAGCAGCAGCCAAAGCACCGATAGAGCAGACAACGAGGCCTGAGTCCTTGCAACAAATAGGCAAACATATGAATACAAAATGGCGCCAAGCCGACGTACACGCAGCAAGATGCCATTTGCGCTAATTCAGTGCGTGCGTGTGCGTGCGTGCGTGCGTGTGTGTGTGTAAGAGGCACTCCGTTGGCACTGCAGAGGCTTACGCGTGAAATGATGAACTCAAAGACATGAAGAAATTCAAGTTGATTTCAAACACTTTATTGATTTACTTGACAACTCAATAAATGTTTTAGACGCCAATTTTAATTAATAACGAAATATTCGAAATTTGCAAATTGCTCAAATTACTGTTTTGTCTGGCGTTGAATGAATGAGTTTTTTAGCACTCAATTTGAATGACACTTCGAAGACCGCAAAGCAAATTTTCGCCAGTTTGTTGGTTATAAATTTTTAAATTGAAATACTTGAAAGATTATGTGCCAACACCTTAGACAGCGCAGACACGCAGACGGCAGACGGCAGACTTAAAGCGTGCGCAACTTAAGTCAATCGCATGAATTTCTATTTGTGTGCCTTAACGCGTTTAAGCGCAAATGACACGTGTCAAAAGTCAGGCAGCAGAATCCATCTTCGCGTCATAACAAGTAAAGGCAAAACAAGCAAACAACGCAAGCTAAAAACAACAAATGGCGTAAATGAAGAAAAAAAAAAGAAGTCAATCCTGAGAATTTCTCGCCAATTCGCGACTGTTGCTGTTTAACAGCTGCCGAGTTTGCCGTGGCGGCGTTTGCATTCTTAGCGGCGACAATGGCGGCGACGTTGATGAAAATGGCAAACGTCGTTGACGTAAGTTGAGCATGCCGAACAACAAGGCGCACATACCGTGGGCGGTATGAAGACTGGCGCAAAATGAAGCAACGTGGCGCGCGATAAAAACCACATTGCCTCAGGTTATTGTACATTACAAAAAGAAGAGCAAAAGTATCTGTAGAAAAAGCACACAAGACAGTGGAAAAATATATGAGTGGCGCCAAGGCACTTCAGCAGCTAACGCCTTGTGAACGCCATGCTCAAGGCAACGGCAAAGAAGAGCACCTTTGGCCAATGATTAATGACAGCGATTTTCTTCTTTCTGACATTCCATTTAGACTAGTTTTTTTTGTGTTTTGTTCACATTTCAACAATTTAATCAATTCATAGCAAGCAAGGATAATGATGACGAGGCAAGGCATAAAGATAGAGAGACAACACAAGCCAAGAGAACTAAAGCCGCGCATGAGTTGAACATGTTGAAGAAGGTCAGCTTAGTCAATAAGGTGATAAGCAGTTTGGCTTAAATACAACAATTCCATTAAAGCTGAAAAGACTCACTTTCCAAGCAGCGACAATCATCTATTATTGACAGAATAACGCCGCCTTTCGAACGATACACACACGCCAAATTTTCGTCAATAGCAATTAATGAATGTTGCATATTAAATGTTGCCTACTGTTAGGCTGCCATTGCTGCCAAAAACACGCACTGTAGAAAAGCAGAAGCCTAATGTTTGTTATGAAGCCGAAATTTTCACCAAAAGCATATTGAGCTAAGGCAAATCTCAGCTGCGAGTGCCGATATAAGCGTAATCGATTATTATGATGACGATAACGATGATGATGATGATCATCGGCAAGACGTTGATGGCAACGATTTCTGTACAATCGTTCGGTGTTTCTCGTTGCTCATCAATTGTCAGCAACATGTGTTGGCATCTCTGGCCTACATGTCATTGTGTGTGCGTGCGTCTATCTGTGGTTAAGCCATAGCACTGTTAAATTAGAACGAATGAATATGTGGCAGGCAGCCAGGCAGGCAGGCAGGCAAGTCATCAGGCACGTAGGTCAACAACAACAATGCAATGCTAGAGCCAGAGACAGCATCAATTCGAAGCACACCTTAAAATGCAAATTTGCCATTCCTTGCTGAATTGATTTGACATGCGAGCACAAAAAAAAAATACCGAACAAAAAATGAATGCAAAGAAAGACGTAATAGCAGCAAAGCATAAAGGCGTACGTTCAGGGGGGGCGGGGGCGTGCAATGGAAAAGAGGAAAGTTTGTTTGATTGAAAGGCATTGCGTGACGGCGTCGACATCAACATCGACATCGTCGTCATTGTCGTCGCTTTCGTTGTTGTTGTTGTTGTTATTGTTGTTGTTGTTGTCCTCAGCATCATTGGTCTTATCCTCTTCGTATTATTCTCGACGGCATCGAACTTAGTCGACGGTCTCAACGCTATGCATATCGCTCATTGATGTATGCGACTGCGACTGCAACTGCCTTTAGACGATGCTTGAAAAACTTTTAAGGTTGCTTGGGTGCATTCACCCACTGAATGATGCATTCGCACAATCATTCAACCATCCATCCATCCATCTATGGCAGACAGGCTCACAACGGTGCAATCAATCATGCATTTATGTTAACGCATGGCGAAGATAGTGCATTGCATGCCGATTGAGTTCACTGCTCATGGCGTTGTTTTCAGATTTAATCATTGCTTCGGCTTATTTGATATGAAGATCTAAAAAGTTGTTGCAAATGCCATCGTATGTTTGTAGACTACAAGCGAACTTGAGACAAGTGCTACATCATGTTAAACCAGAATAATTAAAATGATTGTTCCCTTTTTAATTAAAGATTTCAACGAACAAACAGAACAATCAAAGAAAAACGAAAATGTAATATAATTATGAAGTGACGGTTTCTAAAATTTAATTCAAAGGAATATCAAATGGTGGACATGGCTTACAATCGCACGCGTCCTCATTTCTGTGTGCATTTTGAGCAAATATTTTATACCCTCATGCGGCACAACTATGTACATTGCCTTGGTGAATATGTGATGTGTAAATAAATCGTTAGAGAGCTGCAAAAAGTAAAAAAAAAAAGGAGGAAGATAACCAAAAAATGCTTGCTTGAAATTACGCGCGTTTAACATGCAAAATAGAGGACGACAACATAGACAGTGTGGTAGAGCGTGTGAGCGAGAGCGCAGACATGCGAAAAAGCATGGCCTGAAAGCGAATCTAATCTGGGTCTTTTTTGGCGAAATACACGCTAAAAAGTATGCAATAGAAATCAATGCTTTATCAAACAGCCCATCTATAGAATACACTTTTCCAAATTAAAAAAAAAAGAATAAATTCTCTTTTATTAAAAATAAAATAGAAAAGTCAAAACTAAAGAAAACAAAAAAAAACAGTAATAAAAAAGAGAAAATACTTTTCAATTAGTGGTACAGCCAAGGTTTGCCTTTGACGAACATCAAATCAAATCCGAAACAAAATTTCTATCAATCACGAACGCAAAAAAAAAGAAATTTATTTATATATATATGGTATATAGAAAACTAAATTGTAGCTAAACTGCACAAGATTTTAGTTATACGCAACCTTGCGCTGAAAAGTATGCTTGCAAAAATGTACAAATTGTGGAAAAACAGCACGCACAAAATGTGACAGTTCCGAGCAAATATTTTAAGCATTACTTCATATAATATGTTGCACACACACACACACACACGCACACACAAACACTAGCTACACACACAACGAGTGCTGCACAAAAGTAGGCAAGGCATCAAGTGCATTTCTTCAAATATTTTCACGCGTTTTTACTTTGATCATGCTACGAAGATGGCATGCTGACCAGAAAATTTGTCGAGCTAAAGCACGAAAAAAAGTAGAAGAAGAAGAAGAACGCATAACTGCATAAGTTGAAAAGCGCATAAAGTGTCGACTTTGTCGTCAGACGCGCACACCTGACACTGAGAGCAGCCAACAAGCGCCTGTTCGTATGCAATACGCTATCGCTTGGCATGGTTGCCGACAGGCGCTTTGGTCTGCCAATTGCCATTGCGGCACTAACGCTTGAAAAGGAGACAACACTTGCTTTCACCAATACAGCGACTATGCATGTGTCTGTGTGTGTGTGTGTGTTTGTATGTGAATGCCAACGATTTGATTCGGTTGTGCGGATTGTGTTACGTTTTTTAGTCCAAGTCTGTCAGGCGCTGAGGTGTGCACTCGAAATGATAAAAGTGTCGACATGTATGCAAATACGCTAAATAAAATGGCAAACAACAAAAACAACGCATTTGAATTTCAGTCATTTTCATGATGCACGAAAATATTTATTTGGAAAAGTTTGGCAAAAATTTACGAAATATGAAAATATTTGAAGCTTAAAAGATAACATAAAAATTATGTTTAAATTTATTATTTCTATTATTTTTTCTTAACACATTTATGGATTGCTTTACACACACATACACTTTCACGCTATGATTACACATGTGTTTCTTGGAATAGAAGCTTTTATCTTGGTTTGACTGCCATGTTAAGCAAATAATTTAATTAAAAACTTTATGACAACATGTCCAAAATGAGCATGGTGTGCACACACACATCGCACACAGCACATATGCTCTACCTCAAAGTAAGCAAAACCACGTAAAAATAAAAAGAAAGTACATGAATGCAGAGCAAAGCAAAGGAACACACAACACACGTGCAGTCAATAATAATAGAAAACAGATTGTCATAAACTCAAAAGAAAGCAAAGTAAAGCAAATAAAGTAAAATTTAACAAGTTCCGGAAGTGACAGACGTATAAAAGCAAAGAGCGGCGGAGTGAAGTGAAGTGAAGTGAAGTGAAGGCAAAGCAAAAAGCATATTAAACTTTACACAAGTGCATTTGACAGTGGCGAATCAGATAGAAAACAAAGCAATACAACAAACAAACACACACACATGAATGACATGAAAGGCACAAATTGTCGCCGACATGCTTTGCAGTCGGAAGCTCAGGAACGACTCAATGAGCATACATACATACATATATAAAAATATTAAGCCAAGAAACTTTTTAATGCTCAAAAAGACATTCATAACACAAGACGCCCAACAAATGAAAGCAGCAAACTTTTTCCACATATTTTACTCACAATTAAATGCAATTGTTCATGAGACTAAGCAGCATGAAAAGATGAGGAATATCAGGCCTAAGTTTTGGTTAAGGCAGCTGGCGGCATAACAGCGACAGAGAGGGGGAGAGAGAGAGGGAGTAAGGTGACAGCCAACATCAACTTTTACCGCAGCTTATTTAAAAATGTTACAAGCTTAAAAATAACAAATAAAAAAAATTAAGAGAGTAAATATTAAATTTCGGCATGAAGCTGAAGCCGAAGTTGGACGTTGGCGAAGACGAGAACGAGAACGACGGTAGAAAATGTTGATAAAGTTGCCGATAAGCAGGCGCATAAGCCAGTGAGCGCGGGGCATGCTGCTCGAGTGTTGTTGGGTGTGGCACGAAGGCAATAATTTATGATTTTCCGCATTCAGCGTAAATTACGAAAATCCACTTAACTTGCTTTGTATGTGTTATGTGTTTGTATATGCGTGTGTGCGTGTGTTAGTCTACGGAAATCTCCTCTCCATGTGCTCTCTCTCTCTCTGCTGTTTCTGCGACTTCCTTATTTTCAACTTGTGAAAAATTAAGAAAAGCTGTAAAAATAAGTAGAAGACAAAACGAAGCAGCATGGGCACAAAAAACGCGCATGTTGTTTCCTTGCTGTTGTTGTTGTTGTTGTTAATTTTTCAATGCATGTGTTTGGCCAACTTGAATTGAGTTGAGTTTTATAGCGCGTGTGGTTTTTCTTTTCTTCTCTCTTTCCTGTGCCGTAGCAAAAGTTGCTACTTTCATTTTTATTGTTGCCTACTTTTGTGCGTTGCGCGTTTCCTTTTCACTTTCTCGCGCTTTTGTCTTCCTTGTCGGCTGTCATTGTGTTTCCTTTTTTAATTTCTTTACGCCTTTTTGCGCCTCTTTCCTTTGCACGCTTTTGTGGTTCGGGTGCTGGCACCACAAACCGTTGCCCCCCTTTGCTACCACTACCACCATGCCTTGTGTCCTTGCTCATTTGGCTTTGATTTAAATTGCGCGCACTCGCGTCGAGCCTCATAAAAATTCAGTTAAGAATTCTTTTATTGTTTCTTTGGCTTGTCTTATGTTTTTGTTGTTGCTGTTGTTGTTGTTGTTGTCTTGTCGCCGCTTCATTAAGCCTTGTACGCCTGTTTTTTATTATGTAAATTCTTCATGTTAGTCTTGTACTAACAAACAAATAATAAAGTCCAAAAAGAAAATATATATGACAGCAACAACAACAACAACAAACACAAACACAACGTAACAACATAATTAAAAGGCTTAACTTGCTTCATTTGCTGCTGTTTTGTCATTGTTGTTGTTGTGATTGTTATTGTTGTCTTTTGCACACTTTTATGTCTGTTTTGTTTATGGCATTTTTAAGAGAACATAACAAGAAATGTTGTTGCTTTCATTAGTCCAATTAGTGCAATGAAAATGTGCGTTTAATTGTGCAATTAAATTTTTATCATTACAACATGTTATGCGCCTAATTCAATTTAATGCAAAATGTTTAATTAATGTTTCGCTTGTTAATTAATTAAATCGCATCAGAAAAAACTAAGCATAAATGAGAGACAAACAAACAGAAAGCCAACGAACTTCACAAGAAAAAAAACAAACTAAAAAATGTAACAATTACAAAAGTAAACCACTTTTCAGTTCAAAGAGCACATAAAAGTTTCGATAGATTTGTGCGACTTATGTAAGTCATAACCCGCCTTTGTTTAGCCTTTCAACACACCGCTTGTCTCTTGCCTCACCCACTGCTCATGCAACCTTTCGTTCATTTTAGTCGCAGACACTCGACTATTTTCTTGCCCCCCAACAAAAAAAAAAAAACACGAAAAAACGGACACAATTGCCAATTAAAATTTGCCATAAAACAAACCGATTTCCTTTGTCGCATGCCCTGCTGCTCGCACGGCTCGTTTGTATGCGTTTGCACTGATTTATAAGGACATGTACTAAATCAAACAAGTTACACAATAAATTGCCACACAAAAATAACGCAAAGTAACGGAACAGCAGTTCAAAAAACAACTCAACAAAAAAAAAAACGAAAAGCCATTAAATTATTTAAGGCACAAGACAAACTCAAAAAAATTGTTTTTAAATAAAAAAAAAAAATACAAAACATAACAAAAACAAAAACAAAAAACTTGCTAAAAGTACGCAACGTTAGAAATAAACGCATGAAATTCGCAACGAATTTACTTTGATTCCTTTGCCGTAAACTTTCGTAAAAGTGCAGATTCTTTTTGCGATAGAAATAAATTGAACAATTGTTGAAAAAAACTTTTTGCTCAAAGTTGTTTTGTTTGCTGTTTTCGCCTTTACGGTCTGTCAATATTCGATTTTCGGCATTAAAATCAAGAGAAAGCGTTCAAAAAGTGAGAGTGAGAGAGAGAGAGAGCGATGACTAAAGAAAAAGAGACCGCAAAAGTTGATAACGCATTGAGTGTGATAAATGAAATGATGATTTCTGCTTTGCTTAAAAGTTCAACATACTTTTCGGTGCATGAGCACGTACGTTTGTATGTGAGTGCAACATGCTAACTGTCAAACGCAGTTGCACACACACATGCACATGCACATCAAGTGGAAAATACAAACGACAAGCCATACAGATTTGACCTTGTTTTGTGTGGTTTTGGCCTTTTACTGTTACTTGTTGTTGACGGAAATATATATGTATGTCCAAACATACAAACGGAAATGAGTAAAGTTCATTGCTGTTGCTATTTTCAGTCATCATTCACTTGCTCTGCTTTTTGGACTTTACCCTTGCCTTTGTAGGTCTTCAGTTTGTTAGTTTTCATAGTTATTTCTTTGTCGCTCTGTCTCTCTCTCTCACTGTATCAGTCTGTTTGTGCAAGTGACGCTGCAACAATTTAAGTATTTGCACTTACATAAACTTGTATTTGTTTGATGTCCTTGTGTATTTCTTTCTACTTGTTTTTGTATGGTAAATAAAAATACAATTTACATTTTTCATTGAGTTGAAAAACTGTTGCATACTTTCATGCATATCTGAATAGAATTGTAACTTCTTTGATTTCTATAAAATATTCAAGGCAACTAAAAATGCTTTTTTGCTAAGCTTTCACTCATTTGATATGCTTTGGCAGCAGCAAACCAAACGACTTTTACTAACTTGCCACCGAAAAGTATGCAACACAAATATGCAACATGAAAATCCGAAACACTTCAATGGTTTTTCTTTGTTTTGTTTGTATTCAAGCCAAGTTTATAATCTTTCAACGCATGCAATCTTCATGTTTCATAAACAAACTTGCAGATTAAACGATTTTCATTAAAAAACTTCTTAAGCCACACACACACACATCATTGTGCAAACCTGAGTCTTGATTAAAAATGTACATGACAACAAAACGAAAGCACGAAAGTAGAATGCCAGTCATACATTATTAAACATTTAATATGCATAAAGAAGCAAACAAACACACACACACACACACTCACAATGTTATTATAAAGTCATACAGTGCTGCATCCTTGCAGCGCGTTGATTCAGCCATGACTCAAGCTGCAAGTCACTTTTTGCTCAAGTGTGTTGCGTTTTTTGTGCTCATGACTCCCGCATGTGTTTGTCTGTGGTTGGTTTTCGCATGCGGTGCAGCAGGAACATGTCACATTGTTGTCAACACGAATTTACAATGTACTCGAGCGCCCTCTATCGGTGGCGTTTTAATACTTTGCAACTACGCCAAACACAACAACAGACAAGTGCGAAAAAACACAAACGATTTTAGTTTTCTTTTTTGCCAACATTTTACTTATTTATTTTGCATTTTTGTTGCAAAAAAAAAAAATATATACAAATTTTAAGCAAAAGAAGTCAAAATAATGCACGCACATTCATGCCGGCGGAAGACACACACACACCAACACACACAAACACACCAACACACACAGAAAAGCACATACATTCGTCGTCTGTTGCTGCTATAAACGTTGACGAGTACACTTGTTGTGCTTGTGGTTGTTGTTGTTGTTGCAGTTGTTTCACCATTTTGTTGCCACATGTCTTTCTGTGTGTTTGTGTGTCTTTTAGTTTGTTCACTTCTTCCTTTTGCCAAACGCCCAAAATGACAAATTTCGTTATATTACGACGCCCTTTTTCACTTACATAAAAGTTTGTATGCATTTTTAATAAAAAATTGTTGCGCCCTCTTTCGGCGGCAACAACTTTTCTCGCATGCAACAAACAAATTTGCATTTACAAATGAAAAAAGAAGTAAGCAAATTTAATATATTTTGTATACCCCACCCTTTTTTTATTATTTTTATATTATATTATTTGGGCTTCTTGCGCTTGCCTGCCACATGACTCTTAAATAGTTTCGGCAAATTGTATGCGAGCATATTATAAATTTGTTGCGTGTTTGCTTCTGTATTTGTGTGTGTTTGCTGGGCGTACGTGTTTCTCGCTGCTCGGTTAATTACAATGTCTGCCACACAGCCGAGTGTGTGTGGGTGTGTGTATGTGTTTGTGTGTGCGGATGTGCGTGCAGATTTTTTATTATATCCATGCATGTCGCTTGCATATTAATGATAATAAACGAATTGAAATAAATTCGGCACATTTTTCGACATTTAATATGAGAGTTTTATCACATGTCTTTCATAATTTTCGTTATTTGGCAAACCAGTGTGGGTGGCAACACGACTGCGAGTTCATACGCAGAATTCGCATGGTTCGATGAAGCAAATTTTTATGTCTTCAAAGAAAAAACAAACCGGCGTTGAAATGCGCCGTCAAATTTCGCACTTCTTTAAGCAAAAAAAAGGAAATGAAAAAAAAAAAACAACACCAAATTCCATTTTATACATGTTGCCAAGCACAGTTTTCAAAACAAGCTGATGAACTCAATTAAAAAGTAATGAAAAGCATTAACAAAAGCAAACACATTGCAACACACACACACAGAGCCACACAGACACCGATACGGATCTTGCAACAAAGCATGGCTTATTATCCTTTTTTAATTAATTTTGCGTTGAAAAAGTCGCTGAAGCAAAAAAGTGCGCAACGCAAAATTTAAAGTAACAAAAATGAGCAATGAAAATGGCGAAGAGGACTTCATTTTTTAAGTCAAAAGTTTTATGCAAAATTTGAACTTTTTTGAAAATTATTATACATAAGTTTTTGTTTTCACTTAAAAGCATACGAATTTTTCAATTAGCTAACAACTTTTTTTTTGGGTTACAACTCTAAAAATGAGCGCTGATCTCATATTGGAAGGAACATAAAGTTCGCTTCTTAGCCAAATAAAAAACAAAGTTGTAAAAGTTCTTCGCATATCTTTTAAGTGATGAGTCGTCATTTAAGTTGTTTTTGTTGTTATTGTTTTATTGAATAAACTCGGTTTTAATTTGTTAAAAAGCTTAACAATAATTTGCACACTTGAGTGTACGAACTATTATGAAAATTAACATGAAGTGTGATGAAGACAAGGTGACGGTGGGATGGGTGTATAACATGCAAATGAAACCTATTATATAAAAAGGTACAGTCAAAAGAACATGAACCTTTCATAAGCCAAATGGCACAACACCGACTGATTGTTGGCTAAGGATCTTTTTGTTACTTTCTATGACTGTTCAGTTCAAAATTTCGCGGAGAACGTAAGACAACGAATATGTAGTCACGATTTGGGTGGCTTTTCTAATAGCATAGTTATATAATATAGGATGATATGCAAAACCTTCTGTGTCTGAAAATTAGCCAGGAAGTGCGGCTATATTCCAGTAAGCAAATGCCACTTTTTTGTGTCTTCTGAGAGGACGAAGCAAATGTTCCGTAGAAATGATTTTAGTTAACAGTATTGCCCCCTACTCTGGCAATTCTATTAGTCACTGTTAAGAATAAATGTTATCAAATGACTGTAAATAGGATTTTAACAGCGTGTCATATTCAGGGCAGCTGTTGTTGTCTCTATCAATGGAATTTAAATGCAATTGTTGGAATTCTATTAACAATCCATTAACAATCTATTAACATTTATAAAGTTGCCAGAATAGGGTTATTAATCTAATACACCAACCAGATCTCAGCTAATTGAGACATTGATGAGCTTCGTAAACAAAAGAGTTATGCTTTGCAAACCAAATGTAAATCTTACGAATCAAAAGGGCGTGGTTATTCATTTTATATGTTAGATTTCCTTTGAGCATAACGATTTTGGTTACCACTGCTTTACATGAGATTGACACACAGAACATTCTTGATTGTCACCTCTTTAACTTATATATGAAGATGTGTAAGGCCATGGGTTACTAAGCCAATGGCAAGTGAGTAAGATGTGAAAGTCTTTTGAAAATGAGGCTCATTAAAGCGTTTCTTGGCAGCTCAAACAACAATTCACAGCTCGCTTTGTTGCATCGACAGCATTTCACAAACAACACATGTTTCTATTTCAACTCAACTTTTGCATAAGCAAAACGGAAAATAACACTTTAGCCGAAATGCCACAAAAAAATAAAAAAATGCTGAAGCTCAAAACTTTTGATAAATATTGCATATCTTTTTATTTATTTACTTTTTGTTTGCTTTGTGTTGCAATTTGCTAAAACTTTCCACCGACAAATCCAAACCTTCCACACGTCATCGCACACGTGTCTGTCGGTCTGTCTGTCTGTCTGTCTGTCTGCGCCTTCGTTTCTTCGCTTCAGTGTCGCTCGTGTGACTGCGGCATTTGTTATGCACTTGGGAAAGCACAAATTGCAAGCAAAATGCATTCATGCTGCACAGGATTATCCAAAGGATAATCCATACTCGAAAAAAGTCAAACGCGGCACAATGCAGAAGCCTTACCAGAAACAACAACAAAAACCAAAAAAAAAAAACAATAGAAAGACAAGAAAAACAAAAAAGGAAATGTAAAACGCACACAAAGCAAAGTGAAACGAATAAAAAAAAAAGTGTAGCATACAATCAAGCGCATCTGGTAGAAAACACACAAAAAACTAAAAGCTGAGAATTCAAGCGCATCCAACACACACACACACACACACATGCACACGCACACATGTGCAATTTTCATTTTGCTGTCTGTGTATTTGTGCTAACAAAGCCTTGCCTGCGCACCGCTACACCCGCCTTAGTCAACAACCACAGATCAGCCTTTGCATGTGCCTGTGTGCACGTGGGCATGTGCGTGTGTGTGTGTGCCTCCAATAAGCGCTGACACAAAAGTCAGTGGTAAAAAAACAGAACGTAACAATAACAGTAAAAGAGATAAAAAACAAAATGATTCCATGCTTTTGTTAAATATCTCAAATTGTATTCTTTTTGTTATAATTTCTTCTTGGCTTTCTGTTATTTTTTCGTATTTACCGTTTTCAGTTTACAGTTTTGTATTGAGCAGACAATGCGAAAAACTGTACTATTTTATTGTTGTTGTTGTTGTGTATTTTTGGCTGGTAACTCTTTGTTGTTATAACTGTAATCGCCTTTGCGTTTCATTTTGCCTGGTAACCTTCGCAACGCCCTCTCGCGGCCAATGCGTGCAATTTATTCTTTTGGCAAAGTCAAAAACGTTTAACTCCACAAAATTTTGTTATAAAAGTGCTGCCAACGCCTTTGACTGAGCAATCGAGCATTTCATATTGTTTCGCGTGTCCAAGCAGCGTATGCTAGGGGCTGCGGGGGGTCACACAAATTGTTAAACAATACACAACATATGAAAAATATTATATGCTTTTTGCAATTTGATTTCTTTGCCGCTTTTTTTTTTTTATTTGCCAAACATGGGAAAACAAAAGCCGCAACCAATTTCACTTGTCTGACATTGAATTAATAATAAAATTTCAATTTGTTGAGAATTACTTTGTTTTTTGCTTTGCAAGTCAAACAATGAAATTCTGAAAATATTGAAAAACAAAAAAAAAACACATTTTTACAAACGTAAAATTTTATTACGAAATTTATTTTTCAATATTCATGATTTTTGTGAGTTTTATGAATTTGTTCGATGATTTCACTTTTAATCAAGATTCATGCTTTTGCATTTGCTTTTGTGAAAATTTAATTAATCAACGCTCGTAAGCAATTATCTTGTTGCTGCTGATGACCACGCCCTCAACCGCTCGCCCATACATTTGCACTTGAGCATATCTCTTTGTGTTTATATTTGCTTTAGACGTCATTGTGCCAACAATTGTTTGCATAATTGAGTATGTAAGCTATATTTACAACAACAACAGCAGCAACAACAACAACGATAACAGTAAACATGCGCGCACACATTTCCGTTTACATACAAACTAACTTCCGCTTGGCGTCGCCCGCTGCCGTAAACATTACCATTACACGTAAAATAAATACACACATTACATAGCAGAGAAGCGCAAAGAGGATAGAGGCTAGAGGCTAGAGTAAAGCATAGAATAGAGTTAAAAACAAATAGAAATAGAAATAAGCAACGTTCGAGCGCAAAATAAAAAGTAATCTCGTGCAAATACCAACTTGACCAAAGTATAAAACAAAACAACAAAGCACACACACACACACACACACACACAGCAAGCAACGCCAAAGGGTAAAATTGCGGCGCAGTAAGCGTAGGGGCTTGACTCATCACATCAACCCATGATCGAAGGGTTGCTCATGTAAACAATGCCAAAGCATTCGAGCGTCATGTGTTTGGGTTAAAGGTTCAAGCGATTGCCGAAAGGCGCGTCCTGCTCGCTCGTTGACTCGCTCGCTCGTCCTTTTCGGTCAGTTCGGTGTCAAAACAACAAATTGTTTTATAATGCCCGAGACAAAAGGCAAATACGATTACAAATACGACTTCTGTCTACGTGTTCATGTTGTTTCAAATGCGGTTCGAGCAATCGCCGAGCTTAGGGAGCCAACCAAACAACTTCTTCCGCACGTCTACGTGTCGTTGTGATTTTGCACACACACACACCAACACACACAAGCACATGTAAGGCGTCGCACACGTGCTGAAAGCATGTAAAGAGTCACGATTACTGTTTGCTCGACGCTGAGGGCTCGCCTGGCATGTCGTTGACTGCTGCGCGGGCTTTGTTTTAGGCATGAAGGCGAGGCGAAGACGCTTCAAGTGAAGTGTGTCTTTAAAATGGCTTCAAATGACCACACTTGATTTTCATTAGTTGGCAACCCTTGCCCGGCTACAGTCACGTCTAATTGTTTGCGCACGGCTACCAACACACAACAACAACAAAAATAAAAAAAAGGATAACAGATGAGCGCTACAAATATTTGCACACGAAATTATTAAATAGTTTTTGACCTTTCTGAGGTGTGCTATTTTACTCCTTTTTTTCCTACAATTTTTAGCTTCTGTTTCCTTTTGCCGTTTGCGGTTTTGCGGGCTGTGCCATGTTGCAATTGTTATTTGTTGTTGTTGCATATTTTGCACACAAATGCGAGCACGCCAAATGAAATTCCTGCAACGGAAGTTTGCCCTGCTCATCATTGGATTTTTCTGACAAATGGCACGGCAACCTTTTTGAAACAGTAAACTTTTTAAAGCAAATTTTTTTTTTTTTTTTTAAATACAACAATTTGTTAATTAACAAAGCGCGTTGAAAAAAAAATAAATTTTTGTGCATTAAATTGCCAATTGAAAAATACTTTTGTAAAAATAAATATTGCAAAATTTTTATCATCAGCTCATCAAACATGCACAATAAAAGCGCGTTTTATTGGCAGCTGTAAATTTAGACATGTTGTCGTTGGGCGTCATGTGTTTGAAGTCACTTTGCTGTGCTCAGTGAGTTGCCTAACCAAACACACACACACACACACACACACGCTGAGCACTTAACCTTTTTAAAATGCAATTCAAAGTAATTTCGCAACTTGACAAATACGCCCCCCACCCCACAAAGCGACCGAAAGTTGTGCATGTCCTTGGCATGTCTAAATTGGCATTCATTTACATTACACGTTAAGGTATTTGCACAAGTTGCAACAACGCTTGACTAAGCTAACCTAAGCTGAGTTGAGCTGAGTCGAGTCGAGTCAAGCGGCATGTGCATGTGCATGTGCACGTCATGCCACGCCCAGCTGCCTGCGCACCTGATGACGTATACACAATGCAAGCTATTCAAACAAATTTAAGCCACTTAAAGGCAAAACGTGACGACAATCGAGCATCAGCTAAGCAAGTGAGTGCAGGCGGCTCAAAAGGTGCCAAGACGCTGAAAGAAAAGTCGAAGGAAGAAGAAAAAGGTAGAGAAAGTAAGAAAGAAAAGCTTTAGCTAGACGCAGCTAATATGATAGTTAACACACACACAGAGACAGACAGAGAGACAGACAGACAGAGAGACAGTCGAGGCAGACGCGCCATTTTGCACTTTTGCATTGGCAGCCATTTTGAAGTTCTTGTTCGACATTGGCACACAATAAATGTCAACTAAATGCATGTTGAAAGCCTCGCCGACAGACGAGAGACGACGGACGACGACAGACGCCACTTGAACAACATTTACACACGAATTTCTTTTACTCAAAAGTTGTAAGGCTTCATGGCTGCCATTCAGCATGATTGAGTTACTTTAGGGGAGGGTGAGAGGGTGCAGTTGAATGGCTCACTCACCTATAACAATACACTCAGAGTGCGGCAACTGAATAATCGTTTACCTTTAACAATTTCCTCATGCCGCACACACACACACACACACACATGCTTTTTTCAAGCACTCACAACTCTTTTATGCTCATTGAAATCAAACGCACAAAAGCAACACATAACCTAAAAGAAACAACAAAAACAAAAAACTCAAACATTTTAAAAGTTGTTTTTACATGTAAGTTGTGCATTTTTATATTTCGTATTGACATTTGTTGTTGTTGTTTTTGTTGTTGTCGATATTGCCGGCATTGTTATTGGCGCGCATTGAAGTGCCGTGCCGGACAATAAATTAAGTTCAATTGCACGTTGGCAAGTCCGCCATTATGCGCCTCAAGTTGTTGGCAACTGTTGGCGGAGTGTAGTCAAAAATGCCTTTGTTGTTTTTATTGTTTGTCAAATTTTAAAGCACATGAATTTTCATTAAAAATTTTTCATTACAATTTTGAACATTACATTGAATTGAAATGCATTCATTTGCACAGCAAGCAAAGTAAGAAGTCTTTAAAGCGTGCAATGCAAACACTTCAGCAGAACTTTGTAGCAAAAACTCATTAAGCGCGCGCAAAATGACATCATCAACTGAAGCAGAAAGCAGCAAGGCAGTTCGAGCCAAAAAAGTCGTCAACACTTAACGATGAATTCAATCGAGCAACGTTGGATTTATGTGCGCTGCAACGACTTGAAAACAAAAAGCAACACAGACGAAAAAATTACGCTGATCATGATCGGCAGTGCCGTGAAATGATGCTGAAAACGATATACACGTATTAAATACGCATAAAGTGGGCGGTTTGGTGCACAGACACACGCCCACAAATGAAACGTGCTGCTAAGGACATCAACAACAACAACAACAACAACAGAAACAGGAACAAGTGCGTGTATAATAAACAGACACGTTATAAATAGTAACGAAATCACATTGAAAGTGTCAAAAACAAGCACCTGAACGGCACACACACACACATGCACACACACATGCACACAACTACACCTACAAAAGCAGTCAACGTTGTCATTTTTATAGATTTTTGCGCACGTGAACATTTTAGACGCATCATTAATCTTTAGCATTCATTTACGTTGAGCCAAAGTGTCTGTGTGTGTGTGTCTGTGTCCTGTTGCTGCATTACGTGTGTGTGTGTGCGTTTTTTTCACTCTGCCATGCAACATTTGTCAAGCACAAATAAACAAAAGTACGAAAAAACATGACTGAAACAAATCGGAGCTGCCACGCCTCTGCTACGCTCTGCTTGTGGGCGGCATGGCAGCGCTTACTTTTATGTTTTTATGTCACATGAAGCAATTGATTTCAAATATCCTTGAAATTATGTTAACAACAACAACAACAACAGAGTTGCTTTGAGCACTTCAGGTGTCGATTGTCAGCTGCCAATTTGCAATTGTCAAACGGGGCGTATGCGTGTTTTTAAATTATCGCGCACAATGTTGAATCAACGCATTAAAAACACAAAGCAAGTTGTTGTTGTTGTTGTTATTGCCATAGAAAAACATGCGCACTTCCGTTTGGATTCGACAGCTTTGAGTGCCGCATCAGTTTATAAATTATATAAATACATGTCAGTGTATTAATGCTTGTAAGCATGTGTGCGTGTGTGTGTGTGTGTGTGCGTTAACACATGCACACATTTGAACGCCCAAAACAGTTACTTATATAATATAATTATGAGCGTTTGTTGATCCTTCTGCGTTTAAGCGCTCAATTTCCCATTAGCAAAGCGAAAAATCCACGCATTTCATTACATTTTTCTCGCCTTCCTGTTTTCTTTTTTTTTTTCAAACTAACAACATAAAATGCAAAATTGTTGCATAAATTACACATAAATAAATTTTGGTGCCAACAACCCAAAAAAAAAATATAAAAAAAAAAACAAAATCAAACAATGAGCAACAAAAAGCGGCGTGCAAAAAATATAGTAAACTAAAACTTTTGCCATATTCTAGCATTCAAAGCACTCAATATTGTGGCAGGCCATGCAGCCGCAACAACATCCTGCCATTGATTGCGCCACGTTTGCGTTTAATATGTTATATCCTGGCGCACAAGGCGCGTTAACCACAACTATATGAGAGTGCTGGGCACAAGGGCGGCGACGGCGCGAAGAATGTTGCATATTTTTCAATTGCCTGTTGGTTTTTTTACAACTTCTTTTGCTAAAAATCAGCAACATTTTTAGGCATGTTTTGAAGTGTTTTGAATATAAAATTTTGCATAAAAAATATGCACAAAAAATGGGAAATCATTCAAAAAACAAAAAGTGTGCAAATGCTTAGAATTGCGCAATGGATGTGCCTTGAAGTGAAGGAAGACTTCATTATTATAGCAAGTTCGACGACAGCCAACGGCGGCAGTCGGAAGTCTCTGCTATAATTCTACACTTTTTATAATTTTATATTTCAATGCCCAGACAAATAACGGGTTCTTCTACTTAACACAACTGAACGAAACTTTCCGAATTATTGCATGTTGTAGCATCGCTTTTATAGCCAACTCAGCTCACAAGCTTCCAGCGACAAGGCTTGTGTTAAATGCACAAGTTCTGTCATAAAAAAGTCCTGCCATAACAACTCCGAAAGTATAAGAAGTGCTTATAGCAATTTATAGCTCAAACTTTGTCATGAAGCCTAAAAGTATGCGCTAATTTTAGCAATTTTGACAGAGTACACTTTTATAACACAATTATAGCGTCACAAGTCGTTTAATTTGTCATACTGTATAACACTTTGTGACAACTGCAAAGCTTAGAGCAATTTACCAAATGCCAAGTTTGAGTTACAAAAGCTCTTAACAAACTCTCTTAACCACCGCAAACAAAGAGCGGCATTTAAGCTTTGCTATAACTCAGTATTATAGCAAAGAAAAAGCTGCCAAAGCCGCACTTAATGACTCGATGATGTTCCTGGCATTTTTAACACTTATTAAACGAGTTATGAACAGTTTAAAAACTCATTAAGAGCTCAGCCAGCAACGATACATGTTGCCGGCAGCACTTCTCTGACACCAACAACACAAGGCGTTGCATTAACGACGGCGAGACAAGAATACGAGAACAGCTCGTAGAGCAAATAAACCGGCAGTTTATGACTTCACACGCACTTGTTATATGATTAAGCCATTTAAACTTGCGCCCGTTTGTATGCTATGAAATTTGGCACAAAAGCAATCATTGCGCCGCTCAGGCAGTTAGTCACATGGCAAGCTGAGCTGAGCTGCGCGCACAAATTGTTTATTGAGCTGGGCTTAAGCCCAATGTAAAATTGTCGAAAAATGTGTTTATTATATGAAATCCGTTAAATTTTCAACAGCCGTGTGTGAGTGAGAGAGCGAGAGGGCGCAGACAACAAAGCAACGAACACGAACACCTGCAAATGTTGATTTGTTTTTGCCATGCAAATATTTTGCGCATGCAATCAATTGAACGAATGCGAATCATGACTGTATTCGAGTATTTGTTAAAAGGATTACGTTGCATGTAATTGAACGGCGGCGCAACAAGACACACACACACACACACACTGAAAGCCGCCCAAGCACGCCCATGTTCAATCACTCACACACACACGCACCAGCACTGTGAGCCACTTGAGCGGAGAGTTTCGGCGTGAACCTGTGACGTGAAGCGGTGAAGCGGTGAAGCGAAATAAGCCGCGTGATTTATTATGCTTGAAAATCAAGCGAAAACTATTGAAATGAAATACGAAATTGTTTCGTTTGTTTATTTGTAATTTGTTGTATTTGTTTAAATATTAAGTGTGCAAACAATCGCACTAACACGCATGAATATTAAATCGGTATGAACAAACGAGTGTTTTCAACTAACTCACTGAAACTGTGTGTGTGTATCTATGTGTGTGTGTGTATGCGTTTGAGGGAATCAGCATGTAAAATAATATTTCTAAATCAGTGAATTGTAAACTTTTAATTAAGTTACAATTCGAAACTGAACTTTGTTGCAAGCACACACACACACACACACACACTAACACACATATATGTACAAGGCTACAATTTCATTTTGTGCATTTAACTTAAAAGCGTATTTTCGTACGCCTAAAAAGACGCCTACTTAAAGTCTTTTCATACGAATGCACTCAATTGCAGTAAACTAAGGTTTAATGCACTTTGTTGCATACTTTAGAGCATTAAGCGATAACTTCACTTTAAGTTTAATTAATACGCATTTGATTTATTTGCATTGTTGGCCTCAATTGGCCTTAATTAAATGTGCGCACACACACACACTTGCTGAGGCTTCACTTTGATGCATTTAACTTAAAGCAAAGCATACTTTAAGGCGCGCCAATGCAAAAAGTTAATATTTCTATTAAATTTTCATTTAAACACGCAACTGTTGAGCAAATCAGATTGTGTCACCTGCGGTTGACAACTGCGGCACATCGTGTGTGTTGCTCATGGCTTCAGCTACATTTGAGCTAAGCAGACAAGCTGTTGCAACCAACGTAAATGTAATTAAATTTTTACCCCAAATGACAATTGACAATGACAGTTTCCTTATCACAAGTTTAAGTCTGTAGCAACGATAATGTGGCATGCTCGAAAGGAATCAAAGCAGAAATGAGGAGCATTACACACACACACACACATACTAAGCCAAACTGCCAATACGAAACGATGGCTAAAAATACTACTTAAAACCACTTAGATTGCAGTAAAGTTTTGCACTAAAACACAGAAACTTTTATCAAGGTAAGGCAACGTAGACTGTTGACTAACGAACTCCAACAACAACAACAGCAAGAAAAGACTGAAAGACTGAAAGGTAAAAAAGAACGTCGAACATGAAGCACGAAAAACGTAACGAAAATAGTTTCTTAATTTTCAATTAAGAAACAACAAGCAAAAGTAACTTTTTAAACAATAATTTAAACAAGAACAAGCACAAGCACAAGTGTTGAAAAGCATAGCAAAATAAAAGCGGAAGAAGTGGAAGAAAAAAATTCGCTGTAAAGTATGCAATGCTTAAATCGGCAAAAGAAGTTGTTTGCTGCTTGCAATTAATTTGCAACAAACCCGGCAAAGCTATCAACAGCAAAAGAAAAACAATGACAGCTGTGTAAAAGCGCAAAGGGTGAGAGGATGAGAGAGGGTGCGAGGGGGGGCAAAATCAAAAATCAGTTGCAGTAAATGCAAAAGAATTAAAGCGCTGACTACGCATAAATTCCACATCCGGCGACAAGTTGCCGTCTTCTTGACTTGCGTCGCGACACCAACAGCGCAAAGTGCAAGGCGAAGAAGCAGAAGAAGAAGCAGCAGCAGAAGCAGAAACAGGATTTCACAAATAGCAGGCAGACATTTTCGCCAGTGTTGCACAATTTTCTAATAATTCTTTTGCTGTTACTACTCGTTGTTGTTGTTCGTTGTTGTTGTTGTTGCTGTTGTTGTTGTCGCCCAGTGTCAGTGATGTTTTGCTACTTCCGCAAACGCAAACGGAAATGTGCAAATGAGCGCAAAGGCAACTCAAGACTCTAGACGCAAGACGCAGGACTCATGAGTCAAGCGGCGAGCAACGAGCGACGCCTCAACCAATGCCGACGCTGTCATTTTGCAGTGCTTTCTTTCTAATTGGAAAGTCGGCAGCGTTGCATAAAAATGAGGCGACAATGTTGAACGTCCTGGCATATTTCGTGTGCCGCAGCCATTTTGTATATTAAAACGAGCGAACGAAACGAGTGAAAAAAGAGTTTGTTGCTTTGTTAAATTGTTGGCAAATTTAAAGTGAAAATGGCAATGCCACGCCCACTTTTTGTGGTTTCATTTCACAGCAGCAAATGAGATTGCAATGCAATGTGCCAATACAATCATGATTGAGCAACTACAAAATTTCAAACTGTTTTTCGCAACTAATTTCTGCCATGTTAGCGTAATTAGATTGCAGTCAGTGCACCTGTGTGTGTGTGTGTGTGTCGGTTTGTGTGTTGGCAAAATTGGCAAAATTGTTGAAATAATTCGTCAATAGTTGAAGTAATTGAAATAAATACAAACGCGTGTCTATTGTGTAAGGATATGAGTGCCAATGATTGTGTGGTGTTATGTAATGTGTGTGTGTGTGTGTGTGTGTGTGTTGCTTAAGTCGAAATGAACATGCTTGGAAAGGCGAGCAGGCATTGCGCACTTATCACACGCGCGCATCAAGTTCAGCACTAACAGACGAACAGACGTCATTATTCTGGCTTAACAAGTACACATGACATAACACATACAAGCACAAGTACACACACATACATGCACATAGTTGTCTTCCAAATTGACCGCAAAAAGCGCGTTTGCCTGTGATGAATGACGGCCTCGAGTGTGCAACATACATCAGCGCATGTGTGTGTGCGTGTGTGTGTGTGCAGGCTAAGTGCCTGTTTATAAGTGTGTGTTGGTGCCGGCAATGAAGTCAGCGTGCTTGTGACACTTAACAGATAAATTACATGTATTATTATTATTATGAAGCGCTGCGCCGCCATCTTGTTTCATTATTAGCACACCATAGACAACAACAACAGCAACAACAAGAAGAAGAAGAAAAACAAAAGCGAAAATAATAACATTAGCTGTTGTTGCCACCTGTGCCGCTGTCCTTGTTGCTTATCGGCCTGTCACAAGTGACAACTTGAAAAGGCAACGAGATTCGAGATTCGAGTGCTCGTGTGCTTATCACAGGCGCAAAAATCTCTGAAACTTTATTATTAGTACAAACAGAACAGCGGCAGAACAAACATGACTAACAGCTGTCAATTTGCACCTGGGCGGGGCACCGGTCCGAGGTGACCTTCATCACTGCCAAGCAATTTTCATTATCAGCAAGCTTTGCCCAAATATGCTAAACAACAACAAAAGCAAAAACAGTTAAATTAAAAAAAAAAAGGCAGCAAAAAAATTGTCAGCACATAAAAAAGTTGCCTGACAGAGAGACGGACGGACAGAGAGACAGACACATGCACAAAGTGTGCTGTCGCCTTTATGGACTTGTGCTCTTGAGACATCTGATTTCTTGCAAGTCCTTTGTGTCCTTGCCTAAAAGCCTATTAATGCCACTGCCGGCCGCCTTGAGCCTTAAACCATCAGTTGGCCAGGCACGCGCGCGTTAATTGATCAAAGTGTTTGACACATAAAAACGTAAGCTGTGAAATACTTAAAAATATTGCCACAAAGTAATGCTTCTTCTTCTTATTTCGTTGCCTTAAAGAAGGTATTTTTTACACACCTTTGGAAATGGTCAAAGTTCTGCTTGAGGCGCTGCCGCTTGAACAATTTTCACGCCAAGTTAAAGCCGCTTAACGACGACTTAAATGCGCTGCCTTCCAGCATACCTGACTTGCCTCAACAGCTCACTGGCTCACTGGCTGACTGGCTGAGTGCCAAGCCATGCCTTATGGCTTATGCCGGCGTCTGCGCTCATTAAGATGCATTACAAAGTTGCTTGCACAGATAGATAGAGAAGCGCGCAAGTTGATAATAAACTTTTTGGCTGCAAATCAGACGAATGCAAAGCCAGACAAGCGGACATCAGACAGACACATTCGCATTGCTTGCATTAATTAGTTGCAGATAGAAAACTTTAATTAAGTTATTACGCAAGTTGCGCCGAATTTGCATTTGCCGTGGATTTGTGGCACGCCCTTTTTCCAGGTGTTGCACGTGTGCGTTGTGTTGCGCCTTTTTTTTTTCAAACTAATTAAAATGTCATTCAACTGATTCGATTAGACAAGTGCTCGTTGTAGCTGCCAGTGCTGCTGATGCTGCTGCTGATGTTGATGTTGATGGTGTGCACTTATAGCAAATTAAATTTGCTTTGCAGATATTGACAGATGGTAAAACGTAAGCGCAAATAAAAATAGAAGCTGGGAAAACTTTAAGTTCAACAAAGCAGAAATCAATAAAGCGCAAATGCAAATGCCAATCAAGGCACACATGAAGCGAAGCGAGGCAATAAATGTTTATGGCCAGCAACGATTTTAATGTTTTGCCAGGCAGCAGCAGCAACAACACAACAACAACGAGCAGAACAACAAAGTGGCGAAGACATGAAACAAGCAAACGGACAACTTGAAACAACAAATAGAAAAAGTTTTCTTTGCTATTTTTTCTTTTTTTTTTTTTTGTATCTTTTTTATTGCTTCACGCACAATGCCACAAAATGCGTGCGTGTGTGTGTGCGTGCGTGTGTGTGTGTGTTGATAACTCGTGCCGTGACGAAAACTTCAATCTGTGCAACATCGTCTAAGCTCAGCAAGCTGCCACATGAGCATGTGCCGCCTGTCTGACCAACTTGTTTTGTGTTCATCACTTTTTGTATCTTTTATTGCATTTATGTGTTTTTGTGTTTGTTGTTGTCTTGATTTCCGCTTCTGCTCACTGCGATGACACACAAAGGTGTGCCAAACGTTACTTTGGCATACTTTAATCGAAATCGTCATCGTGGTCGGTTTTGTGGTGCAAATACAATTGAAGCGCGTATCTTTAAATAAACTTGTAGCCTTATAGTTCATAATTTGCGCACATTTTCATTACAAGTTTAAATAAGTTTGAGCGCACAAAAGCCGACAAAGAAGGCAACTTCACTTGACTGCTAAGGCTGTGCCTGACTTGGCTGACTTGCTTCGACTTGTCTTGTCTTCTGTCAGCGCTTAAATGTTGTTCAGCTGTCTGTCCAATGTCTGTCTATGTCCGTTTGTCTGCCATGCTTTGTGCTTTGGCTGTTCAATAACAAGCTAACCGCATTGTCTCAGCGCACACAAGCTGTCTTAAGTCTGCGCTGAGTGGCGCGAAAAACAAATAAAATTACAAAACTTTTTTATATTAAAAAATAAATAAGAGATTGCAAAAGATTTTCATAAGAGGCGTGTGGCTTCCGTAGCACTTTCTACTTTACTTCTACTTTCTTTTCTTTTCTATTGCTTTCTTTTTGTTTCCTTGTGTTGTGTTGTTGTTTGTTTATAGTCATGTATACAGCAAACGTTAAACTTAAAGAAAGCATCACTCATACACCGCGTGTGCTCAGCTCATCTAAAAATAACTTGTTACAAAATGTTACCATAAAAATAACTTTACTTTACTTTAGAAAATTTTAAACTTCCACTTGCGTGGCACAAAAGCGAGAGTGTTGGCGCACTTGACTTAAAATGCACACGCAATTTTTGGCCAAAATTTAAAACGTTACTTTTAAGCAAAATTTGTTTTATACAAAATGAACTTCAGCTTCTATTTATGAAGAGTTTATGTAAAATTACGAGAAGATTTATCACACACACACAACACTTGTTCTACTGCTATACAAAGATACAAAGAAAATTTCTTGTGTCGCCAAAAAGTATGCTTAGAAAATTATAAAGTTGACATTTGTTTTGCTTTTAGTTGACTTTCACGCCACGCAGCGTTGTTGCTGCTTCACGTTGATCGCTTACACAATGCAGAATCGAAAAAAGGGTGTAGAATGAAAAGCAAACAAGAAGCACAACAGAATGGCATGTGTTTCGTGTATAATTGCCAATTGGAGCGTGTCACATTACATGAACATAAACACAAACGCAAACACAAACAGACGTGCTGTCAACGCTGTCAACGCTGCTGTAAGTTCTGCCAAAGGCCAAAGGCGTTGCTGCACTTGCTGCACTTGGAAAATGAGCAATTTGCTTGTGCATTTAACAGTCTTGCCGCATGCATCTTTTATATCTACAGCGGCAGTCATGTACGCTGTAAATTTACTGAGACTGCCAAGCGACGCAACACAACGCCATTAGCCCCTCAGCAAGCACTGTAATCACTGCAATCACTGCAAGCACATTTCATATATAATATGTGTTTTCTATATTTGAATAAAATATTTGTAGCAAACACGCCTGCCACGCCCAATGTGGTTGCAATTTGTTGTGTGTTGTTTTTGGTCTCTACTGCTCGTAGATCTTTATTGTTTGCACGTTGGCGAACCTTGGCAATATTAAATACATTTGCGACTAATTAAATGTAAATACATTTTTATGTTCGCAAACATATATTTTTTTGCTAACTTGTTAAATATTTAAACAATCAACAATTGCAATTTTATTGGCGTAAGTCAATTGTTTCATTTATGTTTTGTTTTCATAACAACGGTCATATTGATTAGGCCCGAAACATGCCACAAACCAATGCACAAAATCAGCTCCAAGCGACGGTTTTCGGTTTTCGGTTAGTCACGTTTTGCTAAGCAAAATAACTGGCAGACAAAACGTGAAAAAGGGGTTTGTTTGGCGTATAAAGAAGATCAAATATATGTTAGAAAATAACAACAAAAAAAAATAAAGCGAAATATTTTATAATCAGCTTAACATGTGCAAAGTAAACAACAGCAAACAACAACAATAACAACAACAACAATGTCAGTCACTGAGTGATTTGCTGGCTTGCCATTGGCTTAACTTGACTAACATGCGTCATGATATATTTCAACTGATTTGTGTTACACATGTTCTTACCTAAGCCTGATATGAAATTTAGCCTTTTGTATAAATTGGGCACGTGTTCTTTGCTGACTTTGTGGTTATTTGTTTGAAATTAAGTCGTTTGTCAATGTAAAAAGTCACCACTCAGGCACACACACGCACACACACAGGCATGGAAGAACCTTTGTCTGCATTGTAAGGCAGACAGACGTATGCGTAATAAGAAGGCTTAAGCATTTTTGCGCGCATAATTTTAATTACTTGTAATTAAAATAAGCAACTTGACACAATATTCAAGTTAGCGTTTAAATGCAAATGCTGAGATTTGAATAAATATGTGCTAAACATTTGCTTGAGTCGAGTCAGTCGAGTGGCATTTCTAATTGCATTTACATATTTTGCCCGCTCGTCTGGCTTATGTAAGCTTTGCAGCATTTTAGAAAAAACATTACAATTAAGAAAATACTCAAATGTAAATCCAACAAGCAAAACAACAAAACAACAAAATATAAAAACAAAACAAAGAAGAGAAGAGCATGAGAAGTGAAGTGAAAAAAGCAAACAAGAAAATAGAAATTTAATTCATGGAAATTTGCAATCGAAAGTCTCTCAGGCTGCCGTGCATGCTTTGCAGCTGATAAGCAACATTTGCTTTGCCATTAAAATGCGACAATGCACAACAACTCAGTTTGTATTACATTTTAATCAACTTCTATTAAATTGGCTTATTTTCTTACATTTGTCTTTGCCACTGCATTGGCACACTTAACACTTTCTGTGCTTCATAAATTAATGAAAATATGCGACAAGACATGTTTGTCATGTTCGCTTATTAAAAAGCCATGGCATTAAAAAACCATTGAAAAGAAAAAGAAATAAAATTAACAAAAAGCAAATTAAAGTTTTATTATTTGCACATTTTTCTATGCTGCAAATGCAACAACAAACAAAACAAAAAAAAAAAACAAAATAAAACAAAACAAGTGAAAGAAATGACAACAACATGAAATTGTTTCTCGCATTGTTTTTACGCATTTGCACTGAAATTGTTTTCAACTATTTTTTCGCGCCAATTCAAAACCGACAACCGACAGCAACAACAACAACAACAACAACAACAACAACAACAATAACAAAGACAACTCAGCAACGTCAAAAAAGCAACAAACAAACAAACTAACAAACAAACAAAAAAGTAAAGTAAAGAAAAGAAAAGAGTGCGGAAATTACACATGGTTTTTTAACGTTGCGCGATTTTGTTTTTGTTGCTGTTTTTATTATGCTTTGTTTTTTGGGTATTACATGCACACACACACACACACAGCAAAACAATGAGGCAGCCAAATGACTACAAAAACCATGTCGAAAATGTCTCTATTGTTTAAGTGGCAACACTTTTCGGGCATGTTTGCCTACACGCCACGCTCCGCCACTCTCCGCCACTCTAACGTACGTTTGCCTGCAATGTGTTTTTTTGTTTCGACTTGAATTACACTTCACTTCACAAAATAACAACAACAAAGCAACACAAAAAACAAAACGCGCACATTTATTTATTTATATGCCATTTCGCATTGCCATTTCCACTTTTTGCATTGCCTTCGCTTGGCTTCATTGGCGTTGGCGGCACGTACGCTGCTAAGTATGCAATGCATTTAAAAACTGCTCGTTTTTATCACTTTTTTCTTGCTTACTTTTCACATGCCTTTATCTGACTGCCTCTCTCTGTGTGTGTGTGTGTATGTGTTTGTCTCGTGCGTGATTAATTGCAGTTGTGCCTGGTTAGCTACTGAAGTTTGCCTCTTAAATACTTTGCGCAATAACTTAAAGCGCCTGAAAGTATACATGCGACTGCTCAGACAACTTCACTGAGCGGCGTTGCTTTGCAAATATGCTTTGCTTTGTTGTTAATTTGACATTGTTTGACATTTTGTGTCACCGCCGCCCTTCTTGTCAGCGTCGCCTTATTTCATTAAGCAATGTCTGGCCAACTGCTGATATTGCCAAGCCAAGTCAACCAGACTGCCATGCGTGTGTGTGTGTGCGTGTGTACATGTGCTACGATAGCAATTTGTCTCAAACTGCTTTGCTTACCTGCACTAACGACACTCGCCGCCACTGGCTGCCTTTTATTCCAGCAGGCTAACTGCCGAGCAACTCGTGTTCCTGATACTTGCCGCATGAGACGCTGCTTGACGCAATCAGTGAACGCACACCGACAAATTCAGTGCTGTTAGACGAATTATGAGCATGGCTAGGAGTGAAGAAGTTGTTCGTAATATAAGACACGATGCATGTTCAATAAAGTACACTAAAATGGCGGCAAAAACCGACACAACACATATGAATGTATGAGTAGAATTAGGAGACTTGGCCTGCCATTGAAGCTTTAAAGCTAAGAAGATTTTTCTGCTTTAACGCTTTTTTCAACACATTTCTTTGCAAATATTGCTTGGACATGTTCAAAACACTTTCCGTCAACTTTCAAGTCAATTCTGCTTTGTTCTGTATTTATTTTCGGTTCATTTGTCACACTTAATGTGCAAGCCTAAAAGTGCGCAACAAAAAATAAAATTGTGCACACACAAAGAAGCGTCTTTTATTTTAATAAAAAAAAAAAAACTTGCATAGTTTTTGTACTTGTTTGCCACGCATTGAAGTTAGTTTATTATGGTTTTACTTTTGCTTTTATTTGCCGAGCATTTATCGGTTTTTGTTGCTGCTTTTGTTGTTGACTCTTGCCACGTGCTAATAAACATTCATTTATTTGCGCTGAGGCCGCTTGGCTAACTCACTCGCCTGAGGGTGGGCGCCTCAGCGTGACTCATGCCGTTTTATATTTCCTTAATTAAAATCAAATATGTTGGCATACACACATGCCGAACAAGACACGGCAGCGAAGCAACTGCAGTAAACTATATTATTTTATGTCACATCTTCACAGCTTCACAGATCAACACTCACTCAAACAGACAACTTGACTTTGCACGTGCGTTCTGTGCTTTATCTCATTTTCAACACTCTGCCAAATTTATTTGCCAAGTAACAAAACAAAAGAAATAAACAAGCCCCCCGCCCAAACGCCGCCTTGACACTTGCACGACTTGTATACAGTGTGGCAAACGTGCGATGACTTTCGCACACTTTGCCTGCGACAATTTCGTCGATTGTTGGCTTTGTGCAAATAGAATTTCTGTGTTGTGTTGTGTGCCGAGTCTTGTATGTATTTAATGCAATTTCGACTTACTTATTTGATTTATTTGCTGTTTTATTGCATTTCAACTTGACTTTACTTTAATATAAATTTTTACACTTTATTTTCTTTGCAGGTAAAACTAAATAAGTAAAAGTCCTAACATGTTGCAATTGTGTTGGCATAGTTTTCATTCTGGTATGTATTTGATTTGTACAACTCAGCGTGCGAAATAAATGTTCAAGTGTGTACGAACGTTTTTAATTTTTAACAAGTTTGAATGCTTCAAAAGTTTAGTTTATTTTTCACTTAGCAAAGTAGAAGACCTTAAGCCGCTTATGACATATGTAACATACATGTGTCTGTGTGTGTGTGTGTGTGTGTGTGCGTTGCTTGAAAGACTGTTGCTTCAATGCTACACTGACACGATGAAAATCAGTTTATTTCTTGTTTCTAAGCGCATTTCAAAGTCGTCTATTTGCCTTCACTTCGCTTCGCTTTGCTTTGCTTTGTGCGCTTAAAAGTCACTTATTTTCCTCACTGCTCCGTTTTCAAAGTGCCTTGCGTCGCATGCTTTTATTTGCCGTAGTCTGTTTACGCCTCGTTTTACGCCTATACGGCCGCTTCACGTTGCCGTGGCACTTTTGATGTCAACACATGCTTTGACCACTTTGATTTTCATGCAAAAAATATCAAATGACTTACGCAGAAAAAAAAATTCGAAAAAGAAAATACCAACAAATGATGTGTTTCAAAAAAAATTAGGCCGATTTTCGTACGCTTTTTTTTCCATTTGTAATTCATACACAACGTCTTGTTGATAGACGAGTGGCTGCGCTTTCTTTTTTTCGGCGAAACTCTGCCAAAACTTGTTAAAATAGACGGACACATGCTCTTTGCGTCATGTTTCGGATTTAAATTGTCTGCATGGGCTTTTTACACCCTACACAACAATGGCTGTGATGTTTTTTAAATGGCAAGTAGCAGACAACTCAAAGCAGCGTAGTATGAGCATAAAAAGTGTACAGTGGATTTATCAAATTAAATGTCCAACAGTCGTAGTGAAATTTATATTAATAAGCACATTTTGTATAAGAGTTTCTTGAAATTTTCAATTATATTTATTGGCGCAACCCATTGGCCATCAAGAGTGCAGCGTATTTAATTGTTGTATATACTCAACATAACATACATTTTGGATTTATTTTTTTTGTTTTTTAGTTAGACCTTTTTGCCATTTGTTGGAGCAATATTTTATGAGTGACTCACTGCCAGTTTGTCTCGTCGAATTTGTTTTTCCTGCCCATTGTTTTTGTTTTCCTCAACAATATTTGTGCAATAGTTTTCTCATTCGCATTTGTATTTGATTTCTGTCTGAATTTTCGATTAAATGTGCGGCGTTTTCGGAAATACATGCATATACATGCAATGTTGCATACTTGCTTGCTGTTGTGTCCGGCAATGTCCTTTTTGGTAGACATTCGATTTTGTATGTAATTCGATATGAATTTTTGTTATTTGTAAACAATGACCGGAGTCTCTGTGCAGAGATAAGCTATTATTCCGACTTTTATTTCAAAAGGCCCGAATCGCATTGCCGGCCCGGCAACCTCGTTTGATTTGATGTTGCTGATGTTGATGGCAATTCTGATGCTGAGGCTGATGTCCATGCTGTTGACGATAACGATGAGGTTAGACCATTGTTTGAAGCCATTGAGCAGGCTCTGTTGTATGTCCTTGCTCGACATTTTTGTGCTTTTGGAAACAAAAAAAGTGCATATTGCAATTTTGTTTTGTATGCAGACTTGATTACATGCAAGAAATATTTCAATAGACTTCCATTAGTTTGCTGTGCCAAATTGCCAAGCCCAAACGAACTTTATGCAGAATAATGTTAAGCTACAATTTAAGATTGCAAACGAAATTGGCAATAAATTTGTATTGAAAATTGTCGAACTCAATTTTCCAAGTCTGCAAAACCAATTTTAAGTTCAACTGCCCAATTTTGACACAGTCTATTAAATGGCATGTTAATTGTACTTTAACAGCTTTCATGTTCTTGACTGCCTTTCCCTTAATAACATTATTATGTTACTTCGCATGTCCGTCAAAACAACAATTCTGAAAACCTAATAGTTTTTCTATACATTTTCTATTAAACACCACTATACTTTTATTTTTAATTGAAGCTCTCGCTTCAACAGCCAACAGCTTCAACAGCCAACAGCTCTGTGAATTACTGTGCTTACAGCTGCTATACAACTGTAATGTTAAGTACATGCTGTTGAGTAATCAGCAAAGAGCGCCAAACTGTTATTAACAGTTAAGAGTAACATTTTACTCTCTTACATGTACTGTAAATGTTAAATGAGACTCTGTTAACATCTTGTTTTTGTTCAAAAAATAAATAAATTGAAAAAATAAAAACAGTGCAATGAAAAACATTCTTGAGTGACTTTCCGATTTCATTTAACTTATTCAGCGTGTAACAGTACACACAGTCACACACACATGCACAGTACCATATATTAATATTGACATTTGCTGCTTAAGACGAACTATGCTCGCTTACTCTTGCATAAAGTTAAGGCAAACATCAAAAACTTAATCAAAAATATTCTCATATTTTACTTTCGCGGCAAAAGTTCTGCTTTTCCATTTAAACTTTAATGAAAAACTTACTTAATTCTTATGAAACTCATGCCAAATCGTATTGCACACACTGACAGAAGCACGAGACAAAAATGACAAATGTCACCGCGCCAAAGCGCCTTATATACTACTATAGTTTTGTCATGCATACCAAATGTTGGTCAGTTATTTTTTTATTTTATTATTTTTCTTTTTTTTTTTTTTGACACCACGAACGTTTGGCGCACATCAATCAAATGAGAGAAATTATTGACAAACATGGTCGCGTTTCTGTAATTTTAATGCGTTGAAGGACAACCAAGTGGCAGAAAAAAGGCCATAAAGACCGTTTCAAATATGCCATGATATGCGGTCACCATGACAATGAAACGACAAAAAAGGCGTTTACAACACACATAAGTAAGCCAAGGCACGAAACCAGACGGACCAGAACATGGTGTCCAACAGAACAGAAGGGACGCGCTTGTCCGAAAGGCGAAAACCGAATGTCACGTGTTGTGTGTGTGTTATGTGGCGAACAAAACACAACTAAAAAAAATGAAACAACTCGTAATCTGCTGAATACAGGAGAGCAAGAACAACAACAGCAGCCTGAAAGCAGGCTACACTTTTTCTTTGGCATACTTGTTAAGTCAGGCAACTACGAAACTACAACGCTTGATAGATTGTTGTAAAAATTGATTGATTGCGCGCAAATAGTGCAGCCTCATCACTATCAATTGCAAGACAACAGACAAAACCGAAACGTACGTGTAGGCAAACAAATAGAAATTTGTAGCATGCTTGCGGGCTATTGTACAATAAATAACATATAATTTGATTGTTTACTTACTGTCGGTCTGTCTGTCGGTCTGTCTGTCTGATTTCTCGAATGACTTTCTACCCAATCGGCCTGAGCTGTTTGTCATTCACTCACATGCCAATGCCGCACATAAGTCATGCCCATACACGGCATGCGTTGCTTGGCCCACACTGAGGGAGCCATGAACAAACGATCGGCGTATGCCGAACGCGCCAACGCATAAATCAATGTAATTAATGCGAGTTTATCAAACGAAATCGTGCGCCGTTATCATTGCCTCACCTCGCCGCCTCGCTTCGAATGCCATGCGCCTGGCTGGGTTTATCTACAGTTTGCCCGCTAATCATCGTGCATGCCGACGGCCTTCTTAATGGCAATTCGAGTATGATAATTATCTCAATTTGTGTACGCATTGTTTTTTTTTTCTCTTCTTGTTTTTCCGTTTCTTTTCTTACTTCGTTGCTGTCGCCATTAAGCACAGCTTCAAATGTATATCATTACTTACACGAACGGCGGCGGTAATGATGATGAAGATGAAGATGATGATATTGATGTGTTTTAGCTACACGTCAAGGCCATTCGAATTAATAAAAGTATGTTAACTTAAGACTGTTGTCAAATATGTGTCAAAAATGGCTATTAATTCATGCCTAACGAAACATATTGTTTCTGCTTTTTATATACAAAAACACTTTTTGATGTTTTGAGCAAATTTTTTTTTATTGAAACTTCAACAACTTTACCAATTCGTTACATATTGCATACAAATAGGCGCTCTAGGAGTTACGCTGTGTGGCCTTAATGCATACATAAACTAACGAGCACGACAAATGTCAGCAAATAGTTTGTTGAAATAAATAGCTGCAGGTCATCAAACAAATAACAGCGCCGGGGAACAAATGGCTAAAGTAGACACTAAGAACTTAGCAAGACAATTTAACGCTTGATTGCAACTTGAATATATTTACGCATAGACATGCACTAACACACAGACAACAAGCACAACTCGCTCTGTGTGCGAAGAGCATGTGCCAGAGCATAGAATTTATTTCGTATTGATGTCAACAGGCGCATGAAGTGCTTACTAAATCGTCCAACAAAGTTGTCAACAGCTGGCAAGGCAAGGCAAACACACACACACACAACTTGATAGGCAATGCTAAGCGTCGCCAACGGCATCAGTGAACTCCCAAGCACTAAATTCACTCAACTCTGTTGGAGCAAAAGTAACCAATCAATGTGTTGGCGCAACATTTACGCACATGCGAGCGAGCAGCCTTTTAGGCGCCAACCAAACATACAATCATATATTTGTGCGCCATGAAGTTACCGCTCAGCACGCTAAACTGAAGCAGTGCTGTTTACAGCATTTCAGTGTGCCGTGTCAGGGGCACAACTCTTGAAACCCTATTAAAAGTTTGTGAAACTTTTGCACATATTTTAAACATTGGCAACAACGTCAAGCACAGTCAAACTAAACGTAAGCTGAGACCAGTCAAGCCAGTCGACGACGATCAACAACAGCAGTCTGCAGCTCGCGTCGTTCTGACATCAACGCCAGTAGTGACAACGTTGGGAACGCTGAGAATGGAAGCATTACAAAGTTTAACACCGTTCGACATGATTAGTCACCATTTGCTTTACGTTGACCTCGTCCGGCGCCGAATGCAGCAGGTGTTTCTGACTTGCCCCCTAAAAGTATGCTTGGTTATTTGCGCATAGCTTATTGCACGTTGATGAAGTGCTTTTGTGGCATAGTTTGCAGCGAATTTTCAGCGCTGCCAATGTCAGACAAACTTAAGTTTTTGGCAAGTTGACACAACTTCGCGAGAAACTGAAAGAGATCAGTTTGAATGTCACTTAAGCGAATTGCCGCCATTAATAAACCCCACCTTAACGAAAGTTGACGCTAAATGTTCATTTTCAAATTTATCAAAATTGTGGCAATTGTTTTAATTTGTTTTCATTGAGCATTTTAAATATTCAATCAAATCAAAAAAAAATGAGTTAAAGTACTTCGACAGGCACTGTGCTCACACACACACACACACACATTCCAACAAACGAAAAACTATCTGCACTGAAACTCAAAACGAGTTGCAATAAACAGAGGCATACTGAACAAGGCCAAGTCGGCCAAGCGGAAATAACAAATTCAAATCTGACCAAAGCAATAAAAAAATGTCTGCCTTGCTATAAGCCACAAACGAAACTCAACCCACTCGTTGCTAACCAAGCCCAGCCGCTTTTGACCAACTCAATTCGTTGGATCTTATCAACAGAGCCAACAAAATATGTTTTGTGAATGTTGCTGGCCAACTTCGATAACCAAATAAGTTTTGAAGCTTGCCATATGCAATGAAAAAGGTAACAGAACCAAAAAAAAAAAATATGAACAAAAACTGTAAAAAATAACTGCAACATGCCAGAGGCGATTTGAGCTTCAACAAAAATAAAAGTTTATTTACATAGCAACAGCAAAAAAATAACACGATGCGCACTCGACGATTTAACGAGCTGAGGCAGAGTATAAAAGATTGTTCATATTGATATTGTGTATGTTTTTTGAAAGGTTTTGTTTATTTAATAATTTATAGTTTTCTTTTTTTCTTTTTTGTCGATTTTATTGTTGCGTGCACATAGGTAAAAGACGAGGGCAAACACTTGAGCGATTAGGTTGGCTTACGGGCGATGTAAATACAATTTTCGAAAGCAAGCTACAAAAATTGTTAGCCAATTAAAATTTTTAGTTTGAAACTAAGCAACAACAAGTGCGTAGAAATTGTGTAACAGCAAGTCAGCGCCCACTGAAACCTAACGACAGCAAATGAAGCAGCAGCTTAAGAAACAACACTACATACATTTATTAAAACGCTTGAAAGTATGCTATAAAATCATATGGGCTTAAAAATATAGCAAATTTAAACGAAAACTATTCAACAAAATCAAAAGCATTAACGAAAATGCAAAATTGCGCAATCCGACCCAATTACGCAATGTATGCGCACTCGAGTTGGTGTTAATTTAGTTAATGACTTTTCAGCCTTTTCGCCTGTTGTTGACGGCATTGTTAGCACTGTTGGCTTATCTAATTGCCATTGAAGGCAAAGCATAACTAAATACAAAACGTAATTCAAATTAAAATAACTGCAACACAAATGCGCACACTAACACGAACACCAACACGAACACCAACAACAAGGCACAACAATGACAACAGTCACAATTGTGGAAAACAGTTAACAATGTACAAATGTCAAATGCATACATACAGGCGCAAAATATTTATGTAGCCACAAGCACATCCTGTTTGCTACTATGCTTCTGTATGGCAATGCAATTCAATGAGTGCCTGGCTTCCTGCCTGCCTGCCTGCCTGCCAGACGATTACGCCCAGCAAAAGTGTAAACAGCAACAACAGTGCAAAGCATTGAATAAGTTACCTTTCCATTTTGCAGTGCAGTGCAATGCTCAGCTTAGCTCGGCTGTGTTGCATGTTCGCTTCGTTGGCCTTTGTTAGGTGTCGCCTACATTTGTTGTCAATGTGTTTTGTTCTTGTTATTTGCCCTTCTTGCAACGCAAATTTCACACCACAAACGAAATAAACAAGTCAAATGCACTGTGCGCCCAAAAGACGTCGAACATGTTTGCAATAGCAACGCTTGCCGCCATAAGGCAGTTGCCGAACATTTTCGTTACAAGATTTCTGTGCGTGTGTTGTTGTCATAACAATGTTCTGCTGTAAAAAGGTCTGCCTAAAAGCATGCAATATTTAATTGAACTTAACGACAAACTACAATTGTAAGTTTTTCGTTAACATTTTATTTTGCAATAACTTTCGGAACATGTTTTTAACATTGTTGCTTTTCAAGCATTTCTATTAATTGTTTTCCTCAATAAGCTTAAACACTTTAAGAAATTTTCTCATATAAAGACTTACAATTTCTACGCAATTGTTTTCACAATTTGACCAACCGCCACGCCGACAACGCCTGCCTGTCAGGTCGACAAAATTATGTATTTTAAATAATTAAGTCAATGCTACGCTTGGGTAAATTTCGTTTAATAAATTTTGCTGTATATAATCAGGCGTACGTGACTAAGTTTGTTGATTTGATGTTTTGCTAAACGCCATAAAGTATGCCACGCACAACTAACATTGTATGCTGCCAGGAAATTGATTGTTTGTTTGGTTATTTCTTTGTTTATTTTTTTTTTGTTTTTTATTTTAATTTTTACAAACATTTTGCAAGTCGTGTACGCTTCGACCACAAAGCCAACAAAATAGCTGAGTTGCATATAAAGCTTCTTTCTTAGCCACAAAACAATGTCGTCGCTTGTCTCATGCACATTTTATTTTATGCACATTTACAATGCTATCGCTCAAGCGAACACGGAATTCGATCATAAAAATCCAAAGTGCAGGCAAGGATTTTGCAACTTTTATGATACACGCACACACACACACACAAACACTCACACACACTCACACATGCATAAACGAAGTGCACAAAATATGGCTACGAAGGCATTAAAATGACGAGCAAAAGAGCAAAGTAGCATTTGAGGCAAACACATTACATTTTATCTACGTCCTTCAGCCATACGTCCTTTGCTCATGCTTGTGCAGCCGAGCGCGAAAAACAGTTAAAGAAAATGTTATAAAAAACATTTTGCAACAATTTATTTATAGCAAGCGATCAGTTAGAGCCTTCAGCGTTTCAGTGTGCAATGCCGGCGCTTTTATAATGAAAACTGGTTTGTTTGGATGCAACAGGACACAATGTCTGACACATAACGCGTCTGCAAAATCATGTGGCCAAAGTAAAGCGTAAAATGCTTTTCAACGTACTAAGTGCCATCAAATACAATTCAAAACGTGCAGGACACACAAAAATAACGTCTAATGTATTATTTATACATGTGTGTGTGTGTGTGTTGGTGTTGGTTTGTGTTTTATGACATGAATTTGTAGCTTAGCTAGCGCGCGCGCTTTTGAGGTTAAAGCATGTGCGTTATGTATGTGCGTATATGTGTTGTAATAGTTTACAATTTGCTGAAAATTGTACAAAGTTTTGCTTAGCGAAACAAACAAACAAAATAAAAGCATAAAAATTAAACAAGTATAAGAAATAAGTTTGAAAAACAACATTTATTTTATTTTATTTTGCTTGCAAGCTGCCATAACAATTCATAATGTCATGAACGTCAACCACAGTTAAGAATATTTCTTAACATAAATCGTTACTATTCAATGTCGTTACGACTCATTCAAGCGCAAAACTTAACGATAAACTTTGCGCGCAAGAAGCCAAAAATGCTTTTCGGCACAAAGAGGACAACCGAAAAAGTATAGCGTCTTTGATGTGATATGCTTGCCATGTGATATTTATGTGAGGAACACATAAATCTATAGAGCTTCATGTGCTCTGCTAACAAATATCGAACACTCACACACACACGCTCAAACAAGCAGACACTCTCGATGACAAGCACACACACACACGTGCGTAAGTGAGTTTTTATGTGACATCACATAAGTAAGTGATAAAATCGTTCATCTTGAGATGGTGCAGAGCATGTGTGTGTGTGTGTAGCACACTTATTTACCAGCTTATAAGGCCTTTCGAGTGGGTCTATTGTGTGTGCATCAAATGATGAAATTGCAAAAGTGCAGCAAATTGCATCAATGTCAATTCTGTCAGCAGCGATGAAATAAAGGAAAACGCTAAAAGAAGCGAAATGCGTTTTTGTCGTGAGTGAAAATGCAATAAAAATGGCGTCAACTTTGTTGTTAAACAACTTCAAGTGCCGCAAAGTGCTTGGCAGAAATGTGATTTCTCACACACATTTATGCCGCCCACTCTACTATTTTATTGTACTGCACATAATTTTATCAGCAATTTTGTTATCATTATGTGCGCACAATAAAAATGGCGCTTTCATTTCCGCTCCCGTGGCAAAATTATAATTTCGCAATTGTTGCGCCAAACGGAAATGCAACGTTGCAATTAATTATCATGTTGTTTACTATTTGATTTTCCTTGTTTTTTTGTTTTTGTTTTTGTTTTTGTCTGACTTGAAATTGCACATGTTATTGTTAAAGCAAATCTAATTCGAAACATTAAAAATAGCAATTATGCTAACAACTTCCTGTAAGCAGTTCGTGCATAAGTAAAGTATGTTTAATATATTTTCTTTATTATTTCTATTATATTTTTTTAATATATAATTGAATAAAATAATTTTGCATACATTCGGCATTTATCAACATGAATGCGCCTAAAATGCAGCAATACTTTATTTATAACTTTTGCATACATTTTTGGAAGGCCTTCAGTAAAATTCTTCACAAATTAGCGCATGCAACATTCGCTTTTATTATTTATAAAATTCGAATGCCGCAATTGCCAAATGTCAAGAATCTTAGTGAAAGCCGTGCAAAAACCAAACGCATATTCATGGCTTCAAACACAAAAAGAGAAATAATATAATAGCATACAAAATGTACAACATACAAACAAAAATTATCAAAAAAGTCATTTTCGGCTTCTCCGAAATTCAAATACTCTTGCAGGTATTGCTAATGTATGCTTGAAACTCTATTAAGCTATTTTTCACTTTGAATTATCACTTGCAACAATCTATAATTATTATTTAGAAAACATGACCTTATGTCGGTTTCTTGATCCCGATCCCTTGTGAAAAATTGGTTAGTAACACAAAAAACAGAAAGTTTTTTAAGAACAACTGAATTTTTGAACGATCATTTCTGTCATATGACATAGTGGACTGACCAAGATAATTCTTTGACATTCAATTCTTGGATATATTCGAAGCATTTCCGCAGATGAATTTTTTAATAGCTTTTTAATAGAATTTTAACAGACAGACAGTCGGACTTGGCCTTACAAACTCATCTGGACATGTTGATTCAGAACATATAAACTTTATAAGTTTATAAGACCAGAAGTGTAGCCTACTGTCCTTTCCATACCTCATGACAAAGTTAATATACTCTTGCTTAGACATGAAAATAAATAACAAATTCAAAAAATTCAAGTAAAAAATAAATAATATCATTGCCCATTCGGGCTTATTGAAATGCATGCAAATATTTATAAAAATGCATTTTCGTATGAAAGAAAAAATATTTAAAATGCAAACAATACCGAGGGTCATTTCATGTGTTGTTGGCTGTGAAATCATAAGTAAATTTCTGAAAATTAAATACGTTGAAAATTTTACACTAATGACATTTCCGGGACTTACGCACTTTGTTTCATTTTCTTGCATACCAATCGGCGCAGCGAATAAGCTATTAATCTTCATGTAGAAGTGCAACGCATTTAATTAAATTCAGGTTGGCTGCGGGGGTGCGTTGAAAAGTTGAGTTAACTAAATGAGCGAACAGACGAGGCGCAAATAAATAAGCACAACAAAAATATACATGCAGTTATATGAACATGTATGCAACGAAACAATTCTGCATATTCAAATGTATTATAAGAATGTTTAATATTTATTTGCCATGATAAAACAAGCGGTTTAACAAAAAAAATTTAAAAAAACACAAAAAAGTTAAGCAAATTGTTTAAAGAAGGGAAGCGAAGAAGGGCGGAAAGAAAGCATAATGAACGAAAAATGCATTGCAACCTAAATGTGCACTGACATAAATACGAGAAACTAACATATTTGAAATACTTTTTAAATGACAAAACAAATTTAAAAAACATCATGGTTTTCCTAACAAATTCCAACAGCAACCAAGATGACTCTAGAGAAAACCACACATATTATCAGAACGATTATATGAAAATTATTACATAATACATAAATAACAAGCTATAACTGATGTGTAAATACACACAGACGCACACCCACACACACAAACACAAACGCACATCAGCATAAATACAAATAGAAGGCTTTTTATTAAATTGTCAGGCAAAATATTATGCAAATTAACACGTATACGTCGTGTTTGCCCAACAGCAAAAGCAACGAAGACAAGAATATGCCATGTGAATAACACAAGACAGGTCTTATATATCTTTAAGAAACTTGTCAGTTATTGTTATTTTTTAACTAGGAGTTTGAGTGTTTATAATATAATAATTTAAGTAAATCATGGCATTGTCTTGGCGTTGTCGACAATAATCAAAATAGCAAAACTTATTTGAACACTCAAATATATTTAAGCTTAAGTTTTGCCTTGAATATAATATTATTAATTCGTTTGTCTGTTTGTTTGTTTGCTACATAAACAAATTGTGCAAATTGACGAAGGCAACTCAGACCAAGTAAGCATAATATTAGCATTATCAAACGTATACGTCATGTCTGCCGGTGAGTGTAAAACTTTATATTTCCTTTTTCAATGCACTAACGATATCAGTAGCAAGTGCAGGCGACTATTATTGTTCGACAAGAAATGCTGATTTAATTAAAATTCATTTCGTGCATAACATAAATCATTTAGGTTATGACAAAGCATAATTTACTTAAACGCACGACATTCCGTAATGCTAATATGCTAATTGAAGCGCTGCAAATTGAATTTGTGAGCAGTCAAATATTTGGCAAGCCAGCTTATTGTTCAGCAGCTTGCATTTTGCATTAACTGTAAATAAAGTGACAATTAACAGCTGACAATAATAGTTGGCCAAAAATCATTGCAATGTTTTTAATTAAATTAAAATTATCAGTTTAATTTGTAAACGCCAAGCAAAGTTTTCGACGAAAACAAACCAAAGACAACAAATATTTGCCAAAAACACAAAAATACACAAAACCAAGGCCTGCCAGCTCGGCTTTCTGACAACTCGCCTGCTTAGTATGCAAAGCAGCAAACAACACATGTGCGCATTGCCTGCCACGTCCCCATTCCTCGTGTAATGGCGACAAATTGCTGTGAAAAGTACTAAAAGAAAAAGCAAAAAATCAAAAAAAAAAAAAACAAAAAAAAAAAACGATGGAAAACAAACAAAGCTAAACTTGTTTAGTGAAATTTTCATTTCATTTCATTTGCCAAGGATTTCATTACGAGAATGTCTACGAGCACAACTTTGATGACAACGACATTGTCTTCTACGTGATAATTGCATACTTCCAGGCGCATGTGTAGTGACATGTAAAATGGAAACAAACATAAAAAATAGATGAAGGCAAAACTGAAAACTATGCCATTCACTTATGACATTTATACAAGTTTAAACATAATTTTCACACACTCTTCTTTAACGCACACACACACATATACACTCTCAATTCTAGTGACAAAGTTCATACGCATTGGCATTGCCGATAAAAACGATAATCCGCCCTATTTCGACAAATCGCTCTATGAAGCCGAAGTGGATGAGAATGAGGACATTCAGCACACAGTACTAACAGTCACAGCAAAGGATCACGATGAGTGTAAGTATGACAGCATATACGACTTTTTAATAAATACGTACAAAATTTAATTCAAAATGAAATGAAAAGAAAATAAAAACTAACTAACTTCGGCACAGCTGAAGACTTGATACTCTTCACACAACATAACATAATATTGACATAAAAAAAAATGTTCAATGACAGCGGATCTATAAAATACCGAATTTGATTATTAAAGAGTGATCCGATTATGATCGTACTATTCTTTTATCAAATCTAGATTTCATATCTTTCTTTTACTAAAAACGGATTTTTCTAAAATGTCTTAATCGAGTCACCGTTTTCTTTTTCAATGTGTGCAGAGTATCAAATAATATAATACAATAACTAAATATCGCTAAAAAAAAATTTCTTCAATTATTTTTCATATGCCAACACATCACAAAACCAAAACGAAACCGAAACCGAAACATGAAACTTGCTGGCAACACGACGCTGCTGATGACGACACTACTGGCGACGCTTGGACTTTTATTTTTATTTATTTTTATTATTCGTCTTGTTGTTTTCTTTTTCTGCCTTTTTTAAATTACAGCCTCACGTATACGTTATGAAATTACGAGCGGCAACATTGGCGGCGCTTTTGCGGTTAAAAATATGACGGGTGCCATTTATGTGGCGGGTGCGCTCGATTATGAGACGCGACGCAGGGTAAGTTCAGCAACTTGAGTATTATTGCCTCTAAGACACACACACACACAAAAAATACAAAAAAACAAAGAACTAAAAGTTCTGCACGATTTCATGTACGTTTGTATGAAAAATGTTACAGCATTCTCTTAGGCGCGCTTGTGTGAAAAAATGTGTTTTTTTTTTATAGAAGTCTAAGCATACCTTAGGGTAAAACCAACAGGATTTTTGTTAACTTATTTGTCTTATTTAAATTTTAAAGTTGACGCATAAATCTTGCGTCTCGCGTTCATTTATTTTCCGACTTTTTCTTTATTTATTTTGAACAATAAAAAAAACAGAAGCAGCTCAGTTAGCCAATAATTAGAGTTGAATTTTATGAAAAATGTATGCAATTAGTTAAGTCTGAGCACGTCATAATGAAAGAAAACTCATCAAGTTTGCTGCGCTTAACAAATGGCAAAAATGCCATGAATGCCAAAAGAAAGAAAAGGCGACCAATCGATGTCAAAGTTTTTTTGTGAATTCAATTTGTAGGAATTGTGACTTCAAGGCTTGACAAATATATTTCAAAGCATTGCAAACGAGTTTAGTTTGAACAGCAATGCAAAGCATAGCAGAGAATGGCAGAGCATTTTAAAGCAGAATCAAACTCAACTCAAACGGCAACACATTAATTGAATTTCAATTTGTACAATTGGCCAATGACAAAGTGAAAGAATAAAACAAGAGTGTAACAATGGCTCAATGAGCAATTCAATGAATGCATGACTATACAATGAATGTCACATACAAATGCACAAATTGAACTTTGTGGCTGAGTGCAATGTTCAGTAAATGTGCTAAAAAAAAGAAGACCACTTTTTTTTTTTGTTTGAGGTTTGATGACATTGTTTTCAATCAATTCGTTTCTTTTTTGTGCAAGCAGTGATATGTAAACTAATCTTTAAACCATTTTACATGATATTTGAAACCAATTGCGAATACGTTAGTATGAATTGCGTTTGGCAGCGTCCGATAATTTAAAGGAAAACTATACAACGGTCATCATACATGTCAAGGATGTTAACGACAATCCGCCAGTGTTCGAACGTCCAACATATCGCACACAAATCACCGAAGAGGACGATCGTAATTTGCCCAAACGTGTGCTGCAGGTCAATACGTTATGAAAAATTCTATAGTTGCAATAGTTGAACTTGTTATTTTGGTTTTCCTTTTGTTCTGTTTTGTTTTGTTTTATTGATCTAGTTGTAGTTATTTTATACTTTGTTTGAACAAAACATATCCTCAACACCAACACACACACACACACACACATACGTACAAGCTGAAACCAACCCAACCCAAACAAGTCAAACATGTTGTGCAAACATTAAGCATACGACCCTTGTAACCATGTTTGTATTATTTCGTTGCGTTGAATTTTGTTTCTTTCACTTTATTTGTTACCAATTGCATGTGAATTTATTCCTTTATTGAAGCATTTAAATATTTCATTGCTCGTAACGCTTGGCCCTACAACAGTTTAAGTTGTGCAAAACCTTTGCTTACTATTTAAGTTTTTCGTTCTTTTATATTATTAGCACCTCAGCACAATATTGTGTGCTCTACGAAGACATTTCATCTTATAGAATTTAATGTTTATTGCCATGATGAACATTGAAAATATTACAATTTAAGCACAGCATAATATATAAGCTAGAACAGTGAAAAAAAAATTGTGTTGCTTTGATTAATATTAAAATGAAATGCAAAATGCAAAATGTAAGTAGCAAAAAAGCAAAACACACAAAAAACAACGCGTAAACCGCAAAACCAAAAAACACGCACTCTGACACAAATGATGAGTTTGCGGTTAATGCGCTGACAATGCGGCAAGCACATATATAACACACACACATATATTTTTTCAAGGCTTATCTCAAATAATATTTTGTTTGAAAACCAATGAGCAATGAGCATAAAATTGCTAATTAAAAGCCGTGCAAGGAAAAATATTAAATAACAATAAAAGTCGACGTTCAAATCATGTGTTAAATAATACATCAAGTATTTTTTTTTTTTTTTATATTTTTCTATTTATTTGTTAAGTCATATTTATTTTGTATTTATTATTATTGAAAAATGGAAAATTATAATTTTAATTTGTATTGAATTTGTAAAACAAACAAAGGACACTTCATTGAAATAATTATTGTAAAGTTAAAACTAATCAAACAAAATGATTGAAAAATGTATTATTTCACATTTTGTTAGTCAAATTGTGTTAAATTGGCCTAATGACATTTGATATTCATTTCAATTCAATTCGATTCGATTTTGATCAAATGCTTTATGCAAACCGCTCAATTTGCAATCGTTGCAATCGTTGAGTTGCTTTTATACCTTTTATTTGAGCAATCAATACTTTTAATTAAAAATCAGTTAAAATATTTACTGCAGTTGTAATTAAAATGCCATTTCATCAGTTCGCAAACAGCAAACATTATTTTAAGGCATTAACCTATAAGTAAATATGATGGTTGCTCACTTCTTTCAGTTATTATTATTTTTGTTTTTATTATTTTTTTGCTTTCCATTTATTTTGATTTTTGTCTTTTTTTTTATATATTTTTTTATCCAATTTTTATAATTTATTTAACAACACAACGCGAAATCGTTTACGAAAACCAAAAGTATGAATTAAAATTGGTCGCTTCGGACAGTTTGAATGAGAATCAGACAACAATTGTGATAAATGTACGTGATGTGAACGATCTGCCGCCAGTTTTCCCACAAACGCTCTACGAAAGAACGCTCAACGAGGAAATGGATGCGCCCTACACAATAATACAGGTCGAGAATAAACCACACACACACACATATACAAACAATTATAATAAATAAACATTAATAATACCACTTATGTTCGGCTTTGTCGAATCTTTTGTAGCCTTGCAAGAGAAAATCTAAAAGAAACACATTGCCCCCCATTTGTCACTTATCCTAATGCTATAAGCATCAACAGTCAGGCAAAATCTATAATTCAAAGTATAATTAACCTCACCCGAGAACGAAGATCTCTCGTGGTCCTTATATGGACGCTTTCACTATATATCATTTTCTATAACTTATTTCATCTGTCATATTCTAACAAACTCAAATTAAACACATAAAACATATATTACAAATTGCTTAGAGATATAAGAAGTATCTAATAATTAAAATGTTGTTGCAGACAACAGTCTGACAAGCCTATATCAACTCAGTTCAACTATTAACAAATGCTTTCTATAATCAGATGGGCTTTCTTTTGAGTGAATGTGCTACAAAGCCCAGCACAAAGTTATAATGACCTCTTGCAAGGGTAGAATAATGATATAAATACAAATGACATAATAATACTTATATTCTACTCACACATACATACATACAAACTGTATAGTCGTAAACATATTTCGCCAATAACAATTACATACTGTAAATAATATTATTTCAACAACAACAATCAGCGAGAAAAATAAAACAAACGAAAAAAAAAAAAGGTGAAAGGCATTAAAAAAATAAGTAAATAAAAAAAAGCACGAAAGAATTGTTTGGTTGTGGTCAATATATGTAAATATCTTTAAATCACTTTTAATCATTTCATGCGCTCTCCTTCAGCTCTTTTCGCATTTGTTGTGCGTTGTGGCAACGAGCCGGCAAAAGTATGCTACACTTTTATTTAAATGTTGGTTTTTTAAACTCTTGCAAAGAGCATATGAACTTTGTCATGAAGTTTGCAACTCAGTGAGTGAGACAACTCCGTCAAGATAAAGTTCTTGATCAGCCCAACATTAAATTGGTATTTCTCTGTAAGCAGACGAAACAGAAGATTACTAACTGTTGTCAAATGTGATCTCATTGTTTTCTTGGCCGTGCCTAGGCGCCTTCATCTTCATGAATTTTCCAATATGAATAATTGAGAAAACGCTTGCAAGAGTATACAAATTTTGGCAAAGCCGAAAAGAGCACCCTTGCTGGTTTTAATTATTTTTTGCGTGTCGCTGCTGCGAGAAGCTTGCTCGATGTCGTTGGCAACGACATGCACAAAATATTTAATTAAATAAATGCATTTTCATGCAATTTAATTTTTAATGTGCAATAATTGTTAATTGCTGTTTGTGAGACGCCAACGAAAAACCAACAAAACTCTTTTGCGGCGCGCAATTTTCCGACGGCATATTTGTGTTTATTGTTTTGTGTAGCTAATTAAATTAATGTTGAAATAATTGTGTAACCAAGCTAAATGTGAATTAATACTGAAGTACAACCGCATACATTTTAATTAAACGGCAAAATGCAATTAATGATATTTTTTGGTGGTTTTCATAAATGCTACTTTACTACAATGTAAATCACAAACATCGCTTTGACCATTATTGTTTATGCATTATTAATTACAAGCTAATGTAATCAAATTTCACGTTAAACAATTTGAAGTTTTTGAAACTGAAAACTAAAAACTGAAAAGCAAAGCTGCGATAAATAAACTTCATCGAAAAATATCAATTTTTTTATGCGAGGATAAAAAAATAATCTTCACTGCACCGCAGCCTCTTATTGCATTCAACAAAAGGGCATGGCATAAACAGGGCTTATAAGCATACTTTCGAGAACATTTCAACAAGTTTGCTTAACCAATGGCCTCAATTAGCAGCAAACAATATAGGCAGTAAATTGCATGCAAATCCCATAAACCTTGTAAATTACAGTTAACCGTTCTTTCCTTTAAACATTCATTCACTTATTTTAAGTTGTTTATGCATTTATTATTATTATTTAACTTTTCATTTAGCAAAGTGGTTTTAACAAAGTGCATGGCTGAGTTTAAATTTATATTTTATTATATTTTCTTATATTTTTAAATATTTTTTCATTTAACAAAATTTGCAACTAATTTAACAAAATTAATGTCGGAATTTTTATTAATAATACATAAACATTTTCTGCTCAAACTGCAACTGCAACAGGTCACGGCCACAGACGGTGATAAGGATCGCCCACAGAACATTGTTTACTTCTTAACCGGCCAAGGCATCGATCCGGACAATCCAGCAAACAGCAAATTCGATATAAATCGCACAACAGGCGAAATATTTGTGCTGAAGGTGAGTAATATAAAAATAGTATACAATCGACAAGCAGGCGCGAAATTCTGCACTCAACCACAAAAACCAAGAGAAAACCACAGTAAAATTGGTAAAAAAAACACACACACACAACAACAAATAAACTTTAACGCTTTTTAAATGAAAATGGTGATATTTAATTATTTAAAAGTACTTAAAAGTTACCTCAAAAATGACACTTAACACATGAAAGTATTGCAATTATTTATTGCACAAACTTCAATTATTTTAAGAAGAAAAAAATACATAAATTTATAAAAACAAAAACAATTTATACATACATATGTTTGTTTAAATGGTACATATGTGCAGTCGCTCACAGCTTAAATGAATCACTGCCATTTTTTTACTTTGTGTGAATATAACTTTTGAACGAATTTAAAAATCAATAGAAAAATATCGAAGATTTATAGATTAAAGTTTCAGCTTAAAAAAATGTTCTACTTCATTATAAAAAAGTAAGTTTTAACAAAGTTAAAGTCATACAACCAAAAAAAATCGTAAAGCTATTGGAACAACTAATTTGAACCAACTTGGACCTATTTGATTTAATTTCATGGCGTTTGTTTTTAAATTATATATTACGAGTATATGTTAAACAACTACGCTCACTTATTTTAACTTCGATTCCGATCCACTTTATTCTTGTTTGAGAGTGATTTTCGTTCCGAACACCAACAAAACCAATTTAATACATTTTATATGGACTGTTCTAATGGTGAATGTCGAAATTCTCGAAATTTTACTATCATTTTTTTTCGTTAGTGTTCAGATTTAATGTTATATTAACCGTCTATTATAAAAACAAATCCACTAAAACCCAACTCAAAATGTATTACCCAAAACTTGTCTGTTTTGTATGACAAAGTGCCATTATTGATAAAAATAAATTTATAGTTTGAACTGGTTAGGCTTATGAGCGGCTGTTTATGTTATGTACCAACATCGAATGTATTCATACAGTATACTACTTATATATGCAGTGACACTTCGCTATAACCTATTGTTTTTTTTTAAACAAAAGAATGAAACTTTAATTTCAATTTTAGTTAGTTTCGATCTTCTTGCTAAGAATTTACAAACAATAAATTTATCTACAACCCACATAATCGGAAATCTTGTGCAAATTGAAATGAAATTTGGCGCATGCACTAATGAAATGCATACAAATATTCTTCAAATGGCAGAGGTTGCAGTGAAGTTAATTCGAAAAACAACGATTGAGGCTGAAAAATCGGCGAAAATATCGTAATTAATTCTAAGCTCGTGCGTAATAAAAATTTGCATGCTGCCATTTAATATAAACCACCAAAGCCATTAAATTAAGCGCAGGGCACATAATCAAACACACCATGGCATCGGCCGTTGCCAACACTGGTCACACACACAATCACACGCATACACGCACACACGCACTAGCACGCAGAAACACGCACAGCGATGCGGCAACACACTGAGCCGAATTCAATTAAATTTAATGAAAATTCCCATGAAAATATAAAAATTCTGTTGAAATGCAACGTGAAATTTATGAGCTGGCGCTGCAACAGTTGCATTTGCAACAAAATATATACAATTTTGTAGAATTCGTTATGCTTGCATGTCCCTAAATGATATGTTGTACTGTGCTGCTGCTGTGCTATGCTTTGCTGTGGCAGTCGTAAATGTTATAAAAGCACATTTTGGCTTTGGCTGATTTTAATTGCAGTCGCCAGTGAAAGATAAAAATGCTAATAGCAAATCGTGGCTTAAAAAAAAAAAAAAACAGGACATGTTTCATAACCTACGCTATTGTTATCCGCTCGTCACACAGGCCACACTCACACACACACGCAAACATAAAAGTAATCCGCCAAATTGAATATGTCATAACAGCGTGGCGGATTTTATCATGCAAATTAAAGCAGTTAAAATGTTTTCATATACAACAAAAAAGAGAGCGGAAAATATTATATATATGTGCTTATAAATGCACAAAAAAAAAAGAATTCTAAATCCAAAGCCAACGTCAGCGTCAGTTTCATAACAGGTAACAAAAGGGGGGAACACATAAGTTAGCAGCGCAAAAGAGCAGGAGCGATGTGCTTTCGTGTGCATGTATGTTTGTGTGCTTGTGTGAAAGGATAAACGCAACGCGTACACATGTGCTGATTAAAACGATTTTGACTTTCGCTGAAAAAAAAATAAATCAAAATTCTGCACTTAACGTCGTCATGCCTGAGCTAAGCCGCGCTGCCATATCAAAGTCATCATCAACCTCAGCAACACGGCAACACAACACAACACGACGACACGACAACATGATGGCATGGTGACATGACGACGACACGTTGCGCACTGCAACATGACGTCATCGTTGACGACTTGCACGGATTTTCTATATTTGCCACTTTGCAGTTACTAATCGGTTTTGGTTTCGGTTTTTGTGTTTATGCGAATTTTACACAATTTTGTATATTTTTATTTTTATTTTTATTCATGCGCAAGCACTTCGTTCAATGTTCAATGTTTTTACTTATTTTTATATAATTGTTTTTCGCCCACAGCCACTTGACCGCGATCAACCGAATGGTCGGCCACAATGGCGTTTCACAGTTTTTGCACAGGATGAAGGCGGCGAAGGTCTTGTGGGCTATGCTGATGTACAAGTGAATCTGAAGGACATAAACGACAATGCGCCAATATTCCCACAAGGTGTCTACTTCGGCAATGTTACGGAGAATGGCACAGCGGGCATGGTGGTGATGACAATGACTGCAGTCGACTATGATGATCCGAATGAGGGTTCCAACGCACGGCTGGTCTATTCCATTGAAAAGAATGTCATCGAAGAGGAAACAGGCTCACCTATCTTTGAAATCGAACCGGACACGGGCGTTATTAAGACCGCAGTGTGTTGCCTTGATCGTGAACGTACGCCGGACTATTCTATACAAGTTGTTGCAATGGATGGTGGCGGGTTGAAAGGCACGGGCACGGCCTCAATACGCGTTAAAGATATCAACGATATGCCGCCGCAGTTTACGAAGGATGAATGGTTTACGGAAGTGGATGAAACCGATGGCACGGCATTGCCGGAGATGCCAATACTCACGGTTACAGTGCACGATGAGGATGAGACGAACAAGTTCCAGTACAAGGTAATCGATAACAGCGGCTATGGCGCCGATAAATTCACAATGGTGCGCAATAATGATGGCACCGGTTCGCTGAAGATCGTGCAGCCATTGGACTATGAAGATCAGCTGCAAAGCAACGGTTTCCGCTTCCGCATACAAGTGAACGACAAGGGCGAGGATAATGACAATGACAAATACCATGTTGCCTACTCATGGGTCGTGGTGAAATTACGCGATATTAACGATAATAAGCCACACTTCGATCGTGCCAATGTCGAAGTGTCCGTGTTCGAAGACACTAAAGTGGGCACTGAATTGGAGAAATTCAAGGCCACTGATCCCGATCAAGGTGGCAAGAGTAAAGTATCCTATTCCATAGACAGATCGTCAGATAGACAAAGACAATTCTCGATCAATCAAAACGGTTCAGTTGCCATACAACGTTCACTGGATCGTGAAGTCGTGCCACGTCATCAAGTTAAGATTTTGGCAATAGATGATGGCTCGCCACCGAAAACCGCTACCGCGACGCTTACGGTGATTGTGCAGGATATAAACGATAATGCGCCGAAGTTCTTGAAGGACTACAGACCAGTGCTGCCCGAGCATGTGCCGCCACGCAAAGTTGTTGAGATTTTAGCAACCGATGATGACGATCGATCGAAAAGCAACGGGCCGCCCTTCCAATTCCGACTCGATCCCAGCGCTGATGACATCATACGTGCTTCGTTCAAAGTTGAACAGGACCAAAGTAAGTTTACAGTTTTGAGTTTGTTTTCAAATTAGACTACTACAAGTGCACACAACACAAATTGATGCAAATTTCAGTTTGAGTGGCAAAGTTTTGTTGCCATGAAAGTTCGCAAATATTCAGGTCAAAGTTTAAACAATGCTCGAGTGGAACATTGCTGTGAAAAAAATTTTTATTGCAACATTTCTAATATTAAAATTTTGCCGGTCTTTTTGTGTAACAGAACAGCAAAAGAAAATTGTCGTTGTGTGTGCACCGATTTCGACGGCGGGGTTGGGGTATCGGCGCATAGAAAGTCGAAAACAATGGCCAACAAAAGCATAAAAATGCAATTACCCACAAAATATCACACAATGACAAACGCAGCCGAGAAAATTGTGTGGCGGCAAAGAGTTGCGTTCTGGTGCGATGACTGGTATACCAGCGATATGTGTGTGCATATGTGGAAGAGAATGCACAAGTTTTCAATTAAATTACTACCCACAGAAATTGCACACAAACTCTCTCTCTCTCACAGAAAAAGAAAAAAAAAAAAAAACTAAAAACTCCTTTTGTGGCCAAAGCCAATAGGGACTAATGGGCAATACGATAGAAAACGCAAACACCCACGTGGGTGCGATGAACACAAGCGGCACGAAGGTACATAATCGTATAGTCTGAGTGTGTACGGTCTGAGCGGAAATCCAATTTATATGCTGTGGTTTGACTTTATGCTAAATAAAAATAACATTATGCAGCTGACAAAGCAGTGTGAGTGTGGGTGTGGGTGCCGCTTTGCAAAGCCCAAAGATGGGATAAGACAGGATAACGATAAAAGCATAAAATGTTGTTCATCTGAGGCCATACTCAATTTGTGCGCTGTGTGTGTGTGTGTGTGTGTGATGCTCTTGCATTGTATTTGCATACAATTTGGCTACAAAGTACGCTTGTGTGTGTGTAAAAATACATATGCAAACACACTCTTTGAGCGGCAAGCAGCCAGCGTCGGTTGTTGGAGTGGTGTGCTGCAGCAGTGTTGCTTGTGGCTGCGTACAAGCTTTGGGAATTAACACTTGTTGGATTAAAAGTGTAATTACAACAAATATACATAAAAACAGATACATTTGGTTGCCATTTTTGGGTGTTTTGGGCAGTTTTAGCTATTTGCACATAATCGAGAGAAAATTACATTAGAGCACAGAAATTGTAAGCTTCGAGTTGCAATGAAATGCTTTTAAGTGATTAGTTGAGAATTAGTATAAAGGATTTTCTGCACGCTGAGCACATGTTTATAAAATAACTCAATAAACATAACTTAAACAAGCTTTTCTCTCTCTCTCTATCTCTCTGTCTAACACACACAGAGGGCGCTAATGGCGATGGCATGGCGGTTATCTCTTCATTGCGCTCCTTCGACCGCGAACAACAAAAGGAGTATATGATACCCATTGTCATCAAGGATCACGGCTCGCCGGCAATGACGGGCACAAGCACGTTGACGGTCATCATTGGCGATGTAAATGATAATAAAATGCAGCCAGGTTCCAAGGACATATTCGTCTACAACTACCAAGGCCAGTCACCGGACACGCAAATTGGTCGTGTATATGTTTATGATCTTGATGATTGGGATTTACCGGATAAGAAATTCTATTGGGAAGCACAGGAACATCCACGCTTCAAGCTTGACGAAGACTCCGGCATGGTGACGATGCGTGCAGGCACACGCGAAGGACGCTACCATCTACGTTTCAAGGTCTATGATCGCAAGCATACACAAACCGATGTGCCTGCCAATATTACCGTGACCGTGCGTGAAATACCGCATGAAGCCATTATCAACTCCGGCTCGGTGCGTTTGTCTGGCATCTCCGATGAGGATTTCATAAGAGTCTGGAATTATCGCACGCAGAGTTTAAGCCGCTCGAAGTTAGATCGTTTCCGAGATAAGCTCGCGGATCTGCTCAATACCGATCGTGAGAATGTGGATATTTTCAGTGTGCAACTGAAGCGTCGTCATCCAGCACTGACAGATGTGCGCTTTTCGGCACATGGTTCGCCGTACTACAAGCCCGTCAGGCTCAACGGCATCGTGCTTATGCACCGCGAGGAAATCGAAAAGGATGTTGGCATTAATATCACAATGGTTGGTATCGATGAGTGTTTGTACGAGAATCAAATGTGCGAGGGTTCGTGCACGAATTCGCTCGACATCAGCTCGCTGCCCTACATGGTCAATGCCAATAAGACGGCCTTGGTCGGCGTACGCGTCGATACAATACCGGAATGTACTTGCGGTTCGCGGAACTTTACAAAACCGGAGTCATGTCGTACAACGCCGTGTCATAATGGCGGTCGTTGCATCGATACACGTTTTGGACCACATTGCTCGTGTCCGGCCGGCTATGCGGGACCACGTTGCCAACAGACGACACGTAGCTTCCACGGTAACGGTTGGGCCTGGTATCCGCCACTTGAGATGTGCGATGAGTCGCATTTGAGCCTTGAGTTTATCACACGCAAGCCGGATGGTCTTATTATCTACAATGGGCCAATTGTGCCGCCGGAACGTGATGAGATGTTAATATCTGATTTCATATCACTGGAGCTGGAACGTGGCTATCCACGACTGCTTATTGATTTCGGTTCGGGCACACTTGAGCTGCGCGTAAAGACTAAGAAAACACTCGATGACGGTGAATGGCATCGCATCGATCTGTTCTGGGACACGGAGAATGTGCGCATGGTCGTTGACTTCTGTAAGTCGGCTGAGATAAGCGAAATGGAAGATGGCACGCCGCCCGAGTTCGATGATATGTCTTGTCAGGCACGCGGCCAAATACCGCCGTTCAACGAGTATCTCAATGTTAATGCGCCGCTTCAAGTGGGCGGCTTGTATCGCGAGCAATTCGATCAATCACTGTACTTCTGGCACTATATGCCCACCGCTAAAGGCTTCGATGGCTGTATTAGAAATCTGGTGCACAACTCCAAACTGTACGATCTGGCGCATCCGGGTCTGTCGCGCAATACCATCTCCGGCTGTCCACAAACAGAAGAAGTTTGCGCACAATCGGAACAAACGGCACGCTGCTGGGAACATGGCAACTGTGTCGGCTCACTGTCCGAGGCACGCTGCCAATGCCGACCAGGCTGGACTGGACCCGCTTGCAATATACCAACCATACCGACCACATTCAAACAGCAGAGTTACGTGAAGTACGCGCTCAGCTTCGAACCTGATCGTTTCAGCACGCAGATTCAGTTGCGTTTCCGTACACGTGAGCAAGTCGGCGAACTCTTCCGCGTCAGCGATCAACACAACCGAGAGTATGGCATACTGGAAATCAAAGATGCACGCCTTCATTTCCGCTACAATTTGAACTCGCTGCGCACGGAGGAGAAGGACTTGTGGCTCAATGCGATCGCGGTCGACGATGGCCAGTGGCATGTGGTGCGTATTAATCGGTATGGTTCGGCGGCGACACTTGAATTAGACGGCGGCGAAGGTCGTCGCTACAATGAGACATTCGAGTTTGTCGGACATCAATGGCTGTTGGTGGACAAGCAGGAGGGCGTGTATGCGGGTGGCAAGGCCGAGTACACGGGCGTACGCACATTCGAAGTTTACTCCGATTATCAGAAGAGTTGCTTGGATGATATAAGGTAAGAGAATCTATTGATCCCAATAATGTACTATAAAGTCTAAAACATTTGTTTATTTTAACTTTTATTTCTAACAGACTCGAAGGCAAACATTTACCGCTGCCACCTGCCATGAATGGCACACAGTGGGGTCAGGCGACTATGGCGCGTAATCTTGAGAAGAATTGCCCCTCAAATAAGCCATGTTCGAATGTAATTTGCCCGGATCCGTTTGAATGCGTTGACCTTTGGAATGAGTATGAATGCACGTAAGTACAAACATACGCTTTATTTCATGTTTATTATGTGTCGATTTTCTGTTAAAAAAATTCATACAAACAATTTACAAATTACAAGACGCTAAGACAGACAGCCGACTTAAGTCAACCAGACCAGACGCACTGACAGCTACGGTATTATAAAACTATATTTAACACGTTTACAATAACAAACGCAACGTTAGGCATGAAATGTACAAAAAGCGGTTAACGCAGTCGACTTAACGTAGACATGCCAACTAAACAGAAAAAGATCTCAAGTGCCAATCAACAAAGCTTAATCAATTAAATGCCGCCTCAGCGAAATAACCAAAACAACAAAACAAATTGAAAGCAAAAACAAAAAAAAACAAAAAAAAAAAACAAGGAAAAATACACGAAAAATCAACGTTAAATTTGTGCGTCAACACTTCGCACTAAACGTTGCATGGCAAATCAAATCAAATCAATCGGCTTTGGCTTAGTCCTGTCAGCCGTATTCAGGTTGAGCACATAAGCAGCACCGAACGTTAGAGGATACTCCTACTTTTGTTATTGCTGCAGTTTAAACATTGGCTCTGCCACACATTTCGCTCCGTTCCGTTCCGTTCTGTTCAGTTCCGTTTCATCATTGACCACGGCATCGTGAATGACATTGCCAATCCATTGCACGCTTGCAAACGCACGTTCACATAAACTCACATACGCAAACACACAAAGAAACACCATCACAGCTGCAAAAAAAGCACCAATTACATACACCATACACGCCTACAAAGCTTCACACACACTCACACACACACACACACATACACATAAATGCCGTCATTGGTGCGTGTTTGCACATATGCCGTTTCACGTTTTTTTTTCTGTCCTGCTGATTTTTTTCAACTTTCACGTTTCGACTACTTTGCAGCACGTGAAAATATGAACTTCATGCCGTTGTTCACGTATTTTCCAGTTGATTTTTATATGCACTCAGCAGCATTAAGCGATTTTTCATGCTCGCATAAAGCCTCTTTGGCAAAATGATTTATTTTCTTGTCTATCTGATAAACTGATTGACTTCAGCCACTTAGGTTCATGCCATCGTTGACCACCACAACTTTGACCAAATGCAACAGAACACAGAAACAGCGAAATTCTGATTGGTATTTCATACGTTTTCTTAGTTTATCACTTCTGTTAATTTACATTTTATAAACGTTACTTTCGAACTTTAACTATAACGAATGTTTTTTTCTCTGACTACCCAATATCATTTCTTAAAAAATGTCATTTTAATATTTGATCTTCGTTATTGCTGATCTCGCCCCATCAAAAACACACACACATTTAAATAGTTGCGGCGAAGGACGCGTCATGTCGCCTGATGCTAAGGGCTGCATGGATCGCAACGAATGTCTCGATATGCCATGTATGAATGGTGCTACATGCATTAATCTTGAGCCTCGTCTACGCTATCGTTGCATCTGTCCGGATGGTTTCTGGGGCGAGAATTGCGAGCTTGTACAAGAGGGTCAAACTCTTAAGCTTAGCATGGGCGCGCTGGCGGCAATATTAGTTTGCCTGCTGATCATACTGAGTGAGCATTCAATAACGCTTAAATGCAACAACAACAACAACCACAACATATCACTATTAGCCCAATTAGTTGCCTTTTGATTATGATTTAATAGCGCCTTCGCCTCAATTTATTCTATTTATGCTCTCTCAACGTTTTTGCATTATTATTTTACTGTTTTCATTTCATAGCTCAACTCACGCGCATAATTGTGCTTTTATATATCTTTATATATATATATATATGTGTGTATATATGTGTGTGTATTTCTCGTTGCTTGTGTGTACCATCATTCTTTTCAATCATTTCCATTTTTCGCCATCATCATTTACAGTCAGCATCACTTTAGCATACCAAACCATACCATAGCATAGCCTAGCATATCATATCATATCACATACCATACCATATATCATAACGCAAATGTCAACGTTTGCTGTCCGACCAAAAATCAAAACTCATTCGTTTTACATGTAATCCAATTATGCATTTCAAATTTATTTTATCACAATTTTTACAAGCCATGCATGTAACACAACCGAAAATGAATTTTAAATCTGATTTACAAATATGTATATGTACATTTCTTTTTTTTTTTTCGATCAATATTATTTCATTTCATTTGACATGCCCTCCAAATATATTTCATATAACACATAAACCAAATATCTCATTCAATAAGTCATGTCAATGTTCAATCCCTCTATTATTGTTCATTCACTTACGCAATCATTCAATCAATCAAACGTTCAGTAAATCATTTACAACGCAATGCACTTCACTTACTTATTTATATACGGTAGTGATGAAAACAAAACAACAAGATAATATTTTAATCATACTCGAATTCACGCATTCATTACATATATGTCTGTTTTTACTTAGTTGATGCATTTCTGTTCATTGCAATGCATTTTTATATATATATTTTTTGTTGTATAAATATTGTAAAAAAATCGTTATGATTTTCACCAACTTGTCACAGTTATGATGATGAACAACGATACTGATACATCAAATGAGGTATGTAAAAAAGTAGTGAACAAAAATATGATCTCTTATGCGGTTTGACAAGTCTACAAATAACACGCAAAATTCGAAATACACTAATTAATTTTTTAATAATAAAAAATTACTTGTGGGCAACTCTTATATAGTCGACATATACAACCCTTGGTTTGAAATTTTTTTTATAAATTTAAGCAACTGTTTATTACATGCACACTGTTGCATAAAAAAAAATAAAATAAAATTCGTTGATCTTTAAAGATTTAAAATATATTGAGCCTTGCACTCAGTTTGTCTTGAATGATCGACCGAAAAATAACATGACTAACAACTTTAGCTTACAAACGATTAAATGTAGTCTCTCATCTGTTACGCATTCCTCTTGTCCTTTTGTATCAAATAAATTCCTTCAGGTAACTTTTGCAGTGATACACGTTTGCCAACGTTTTGTAGATGAAGACAAATGTTCTCTACCGTTTTGTAAAAATCACAATCATGGCGCAGTAAATTCATTCGACAAACGACAGCTCAAAGCTAAACGCTTAAACAAAATGCCATTTGCAGTCGACTCAACGCTAACCGTGCAAACTGTGATTTCGCATGCCACAACGTACGAGCAAGAAGATTTCTTTTCTATTAAATCTCCAAATAAGCTATTTTTAAATGCCTTGGGCGTGTGTAAGTCAAGTACCAAGCAACTGACATTTCAGTGCATTTCAAAGGATTTGAAAACGTTTTCTGTACTTCTTTTTTTATTTCGGGGAAGGCATTCACCAAGTCAGTAAATAATGTTCAAACAAAATGAAGGCAGGAAGTGGCAAACAAGTACAGCTTGAAAGAATCAAAAAAAAAGAGCAACAAAAAAATAAAAATCGCTTTTAAAAGTCTTGCTTCAACTTTCAACTTTAACTAAAAGTTAATGACGTAAAATATTACCAGTGAGGAACTTCGCTTCTTTGGTAAAGGGGAAAAAAAAAGTATGAAATCGTAACGAAAAAAATAAGATGAAAGTGGCACTTGGTCAGTTGCGTTTCCGTTCTATGTTTTGGGTTTTCATACAATTCGTTGCCAAAGCGAAAACTACACACCAGGGAGCAATCAAATTTGTAGTAAGCGCAAGAAAAGCGAAAAAAAACAACTATTCAACTTTTTACGCTGATTTAGTGTGAAAAGTTTGAACTTGTGAAGTGGCATTTGCTACCACCGACAAAGCGAAGACCGCTCAGCACAAACGACTCTGGTCTGGTCTGGTCTGCCCTGGACGGGTCTGGTCTGGTTTGCTCTTTGGCCTTTGCCTGCCCGTCTGCTGTTTGCCAATACTATTCAATATATCACAAAAGTGTCTAAGACGCGTACTGACTTCGATTTTTCTTCCAACAACAAAATACTACTTAAGTCTAATAGCAAAAATCAAGTTAGCATTCGAAGTCAGAGTAGCGTAAAATTATGCAAGCGACGTTTTCACTTTGCATTCAAGTGAATTGAAGAACATTGAACACAAACACAAAATGACATTTTCAAGAGTTGGTTGAAAAAGGTTCAAAAAAAGAATACGAGAAAACACACGGTGACTATTAAAGCGAATGCAAATATAATTTGTCATTATTCATTGCATTTTGGCTCGAAACTTTTCATTTTACTTGCTACGCTGATTATGTCAAATGGCACAAGACAATTATCATTGAAGGACAATACCAATTCAGCTCTATTTTCACTACAGTTACAAAATTGTCACAAATGTTTCTTCTTAAAAATATTGCCCACATAAACAAGCAGTTTGAGCTTCATCCAAATTGCTTATGTGAGGATCAAACCAGCTTGTTACTTTTTGTGACGAGTTGTTAGTGATAAGAATGGCGTCACTGTGACTCTACAAGCCGTGTGACTCACTGTGACTCTGCAAGCCGTGTGACTCACAGTGACTCTATAAGCTTTGTGACTCACTGCAACTCTATAAGCCTTGTGACTCACTGTGACTCTACAAGTCTTGTGACTCACTCTGACTCTACAAGCCTTGTGACTCACTGTGACCCTATAAGCCTTGTGACTCACTGTGACTCTACAAGCCTTGTGACTCATTGTGCCTATTGTGAATATAGGCATGTAAAAATATGCTCAAAATTAAAGATCATATGATTAATGTTCGTTAATGAAATTTGCTGAAAACCACGACTTAAAAAGTAATTTTTAGCACTGAAAAAACTCGTTTTAAGACATGAAGTTTTACGCTGCGTGCTTTGATTATATTTGCTTTACAACAAACTTTAAAAACTTACTCAAATATGTGTCTTCAAACTAATCAAAACAATCTTTAAGCCAAAAACAAAAACAAAAAAAAAAAACAACCACAAAAAAAGGCTTTGAGTTGAGTGTGAAAAGTTATATTCAATAAGAGAAATATATTCGGCAAACTTGCAGCGCAAAGGACACAAAACAATAACAAAAACCGAACGAGGAAAAAATATATGAGTATACATATATATTGTCTAAACAAAAAGTGCACAAAACTGCACTTAAGATATTTTTCAATGTTCGTCTGCACTTATTTTCCCCTTATTGTTTAGCCTTCAGCAAATGCGAAAAGTTTCGCCGACAAGAAGAACCAAAACGCATAAAATAATAAAATCAGAACAATTGAAAACAACAAAAACATTGTGCAAACTGAAAAAGTATACCGAAACAAAAAAAAAAAAAATTAAAGCTGAGACTTTTTGACAGTTTTTTTCATACAATACTTCATGCGTTCAACAGAAAAAGACAGAAAGCAAATAAATATACATATAGTATAAAAACTAAAATGGCGAGTGTAACAGCAGTTCTGCCATTTTCATAACTGCACAACAATACATAAATGTAACTAAGCCATAAATGAATAAAAATAAATAAATAACAAAAAAAGAATATGCAAACGATTTTACACGTTCAACTATTGTACAAACTTCATTTAGATGTCCCGCTGGCTATAAAATCTCCGGCAGTACTTGTGTCAATGACAATGAGTGCCTACTCTTTCCCTGCCGCAATGGCGGACGCTGTCGAGATCACCATCCGCCGAAGAAGTATGAATGCCACTGCCCAATGGGCTTCACAGGCACTGACTGCGAATTGGAACTGTTGGCCTCTGGCGTTTTGACGCCTTCACGTGATTTTATAATCGTGCTCGTGGCGTGCGTGAGCACGCTAACACGTAAGTAGTAAACGCTCGAATATAACTTATAAAGAATTCGAAGAGGCTGTTAGAAATACTATAGATAACAAAAAACAAAGCGTAAGTATTAAAAAAAAAATAGCAACTAAAAATATGTTAACATTGTAAGTAACTTGTAAGTAGTTCGGAAGCACTTTCTTTTGCATGTACATTATGAATATTTACTCAACCCCAAAGAGATGCAGCAAATTGTCAAACAAAAAGTCAAAAAACCGTTAAAATTTAATTTTCAGCTTCAGGTGAAACCATTTTCATTTGCTTGCATTCAACTTTAATTTCTTCTACTTCTTCTTTCTTTATTCTTAGTAAAAAACCAAAATGATTTTTATACTTTCCTTGCTTTGCTTATGTTTCTTCTTACCCTTCTTGAACAGTGAGCAAATGTTTATTTGAGTGAGCTTAGAGTAACGGTAATTGCCATTACATGAAATTGTCCTTTTGGTGTCCTTTTGGTTTGGTCTGGAAATTACTTGCAGAAGTTCTGTGTGTGCCAATTGCTTGCAACTTTTCGGCGAGCAACAGATGCTGCTGCTGCTGCCACTACTGCCACTGCCCCGTATTGATGGCAATTCAACAGAGCAATAGCAAACTTTCTTTGGCTGGCATATTACTTGCGAAAAATACAGAAAATTAGAAAAAAGCGAACAATTTCAGCAAATATTTGAACAATGTAAGAGTAGCAGAGCATGTACGGAGCGAAATTGCAGAAATTGCGAAAATCAAGGAGTCGGAGTTGTCTAGAAAAAATAGCAGTTGAATGCCATATTCGCCGAGGTTTCAAAGATGTGGCAAACATATAGAAGACTAAAACAAAACCGGCAGCTTGTTTGCAGTGACTCAACTAGCAAATGAACACTAGACTTGTTTGTTATTTTATGACCAGTGTTAGCAAAGTTTGAATGAAGCTAAAAAAAATAAAAATATTTGCAAAATATGTTTGTCTATTTTTTGTGCCAACCGCCGGTCAGACATTTTATTTGTTTTGTTTTGTTTTTCTACGTTTTTTCATTTACAAATTTAATAAAGTTATTTTTTTTCTATTTTTTCTGCTAACGATTTATATTATTTTTTCGCAACTTCATAGACTCCATGTAGTACAGCGTTCAACAACAAGCCAAAACACCGCAACCATTTTTATCATAGAATGCTATTTATTAATTTTCCTCTTTCCTCTTTTTTCTAAATTCAAAACATACTCAAACATGCAAACTTATTCTTTTTGCCCAAAATGAAGCTCTTTGCAGTTAAACTGTATAAAATTGTAGCATACTTTCATGCGTAATGCATTACTAAAACAACATTTTTAATGAGAAACGTAAAGCAAAGTAATATTCTAATATTTTAAATTTTGAGTTTAGATTTTTGTATTAATATTTATGTAAGTTGTAAGTAAATGTTTCACTAATAAGTTGTTGTTGCAATCACAAAAGCGCAAATATAAATATTTGCCATGAAATTTGCTGCGCATTTGAAATAGAAGTGCAAATATATGTTTTTCATTTGCTTTTTTTATTAATATCAAAAACTCAACAACATTCACAGTACTTGTGCTAGTCTTTGTCGTCTACAATCGCCGGCGTGAAGCACATATCAAGTATCCCGGGCCGGATGATGATGTGCGCGAAAATATCATTAACTATGACGATGAGGGTGGCGGCGAGGATGATATGACGGCGTTTGACATTACGCCACTGCAAATCCCCATCGGCGGTCCAATGCCACCGGAGCTGGCGCCCATGAAAATGCCAATCATGTGTAAGTGACAAAAGCAATAGCAGCCAGACAGACACTAATCATGTTACATGCAATTTTAAACTGACTAAAACATTTCGCTTTGTTTTTACGATTTTGTGTCATTTTGCACATGTATTTATAGATCCCGTCTTGACATTGATGCCAGGACAGGAACCGAATGTGGGCATGTTCATTGAAGAGCACAAAAAGCGTGCTGATGGCGATCCGAATGCGCCACCGTTTGACGATTTACGAAATTATGCGTACGAGGGCGGCGGCAGCACTGCAGGCTCACTGAGCTCGTTAGCATCAGGTGGGTTACACTGCACATAAGCTCACTATAGAGACAACCTAAACTAGTTTAGTACCAGTTTTTGCAACCAATAAACGGATTTCATTAGCTGCCAAAACCAATTCCGTGTAGCTATTTTAGTGTCAGTTTCTGGCCAAAGCGCACATTTCAGCCAAAAAAAAAAAAAAAAAACATAATACTAATAACGGCAGCCTTGTAGACTTTTAGGCAAAACCCAACGAAGCACTTCAATACCAAAAAGCTGTCCATTAAGCTATGAAGTAGTGTAAACGAGCACAGTTTCAAAGACACTTTTCATGTTCATATTTCAATGTTTTCTTGCAACATTTCAGGCTTATGCACACGGTCTGCCGAATATTGGGTGTAAAAACTGAGTATGACACATTTTTGCAGCATACTTTAAGGCTATATATCAAACTAATAACAACCAAACAACAACAACAACAAACAAACAAACAACCATTGTAAATGCTAAACTTTATGAACATATCAACTCCTTCTCCACCCACAGGCACCGATGACGAGGCGCAGGAATATGACTATCTCGGTCAATGGGGGCCCCGCTTCGACAAGCTGGCTAACATGTATGGCCCCGAAGCGAATAATCATACCGATTTAGAATTGTAAGTCAATACTAAGCGTAGCGGTTAAGCAATGGAACGTAGTGGAAATAAGAAGTTACAAATGAGGTAAAGCATAAAGCTACTAACTAATTAAATGCCAGAAATCCCTACAAAGAAGCGCAACCAAAGAAGCGAAGCTGAAACTAGCAAAGAAGCACTCAACTGATGGCGTTGCATGTACTTGACGACGCGTTTAAACGAAACTCAACACAAAAATGACATTTGTAAAAAATATTTCATCAACATTTAAATTTAAATATTACAATTAATTCATTAATTTATGCATTAGGCGAAAGGACATGAGCAGAGAATACGAGGAATTTTTATTTTTGGCAAAGCATTACAAAACCAAAGTCTTTATTTTAAGCCCAGCGGTATGCAATTATTTTTAAGTTATGTACATTGTGCGCTTAGTTTGTAAGGAGTTCGTTTAAGTTTATTTTTATTTAAGTACTGTTTTATATATATTTTTTTAAGCTATCATAATTTGTATTTTTCATTTGATGCGGTTTGTTGTAGGAATTGAGTTTAACTAAGGGCAAATACAAAACGAAAAAAAGTCATTTAGCGTTTATTGATGCATACTTTTAGGGAAGCAATTTAAATTTTCAGACGAGAGCTTAGTTTTTTCTTACCCCTTATTTCGTAAGTTTTGCATATGATTAAATTTACGTTTCAACTTAAACAGCAAGTATTAAACATAATTAAATGTAATTTTATATGCGAAAAGCGCATAATTAAAATTTATATGGTAATTAAAAAAGAAGAATACCCAAAGACTGTTTTCGTTCCATCATAAAGAAAAAAATATTTAACATATAACAAAGAAAATACAAAAACAAAAAAAAAAACAAACACATAATGAATAAATAAATATGAAACTAATAAATACAAAAGCAAGTTGTATCATTAAATTTTTAAATAAATAACTGCAAAGTAAAAATGGCATATATTTAAAGTTACGAAATGCTGTTGATTTAACCAAATGTGGCTAAGCAATTCGACTTGTTGTGCATGAAAAACAAAAAAATTAAAACCTAAAATTTTACGCAAATTCTGCTTGGAACGAATCAAGAACCTCAGCTACGATACGTTGAAAGAAAAACAAAAGAAATTTTAAACTACACACGTTAAAAAGAATTCAGTTTTTTTACAACAAGTCACAAAACTTAAACAAATCGTACGAAGTTATATACTTAATTACATAAATAAATCGTATGAGAACCTACGATTTACGCATATAAGCAACACTTGCATACAAAGCAGTAAAATATGAAAAGATTTCAAAGGATCGATCGATGATTACCTTTAGATGAACTTAGCGCAATTGAGTATATTTAAACCTTAAACTATAATGATATTTTACATTTGTATATAGTTTTTAGCACGTATAATGAAGCAGTAAGCAAAAACAAAAAATCGTAGAAACGAACAAAAATATATATATATATATGTATAAGAACATAAACTGTCATTTCAGTTATTTAAACTTGTAACTGAAATAAAAAAAAGTCATGCGTAGAATGCGAAAAGTGACATACGAAAGAATAAAAACAAATATGACACAAATACATTACATTTCATGTTGAAAACTGCATTTAAGGGTTTTAAGATACACAAATAAACACAAACATACTGCTGAAGGATACGAAATTTCATGACAAGTGTGCGGAATTACGAAAGTCATTCAAAAACAAAAAAAACGATATATAGTTTAAGGCGCCTCAAATAAACTTTCACGCAGCATAAAGGCAAACAAATAAACACCACAAAAAATGGTAATAAAACGGCAAACCACTTAGTATAGGCACAAATATCATATACAATTATTAATGCGTGCAATTTAAAAGTGATTTCAGTTTGTTTTTTTTTTTTATTTTTTATTAAAATTAACAACTCTTTAGCTAAACTGTTTACAAATCTTTATGTAATGGCGTGGCAATTCAAAAGGTACGAACGTTTTCAAATAACTTCCAATTGACCTTTTTCAAAACAAGTCCTTCGGAAACTTTAAGCCACACAACTTACTTGCAAACCAAAACAAAACTAAGTACTCATAAAGCAAACAAATTTGTTGCCTTGTGCACTTTTCTTCTACATAACAATAAATATAAGCAACAACACAAACAAACAAACAGACAAACAAACAGCGAAGAAGAAGAACCGAACAAAACCATTACAAAAACTTAGCAAACTTCATAAACAATAATTCAGTTTTCCAACAAGCAACTTTTTACCTTAGACTACAAAATAACATAACATAAACGAAAAACAGTAAGAAACAAAGCGAAACCGAACGAGAATAAAATAAAATAAAATACAAAACAAACACAAATTTAAACCGTGAAAACATAAAAATTTTTGATCTTTTTTACAGATTTTTTTAAAGAATAATAATAAATTATATATGAGTATGACAAGACAGACACGTTTTTAGTTTGAATAGACGAAATCGAATGTCAACCTAAGATTAGTTTTTACAGCATAGATATTTTAACAAAAAGGCAGAGTGTGCGTGAGCGTGTTTAAAGGTGAGTGAGCGTGCGTGAATGTGACATTGGCATTATGTGTGTGTGTGAGTCAATGAATTTCTTGGATTAGTTATGTAATAAGTTCGAAGAGCGCGCAACGGATGAGCATGCAGCAGGAAAATGTTTGTTACAGCAGAGAGAAAAACGACTAGAAAAACTGACTTCAAGAACGAAGAAGAAGAAGAGGAAGAACATTTGAAAAAAAGAATATAGTAGATTTGAAGTATCGAAAGTGAAAGAGAAAGAGAACTGTTGTTAAAATGGCATGAGCAAATTAGATCATGAGTTGAATTGATAAGCAAATTATAAAAAGCTTTGCATGCTTAAGTCGATTAGTTAAAAGATTATATATATTTATATATATAACTAAAAATTCAAAAAAAAAATGACACAAAAAAAAATCTGAAATTTCTAATATACAAAAACAAAAAAATGCACTGCAATATGTTTTCCAAAATAACTTATTTAATTTTTATTTATTTATATTTGTTTACCTTTCAGCGAGAAATAAATATAGATTTGTTTTTGATTTGCTTTACAATAATAATTAAGTTGCATTACTTTTAACAACTGTTGTTGAAACAATATAGAAAAACTACTATGGAACAACACTGCCAAATTTCATTTATTACAAAGAAACATTCAATTATGACAAAACTAAACATGAAATTAAACAAACCAACGAAAGTGTATTAAAATATAACACAAGAAAGATTTCAAATCGGTTGAGGGCAAATTGCTTTACAAATCTTTTGTTTTCCTAATATTTTATATATATTTTAATGGAAACGTTAAACATATTGTTTTTGTTTATGAGACTTGAATTATTTATTTGCTGCAAAACCCTTTCAAATATTTGTCAATAATTAATGAAGTATTTAATTAAATGTTTTTTTTTTTTATTTTTATTCGTCATTGCGTCTGTAAATTTGCATTTATATAAAACTTATATACAAAAAATTAAATGAAAAAAAAACAAATAAAAAAATCAATTACAAACTTTTGAAGCTGAACACATACACACACATACATTTACACATACAGATAAAAAAAAAAATGGTAAAAAATCAAAGCGATATTTTCAAGCGTCATTTTTAAGGCATAATTGAATTCATTTACGTATAAATACACACACAGGCATACATATATATTTGTTATATATTTTTATGTAAGTTAGACAGCTAATTACACACACACACACATACAGACATACTTTGAGAACTATTTATTATGTATGAATTTTTTACAAATGACAAAACAAAAACCAAACGAAAAATTAAACAGAATTGAGAAAAAAAATGCAATTTTAGGTACATTATTATGTAAAATCACTTGAATCTATATATATAAATATAAATAAATTATTGCGAATAGAATATAATGAATTAAATATAATTAACTAAATGAGCATAAAAAGTATTTAAAAATTATTAAGCCGCAACGACAACAGCAAAAGAAATACAACAAAAACAAATAAAATTGACACTTGCAGACTAAAATAAAAAAAACTTAAGAAGAAAATTTCAGCAAAAGCGAAAAAAGAAATGCTGTAAACGAAGCAAGAATTAAGCCAAGTGGCGCAGCGAATGCAAAAATTATATAATATTAATGCAATTATAAAAAAAAAAAATGGACAAAAAAAAAAACAGCGGTGAAATAAAAAGAAAAGTGGTGAGAAACGAAAACGAAAACTAAAATAAAAAATCTGTATCGTTATATGGAAAAAATATAACTGAATGTCTTTCATTTCGAGTTTTATGAGAATTTCGCTTCTTTTGTTTTATTTTTGTTTTCATTTTGGCCAAAAGCGCACAAAAAAGCGTGAGGCAAACATTTTTGCATAGCATCGTAAAAGGGACAACTGAGCAATAATTCCGCTTACACTAAAGCGAAACTTGACAAAATTTTTATACGAATTTCTGCACGCTTTTACAACCTGTAGTAAAAAAGGGCAAATATTATTCGTTGCACAAAATAGCAAACGTAAAAATCATGGCGCAAATCGATCGAATGGCAAATTTTTACTGCAAATGAAATGAGCTGAAGGAGGTTTCGTGCAAGACAGTTGCGTTAAGCAGAATGGCAACTTATTAGCTGCCATGAAAAGCATAAGCATAAATTTTGTGCAAAAACGCATAAATTACAAAATTATGATGACAAAGAAAAGCGCACACGAAAAACTCGACAGGCTGGAAGAAAAGTAAGCAAATCAAGGCATAGAAATTGGCTTAAGTATGACTGAAGCCGATCGATGTGGCATTGCCAGAGAGGCCGCGCGCGATATAAACCATAAAATAAGCGCAAAAGTGTATGACAGGCAATAAGAAACGACCACAAAAGCCGAGACTGAGGCTGAGGCCAATGTCGATGCCAATGCTGATGCCAATGCCGAGTGTGTAACTGACAAATTGAAATTAAACGCGTGCTGAACGCATAGCGGAAAAATGGATAACGGCATGCAATAAATCAAATTTGCCAAGCAAAGCATTCTTTGTGGCCGCGCTATGTCTGTATGTATGTGTATGTATCAACAAGCAGGCAAAGGGTTAGTATGTGTTGACATGCTGATTATGGTAGAAAGTGAAAGCAAAAAAAAAAAAAGAAACCTAACTTAGCTACGGTGGCGGCTTAAGGCTTAACAGGAAATCCGCTTAACCGCAACATTTTAAATGCGTCGCTTGGGTGCACACGGCGTATGCAAGTTTTGATTATCTCACAAACAAAATTGTCGGTGAAAATGGTTGGGAGGGGGGAGTCAGAAAATAAAACACGCGCACACATCAAAAGACTTGATTTCGAGAAGCATTAGCTAAATTCTTAAAGCACACACAGACGCTCGCCAAACGCAAGCAAATAAAAGAGTGTAATATACTTTTAGGCTGCTTTTCGATTTGTTGCTGTGCTGTTGCGCCGCGGCTCTGCTACAGTCATGTCAGCAAATGTTCAACAGGGAGCAATAATATTGTAAACTTTCGCTTGTTATTACATTCCTCAAATTCGTTTTTTTTATTATCTTGTGATTTTTCTTGAGTGCCGAGTTTTTTTTTTTTTTTCTTTCTTTCTTTCTTTTTCTTTACAAAGTGTTGGCTTATAAAAAAAGAGAGGAAAAAAAAACAACATATTTGTATCGTGCAAAGCATACACAAAGCCGCAACAGCAAGACAAGGAAATCAACTACCAAAGGCATCACCACAAAATTGTCAAAATATATGCGAATTTGCATGCTCGCATGTTCTTCTCATGTAGTCATGGGAATTTCTGCTATGCGAAACGTTTGCCGTTTGCCGGCAACTAACTCACATGTCTTGCGTATTTTCGCTTAGAGTCGCCAACTCAAACCGCCTGCAGAATCGTCCACACAGACACACGCACACACGCACACACTGACACACACAGAGACACAATGGGTGCGCCATTCATATGCAAAATACATGCTCGATACGTTGTACAAATACGATTGGAAATCATGGCAGTGGCAGAGTACAACTACGTTGTGTTGAGCTGCAAGCTGCAAATGTTGACGATACACGGACGCATTTATGTACACAAATGTGTTGTGCCGACACGCCCGAGAAGGATGTGCAAACACTTTGTAGCACAAAAATAGTTATTTGCCACATCATTTGCCATGCAGCACCGAGTTAGCGCATATCCTTGACAAATATTACATTGTATTGAAATGTTTGTGTGTTAATAAATAAACAACGAATCGATAATTTTACTCTGAGGAAAGGCAAAGCAGAGACACACTTGATAGAACATTTTGCTTTTATAAACACAAGGTTTTTTCATACACTTGCAAAAGGAGTATATTAACATTGCCCTGAACTTTGCAACGCAGAGAAGGAGAGCACTTGATGCGACCACTAAAGCTGATATCGCCAATAGGAACGAATGGTCAAGAATGAGAATTCTTTTTGAATATAAATGGACGTTAGTTTGCAATTAGATGGTTGTATTAATCTTTGACTACATTACAAAGTTGTATAAGAATCGTACATAAAGGCGTGGCACCGCCTATATGGAGAAAAACTTAAAAATAGGATTTCTCTGTAGGCAAGCTTCTGTATAATGTAGAGTTATGATATATAATACTTTCTTTAATACAAATTATCTCAATCAACTCGTATGTTTTTTATTGGAATCATAGTTTTTCATGGATGAATAGATTTTTCAATAAGAATAATTTGGGATATGCTTTCAAGGTTATATTAGTTTCGGCAAAGTCAAGAATAACACTCCTACATTTTTTTTTTTTTTTTTTTTGCTACAAGTACGTTCTCTGATCCAGAGATCGGCAGACGTATTAAAGAACCTACACTCAACGAATCAATAAACATTACTTTCAATAATATTAAATCGCTCAAGCATATGCAACGTTACTGTAGACCGACTGTAGAAGGAGGCATTTTCTGAATGTCACATGCATTATGCCTTTTCCAATATATTTTCAGATTAAAACAAAGTTCAAGCATGGAAAATGAACTCCACAATGGACTGTTTAAAATTTGATTTCATTAATTAATCATCATCATAAAATTAATGAATTGCCACTAAAAATTCCATTAAGTGCTCTTCAATGTAGTAATTAATTTTGGCAAGCTTAAAACAGCGCTTAACAAAAGGGATACGAAAGGACATACACTCGCACACGCTCATCCCACGCCACCCCACCCCACCCCGCGATAGACGAAAGCATAGTTTCAGCTTGGTTTGTACATTTTTGCTGCCAATTAGAATGCGCTTAACGTAGACAAATCGCTTGGATCTAAAAACTTAAAATGCGCACGGCATACTTTCTGGCGCAGTCACAATGAAATTTTGGTCGCTCGTTCTTTCGTTCGTTCGTTCGTTCGTACATTTGCCGCGCAATTAAGCCGTGCATAATTTCCTGTTAGTCAGATCTCCATATGAATAGAAATGCCGACAACTTTGCCAAAGGCAAACATTTCTGCCAGCAACAACAACAACAACAACAAGAACAACACCAACTGAGGAAAATTCATGGCGTACGTACGTTTGTGTAAAGGATTATATGAGACAGAATTTCGAACACTGTTCGCTGTCCGCCACAAAATTTTATAAATTCCATTAAAGCACAACTTTAGACTAATGCAAATTAAATGCTCGTCAGTCAGTTCGTTAAACACGCACGCACTAACTCAAAAACAACATACACACACACACACATACATATACAAATATATAAGCAACTCACGCTGACTTTGTAAACCAATTGAAAAAGCCATTTTGCGTTGAGGCATTTTATAGCCTTAACCAAAAATAACCCTTGACCTTTGATTGTCTTAAGATTGTTGTAGTTGCGCTTGAACCCTTTTGGCATCATCATCATGCTCATGCTCACGCTTTCATTTCATCATTTGTTGATGTTTCGGCCTCGTCGACGTCGTCGTCGTCGTCGTTTAGCCACAAATTGTTGCCCACAAACTGTAATCAAATCGAAATGATTACCGACTCGAATTGCGCAACTTTTTTCTTGGCCTGGCTTGACTTGACTTGGCTTGACTTGGCAACGCAACGAGTTGTATTTGAGCGTAGACAATTTGTGCCACATGCGTTTCACTGTATATGTGTGTGTGTGTGTGTGCATTATGTTTGTGTTAGTGCCGGCATCCGGCAGCCTACACTTACATATCAAACGCCTTGAAGTATGTTGTGCAAATTTGATTTTTTCAATGTTGCTTTTAGGTATTTCCGTTGTTAGATGTGCGCGCGTGTCTCGTAAAAAGAACGCGCAAAAATACTGTTTGATTTGGTTTCTCTTCTCATTTTTTTTTATGCTACGCAGTTGTTGTTGTTGTCTTTGTTGCTGAAATGCTTATTTATTTATATACATGTACATATATTTAAGTGATCGTTGTTGTTGTTTTTGTTGGCATTGTTGTTATCATTGTATTTGTAGACTGAGGCACACCCGCAAGCGTGTGAATTGTGCATGTTTGTCGGTTTAGTTTCATGCCATTCCATTCCATTCAATTCGACTCGACTCAATTCAATACGACTCGATTCGATTCGGCTCGGTACAGTTTGTTCTTCCGTTGTTTCATGCTTCTTTTCCAATACATAGCATAATGTTGATTTGGCTTGCGGCTTTCAACATGTTACGGATTTTATTTTATACGTCATGTTTTTCCGGTTTTTGAACTCTGTCTCAAAGTCTCACTTTTTTTTTGCTTTTAGTTTTATATTTGTTTTTTTTTTTCATTTATATTACCGTTTTTTCATTGCATGCCTTCAACAACAAATTGTGCGTATTGACAAGGAAATGAATAACGTATCGTCGCAAATGACGGATATTTGTGACGTAGCCATGGCACAGTGTGTGTGTGTGTGTGCCTTAAAGTTGCAGCTGAGCTGACACACAAATCGTAAATTTTTATTACAACAAAACGTATGAATTTCCGTTGGCATTAATTTACTTTGCATACTATCTTGATAAGACGACACAATTGAATCTGATTGCGTGCAACAACACAAATAAAGAACGAAATCAAGTCAGTAATCATTATGAAAAAATGCAGTCAAGTTAAATATTTACTGCACAAAACCAAAAAAATGTGCACACACAAACACACAGAAACTTACACACGCACAAGACGTGCAGCAATCATGCTACTTTTCAATATGCGCCTGCCGGTATGCAATGAATTTTTTTTTTTTTTGCACAACACTTTGAATATATTCGACACAATTTTATGGCGTATGTGTTGAAAGAGCGCTGCTAAGTGTGTCTGTGTGTGTGTGTGTGTGTAGTAAATAAAAACTCGGCATATATTTTTGTATTATATATTGTATTATATATAAAAGCATATAAATTCAGCGAAGTCAATTCAAATTGTACCAAACTCATCGTCAAACAAATGCGCCTCTTCAGACAGACAGACAGACAGACAGACAGCCAAAATATAACGTAAATGAAAGCAACGCTAAGCCAAAAACACTCAAGTCAAGTTATGGTTTTCTCTGCGCCATGAACATGTTATTCAAAGCTTCAATATGAAGAGGAGATAAACAAAAAAAAAATTTAAGAAAAACAGACTTTTGTAGCGCATTGGAAAGTCAACAATTCGCGCTGTAATAAATAAGTATTCATATGCAATGCACTGTGCCCACAACAACAAACAAATGAAATAATGCAAAGTAGACAGACGCACAGCATTGAGAAGGCTCAAAAGGACTCACGTTGATAAGGTTGAAAATGAGAATAAAAATTAAAATATATTGAATTGTTTTCACTTTTTCACATTTTATTTTTCGTATTTATAGACATGCATGCATGTGTGTGTGTGTGTGTGTGTGTGTATGTGTGCAATACAGTCAATTCTGTAAGACTTAAATCGAGCGCATGAATGTGTTAAATAAAATGATTTTTCATGTAACTCAGCAAATTGCTATAAAAAATAATGCCAAAAATAATAAAAATGTTGAATCTTCATTATCATTTATAAGGAAAATTATAATATACAATAAAAAAGCGCTGAACATGCAAGGCGCTCAATATACATGTGTGTGTGTGTGTGTGTCCGTGTGTGTGTGCATGCATGATTGCAAGAATTATTGTGTTTTTACTGCACGGGCAATAAATGAATTTCACATAAATGAATGTGCATTATTAGCATGTGGGTGTGTGTGTGTGTGTGTGCACCTTTGCTGCCTTCTCTTTGCACATTAGTGACGCTATCATAACGGTTTATTGCTCATGCAACTGACTTTTAATTAAGTTTATATTCAATGCTTGACACACAGTTGATTTTGTTGCTTGCCAGCACCGGTGGCGAGCAGCAGCGCCAGCAACAACAACAACAATTGCACGATAATGAGCACAAGGGCAATGCCGCTGTCGTTGACACACACACACACCCACACACAGCTGGCAATGAGCGGGTCGCATTTGCATTTTCAATGTTGCATTTACATTAACAATTATGCTTTGAACAGAAGCTTGCTTGTCCTTTGTGCTCATTTAATTGACAGCGGTGAAATGACCTTCTATTCGATTAGCATACTTATGGGCGTCGGCATGAACCAAAGGATATCGGTTGCCATTTTTGTTTTATTTCGGTTGCAGTTTGACACTCATTACTTTTTTTTCATTTGCTTTCACTACTTTGTATCATCAAAGCGCTCATTTGTATTATATAAAAGATAAGTGCCAGAGAAGTTCATGACAGCGTATTCAAGGCTATATACAATTTAAAATCTCACACCAGACTTTAAATGATCTTGACAAGACAATCAATTGAATGTCGCTTCATTGACAAGCTCAAATATTAATGTTCATATTATTAAATGAACAACATTTCATATAACTTCAAAATTTAAGCCACAACACATTTTTTTCATTTAAATGCTTGAAATGAAAAAGCAGCAACAATAACAACAACAATTGCAACTAAATGAAACGAACCGAACCGAACTGAACTGAACTAAAATAAGCCAACCGAATTGAACAGAACAGAGCACAAAATGCGTTCGCACACGTTCGCTTAATGACTCTGAGCAACAGCACGCGAAACGCAGGGCAATACAATAACAACAACAACAACAATGTGTGTACAGTCTGTACAGTAACAAGGAGTGCAATAAAAAGCGAAAAAACAAAAACATAAAGAACAAAACAATTGCAACAACAACAAGAGCAACAAGAACAACAAGAAGGCAAACACCATGACAAAAAAGGAATTACAAAAATGCAACTGTGTGCGTTTGTATTTGCGACAAAATGCGCCAAGCTGACCTGCTTCATACGCCCAGTTGCCTTACTGCGTATACAAAGAGAATGAAAGTATTACAACAGCAGCAACAACAACAACGCGCACAACAAAGCAAAAGCAACAACTTTGCTTGCATGAAATCTGCCATGACCTACACACGCATACATGCAGGCACACACACTCACACATACACACACACATGAACAATTTTCTTGCACAAAAAAAGGGAAGTAAAAAAAAAGTATTTAACAAGAAAAAATCACAAAAGAACGAAAATGCAGCATGAGTTTTATGTTGCATATCCTTTGGCACACACTTCCTTTCGGTCCTGCTACGTTGACTTACGTGTCTTCACAACGTCGCCCCTCTTGACATTGAACGCCCTACTTGCTGCACAATTAAGCCTTGTTACAATTTCGCTCCTTTTTATGCCGTGCACATACACTGTGTAAGGGTATATTTAGTGCTTAAGAACAAAAGTAAGCACAGAAGGAAAGGAGTGTGATTCATAAAGTATATATATATATTCTTGATCAGGGCGAAAAGATAAATTGATTGATCAAGCCATGTCTGTCCGAAATGGTCAACGATTTCTTAAAAAAAAAAATCAACCGAACCCACAAAAAAAATTCTCAACTTCGACATTTTTGTGTTATATTTGTTCATAACATTTGTCAGCAACTTTCTTAAGCAACATTTGTAAGCAACATTTGTCAGCAACTTTTGTCAGCAACTTTTGTCAGCAACACTTGTCAGCAACATATCTGAACAACATTTCTCATTCATTCCCGTTGGAGTCACAGTTCTAGGAACTCAACATAAACAATTTATTCACCAAAAAGTTTTCACAACATTTTTAGCACAACCGATCTGGCTGAGTGTCTGCCGTTGACTGACTTGTGGCCCCTCACATGTTGAGCTCCGCAGTCAAGCGTGCCGGCTGCGATCACGAAAGAGCGAGAGAACATTCTCAGAGAGCCAGAGCGACAGCAACATTTGTCATCAACATTTGTCAGCAACATTTGTCAGCAACATTTTCTAGCAACATTTTCTAGCAACATTTTCTAGCAACATTTGTCAGCAACATTTTCTAGCAACATTTTCTAGCAACATTTTCTAGCAACATTTTCTAGCAACATTTTCTAGCAACATTTTCTAGCAACAATTTCTAGCAACATTTTCTAGCAACATTTTCTAGCAACATTTTCTAGCAAAATTTTCTGGCAACATTTTTTAGCAACATTTTCTAGCAACATTTTCTAGCAACATTTTCTAGCAACATTTTCTGGCAACATTTTCTAGCAACATTTTCTATCAACATTTTCTATCAACATTTTCTATCAACATTTTCTATCAACATTTCCTAGCAACTTTTCTAGCAACATTTTCTAGCAACATTTTCTAGTAACATTTTCTAGCAACATTTTCTAGCAACATTTTTAGCAACATTTTTTAGCAACATTTTCTAGCAACATTTTCTAGCAATATTTTATAGCAACATTTGTCAGCAACATTTCTGAGGAACATTTGCAAGCAGCATTTCTGAAGAACATTTGCATTGAACATTCTGAGGAACAGCTCAATTTAATTTGACTCGAACTCAATTAAGTCCAAGTCCAATCGATTTTATTTTATTTTAACAATAAATATTTTACTTCATTCATTACATTTGGGTCATGGCACCTCCTACCGTGAGTGCAGGGTATAATATTGTCGTGCTTACTCAACTTTACTTGTCGTGCATGTTTTTGTAGATTTTTCCTTGTGTTTTCTTCTTGTCACGAAAGTGCAGCCAAATATTGTTAATGAAATTTACGTGATTTTTTACGACGTCGTTTTCACAACTTTTGTCATGCGTGTGCATGTACATACATACATACATATGTGAGTGAGTACATGCGAGAAACAAAGAAATTGTACTTATTATTTTAAAAGAATTTTTATTAACACACGTGGAACTGAACTGATTTAATTGCATATCCTTGGCAACATTTCTGAATACTTTCAAACATGAAGAAGTCATTTTGTGCTATAAATAATTATTATATTATATTAGATGACAGAAAATACAAATACTCGAAATTTTTAACAATTTCTATAAGCCAAATCGAAAACATTACTTTAACAAGCAAAAATGTTTCGCACATTCATGTTTATATTAAGAAAAATGTTTTTAATTAGTTTCATGCAAGAACACTTACAGATTGTGCGCAAGCTGAACGAGCCAAGAATCCCAATTAGCAAACGGCGAAGGGATTTTCAGCTTATTGGAGCGCTTCCTTTTTGCTTAAATGGCGCAACGCTCACAAATCGAGAAAACTAATTTGAAAACATTTAAACATTTGTATTCAACATACTTTTAAACGTGTTGCATGTTGTTGTTGCTGTTGCTGTTGGTGTTGCAATATGTTGTCCTGTTCAACGTTATTAAAAAGCAACACCAGAACTTTATACGACTTGGCATTGCTGCTCCTCACACCCATTGTGACATTTTAGCCACCATAGTCGTTATTTTATTAGATTTTATTTGGTTGTGTTGTCATTTTGTTATTATTACTTTTGAAGCACTTTTATTGCTAAAACATTTGTACAACAGCAACCGACAGCGGCAACTGGCAACTGGCAACCGGTACAACAACAACAACAAAAACAAAAACAAACATCGTAAAATATGAATTTACTTTTATGTAGTTTTAATTTGTTTTCTCGCCGCTCTTTAACTGCTTTTAAGTATGTGTATTCCTGTAATGGCAACGTTGACTCTTTTCTCTTTCCTGCTTCCGTCACTTGTCGCTCCTTCAGAAACATTGTCTACATTTGGCTTTGTCACTAAAACTCTATAACTGTAATTACCCTAAAATAGCGCTATAATTTAGCCAAAGTAACATATGAAATTTCTGCTTTGCTGGCAAAGTTCTTTGTATGTGTGTGTGAGTGTTTCAAGTGTTTCAAAAACAGCAGGTGCCACACAGCCTTGTAAGCGGAATTAAATTAAAAGTAACTGATTTAAGGCATAAATAATTAATGACTTTAGTAACTAATGGAGTACTCGGATCGGTTAAAGAATTCAATAAACGTTTATGCTAAATATAACAAAACAACTTCTTGCAAACTTTAACTCTTTACGAAGTTTAAAAAAAGGCTTTAATAGAACTTTAATCATAACAATTTTCCTTCAAGTGAAACTACTTTTATTAAGTGCAAAATGACAGACTTCTACATAACACAGCATCAACAACAGAATGACTTCGAATGTATTTGAAAGTGCACATACCGTATTCATTATATAAACTAACACACACACATATGAGCACACATGAGGACTGACGTGCATATGTGTATGTGAGCACACACACACATGTTGATGGCGCAAAAAGTGTAGAAGATGAAGCAAAAAGAAACAAACTTCGCACACGTGCTCGGAATTTTCAATTATTTCAAAGTATTACACAAAAAATTTTGGCTAAGTTCGATTTAATGTATTGTTATTTTTTATTTTTTTTTAGTTTTTTAATCATTTTTTTAAAGCTTTTCACTTCCACATTCGTTGGCCTTCATGGCGCTTTGTACGAGTTTGCACTTGTTATTTTATGCTAAAATGTCGATTTGCTATTTTTTTAGTAATTTAAACATTCACTTCAATCGCATCGATAAAAGGGTATGTGCTCTGTTTATGTGCCGAAAAGTATGCTATATAAATTCAATGAAGTGTTAAGGGATTAGAATAGTGTGAACGTTTAACCAGCAGTCAACAATGAAACAGAAATATGTACATTCATACTTATATAACACATATAGCACAGCAGTGTAAAAAGACGTGCAAGCTGAAGAGTTCCCAAATGTTATCAATAAATTTAAAGAGAACTCTTATGAAAATAAATTACTTTAAAAGATTACTAACGGAGAAATGCCAGAAATCTACAAAAAATAATTTCAACCAAAACGAATCCAAATCCAAAAATCTCTTTTGGTTGGTCATGTCCGACTGTCTATCCGTCCGTCTGACTGTATGATCCCATCGATCTCAGAAACTCTAAGAGATACAACCAAGGGGTCAAGTGTGAATAACTGCCAGAATAGATGTGTAAATTCCAATATGTCTCATATCGTTAACTCTTGGAAGTAAAACTTATAATAATTACTTACAATAATTTAAATTTATGTATATCATTCAATTCAAAAGTCTAGCAAAGAAAATATCCCAATGTGCAGATCCTTTTTTCATTTCGGCTTTACCGCACATCGATCATAAGTGCTAAGACCTTCTCTTTGATCTCCTTACCCAATCGCGCTGGCAATGGTACTTATTTCGGTGTTCTACGCAAATGCAACGCCGTTATAACATCTTCGACAATATCATCAACATACGGAACCATCTGTGAACGTGGACGCGACAGACCCGACCAAACTTGCACACGTTCATTTCGATTTGTTGTTGGCCGTCTAGCCACGAACACTTCGAAGGAGCCACGCCGCGGCAAACCCTCCGTATTGAGTTGCAACTGCAGGCGCAAATCGCTTTGAATATAACGCAATTGTTGTTCGAGTTGAAGATGAAGTTTTATGGCGCGTTCACGTATGCCGGATCAAGAACGGCAATGCTCAATATAAAGAACTGGTTGAGTTGGGTCCAAAGAGGCATCGACTGAATTCGGCGGACGCGTCATTTATGCTTTTGTTTACGTCTTCAAATAAGCAAAATCGATGATAAAGAAAAATAAAAAAAAATAAGTAAATAAATGAAATGAAATAAAATTTGCCTACTAGAAGTTTGAAAATTTTTAGGCTTCTTATTTGAAATGCAAATCAATTCGAATAGCGGTGCCGTGAGGGCGTCTAACTACACGAGCAAATGTGACCAACCTTCATAAATCAAATGAAATAATCTTGTGTATAAATCTCGCCAGACAATGGCCAACAAATACTTTACGAATAAACAGAATATCAATGACGTCGCAAACCACAACGAATAAAATATAAAACCAAATAGAAAAAATAGAAAAAAATGAACTAAAACCTGAAATATTAAAAAATGCAAGCTGTCCATTTCCGCCGCACTGCGCAGCTGACATTTGCCCTGCAGCCTTTTGTGCTGTCTTTAAGTTGAAAATTACTGAAATTCAAGCTGCTATAATAGCAAACAGCAACAGCGCACAATTTATAAAATTTCAATAAAAGTGAATACAAAAAATAGAAACTCAAAAAAAAAAAAGTAAAAATAAAGATTATATTAAAATGTTGTCATGAAAGAACGCGTTCAGGCACCAACGGCAAGGTTGAACTCGATTGAAAAGCTTGTAAAAATAATAGAAAAAAATGGAAAAATGCTATAGAATGAGATGAGCGCTGAGAATTGAGGAATGAGTATTAATATTAAATACAGCAAAATAGTAGAAAATATGTGCCAAATAAAACGCTACGTTTTTTGCAAGCTGGCAAGGCAGCCGACGCGTTGGCTTCATAGCTAAGGCTATGTATATATGTATATGTCTTTAAAGCAGGCAGCAGACAATGAAGTCACCGCTGGCAAGGACATGCCATTAAATGGCGCTTTTATTCTATAATATACAAACTAATTTGATGCATATTGGCGCAACGCACAACAGCATCATCATTATATGAACAAGTCTTAAATTGAGTCACTTTTATTGCTAAGTTCGTTTGTTGTCTTTGCCTTCTTCATTTTTTATTGTCACAAATTTGAGGTAATTTGCTTTTGGCTTAGTTGGTTGGTTGTTGGTTGTTACTTGCCTGGGCTTAACTTATAAGTTAAAGGAATTTGCCAAATTGTTCTACTTGCAATTGATTTGAACTTTTTTTCTCGTTTTTTACGGCTGTCATAGTGACTACTCAAATAAGCCTTAACCGTAATTTTTCTTTTAGACACACAAGACAAATGAAATTTCAGCCAATCGATTGTGTCATGTTTTTTTTTTTTGTTGTTCTTCGTTCTATTTGCTATAAAATACAATAGCCTTTTAAATTTTTATTGAAATGAAAATGGTGAGACGCTGTTTACGTAAATGATTTGGCCTGCGCACAAGAAAAGCAACTGCTTAGAAAAATGTTATTTAAAGCAAATTGCGCCAATCATTTCCAATATTTTTGTTCGTCTTGTTTTCATTTGCGCTTGGCAGTTTTTGTCTTTGTGCTATTTGCCTGCAGCGGTCATAGATTTCGTTGCTTTAGGTCACTCTACAATCAGCCATTGCACAGAGAAGAAGAAGTCTATGCTTTTATACGCTTCAGTCCTTCACTCATTCATTCATTCATTCATTGTATGAAAATTGATGAGTTTTAAATTGTTTGGCGCCTTCATCATCTGCTGCCGCTCCTGCGTCTGTTGCTATCGCTTTGTTGTTGTTGTTGTTGTTGCTGCTGCTTGTTTTCTTGGTCATATTACTCCTGCCACTTGACGCTATTGGGACACGCTTCGTCGCTTAATAATTTATTCATAATCAACGCCCGACAAAGTAGCTTAAACGTCATTATCCGCATTTGCTCTTGTCCTTCCCCAGTCACCCAATGCGAGTCTGACGCTTACACTAATTGAATATCTTTTGTTTTATTTTGTTATTTACCGTTTGTCTTTCGCACTGTCTGTCTGTATGTCTTTCAGCCAGTCTGTCTGTGTGTATTTAATTTTTATTCACTAATAAATTGTATTATGCGCTCAAATTACGCAACCCACACCTCAAGCACAAGCACAAGCATAAGCACAAGCTAACAAAAACACAAACAAAAACGTACTTTCGTTTTGTATTACTTTTATATAAGTTGTGTATATGTATGTATGTATGTGTATACATATTTATTTTCTCTTTTTTTCTCTAATTTTTTTTTTTGTTTTTGCTTCTCAAACGCTTTTGTTTACCTTTAATTAGCAGTTTCTGTTTCAGTCCGCCTTTGAGACTATTTCTCTATATATGAGTGTATAGAAATGTGTATGTGTGTGTGTGTGTGTGTGTGTGCGTATGTTCGTTGAAGTGAGTTTCTATCTGTCTATGTAGGCCACCTGACATGCACAAACGCATGTCTGTCCCACAACTATTACGCGTTCCTTTAAATGCTTCACCTTTTGCATAATTTAATTTGATTAATTACATAATTAAATTTCTCGGCATTTTAAAGTGGTTTGTGGCTTGTCAAAGTTTTCCTTGTAACTGTGTGGCTGTGCGGGTGTTGGAAACTGTCGGTTGTGTGGCATCGTTTTATTTTGTGATTTTTTCTGAATTCATTACACAATTTAAAATCATCAGAGACGGCAAATTGAATGATTTGATTTGTAAACCGGTAATAAACAACATAAGGGCGTGAAGAGTATTTTATCTTTGGCAAGGCAGAAGAAAACGTTCCAGTTCCAGTAGTCCGATATTGCCGGATCCACAAAATAAGTCTCTCTCAAACAGGCAAGCTAATGAACATGGCTAAATCAACTTGTCTTGTCGCGCTTATCCGGTATCTATATACTTTATATGGTCGGTACTTTATATGCCTCCTTCTGGACAAACTAGTTTATATACTATTTTCAACTTCAATTAACTTCGGTTAAGTTTCAGTAAATATTCCATCAACTCTAACGAAACATGTTTTAAACACTTTCAGCATTGATTAGCAAATAGCTATTTTACTTAAACATGTACAAATACTCTAAGGCTCACTTAATCGCACATTAAACAAGCTTCAAATAACTGTTGATAAATTTGTAAATCATCATTATCCTTGTATAATCAAACAACTTATTATTGTGTATGATAGGCTCAAGATACGCTCACAACGCAACAACTCACATACAAGAAACAACTTACTTGGCTTGTGCCGAATTAACTTCCAACTGAGTGCGTTCCCATGTGTAAAGTCAAATTCAAATGTAAAGCTCAGTTTACCTCTTGCTGCAGTTCAGTCAGATCATGCTGCAAATGTACATAAGTCATGACGAGACACACACGGCAAACAACAACACTAAGGATTTGTATATGAAGTAGACAGCACAATTTGTAAATCTCTTGTGGCTTAGCAACTTTGTGTACTGAAAACTATTGATGCCAAAAACGTTGCCTTGCTTAAACGTCTTTGAAAAAGCATTTGAGAAAATAAATGTAAAAGAAAAATTATGAAAATATTTATATATAAAACAAATCCACAACACAAGACTGCTCCTTTTGAGGAAACTTTTTCGCAATCCTTTTTCCGCTTATCAAACCAAAGCAGGTGCCACGTTTGTTTATGAACGACTTTATAAAATATTATATAAGAGGAATAATCAACAATGTCTATCTTGTTAAGTTGCACATTGAGAATAAATTAATAAATAATAAAAAGCATGGTACCTTCAAAATTTGCAGTGTCTTTAACTCATACATTAATGGAGATAAATGACAGCAATGGAAAGCAATGTGGAAAATGGTTCTGAAGATCTATGAACTAATCCAGAAGCGTCAACTGGCGATACTAAACATTTCTGGCTTAGACTTGGGGGAAAGTGTTCTAGACTCTGGCTTAGACAGACCTTTTTCAGTTATATACTTTATATGCTTTCTCGCGCGCATTGAAATCTTAATGACATAGAAATCGTGCCAAAGAAATACATAGATCCCTACGGCGGAACTGTGCTAATTGCATGACACCTCATGTGTCATAGCAGAAATTTTCAATGTGTCAAAAACAAAATCAAAAGGCGTGTGCGAATCAAGATTCGAAATGCCGCAAAATTGCAAAATGGCTGACAATTAAACTGAAAAAAAAATTTAAATAGAAATGACAGTGAGGAAAAAAAAAAAAAAAACAATGCAACACGCACAACATACATCAAAGCAAAATCAGCATTCCAGAAATAGACGCTCAAAACGCATAAAACCTTTGCATTCGACGTGCAACGACCGACATGCAACGTGCAGCACTCTGGTGGGAACAACGACAATTGCATTATAATTTGTGTTTTTCATTTGCGTATTCGGCGTGAAAGTTTGCTTTCAACCCGCAACGATAAAACAAAACTGGCATAACATGGCGAAAAGTGAAACCGCGTGTTGCATATTGCATGCCTGCAGGGACAAATTCTTAGTCGGGGTTCATTTGCGTTGAAATGTTTGTGCGTGTTTGAGGATTATGTGTGCGCGCGACTTTATGTCAGTGTGTTGGAATCTGACATATTCTCTTTATGTATGCATGGGCCTTTTGAGTTTTTTTCGAGTATTCCGTGCTCGGATCTATGCCTAATGCTTGCTGTACAGCGCTATGGAAATTAGACTGCAGTAGGGCTTGCACGTTTCAAGGGCTTTTGTGCCTTCATCAGAAAGTTTTGTTCGCTGGTCATTCCAACAGTACCCCAATGGAACCGATGCAACAGAAACTGCATTGATCGTAGATTCGTAGCTAATGTTACCGTTGAGTTTATATGAGGCTTTAAATGCATGTCTTATAAAGCCCTATATAAATACTCATGTATAATAAAGCCTACTATAAAACAAAGTCTATATAATACCCTTGGTATATACGAACATGACTTATAGACTATGTACGGAGCGTGTTAATATTAATTGAGAAATGAGCTTGAAGACTTTCTAAATCATACATTTGCAAATACATAAAAGTTAATTTCGTAAATGGTTTATTTATGTGTTGTGATTGACATCTATTAATAACTTGACGAACCGATTATTACTTAGCATAAAAGATCTCTCTTACATACTTGTGTCTTATTAAAGCCACTTTTCAAAACATTCTGGACAGCTTAGCGGCAATGACCTGCGATCTCATCTGTAGCATTTTAAATTACAATTCCAAAGCCAACACGACTTCTGATGGCTTATGTTTTGCAGTGATTTCCCCGGAGCCACCGAAACAGTAACCTAACAGTGCTTTACACACTTTTCTGCGTATGTGTGCATGTGTGTGTGTGTGTGTGTATCAAGTCGTGCAAATTAGAATGCGCACTAAGCGAGCAACAACAGTTGCCTGAATGCAAGGCAGCCTTGAAACGAAATGTCAGTTGATTGCATTGGCCCACTTTTTTTTAATCTTCAAGCAAAGTGTTCTGCTTTTTTTCCACTTTTATTGAAAACAAAAAACCATCTACTTAATTACTAAATCAACACATTATCGAGTAGATTTCTATACATACACAACCTTGATATACAAAAACGAAAAAAAAAAGCGGCTGGTTTGTAGAGTTGTCAACATGCCGTAGCACAAAAAAAAATAACAGTTTGTCAACAAAACTGTTGCTCATTTTCTGACTGACTTTGCTCATGCTCGACGTTCTAAGCTGCATGCATTTCATCAAACAACTTCGGCACAACCCTTTTTCGCAATCACACTAAATGTCAGGCACTGTTAGCTAAGCCAACAACAAGCACAAATGCACCCCGCTTGTTACAAACGGCACAGTTGCGCCTCTCACAGTCACTTGAGACTACAAAGTGCATGCGCAAATTCAAGGCGTGAATCGAACAGCGTTTCAATCAATTTCCATTAATCAAAAAAAAAAAACAAACAGAAAATCATGCCATAAAAAAAACTAAATGGCAATGGAAAAAAAAACATGTTACTCTACGTGCAACATACGCGTGGCACGTTCGCACATTAAGGCATGAAACAACGCTGTGATTTACAACGCACAAAGTGTAGCGCCGCCATTCAGCAATTTTAATCAATTTTACAATGTATTAAATTAATATAAAAAAGTAGTTTCTTTTAATTTTAACAAATTAAATTTTGTTTACGCACAAAAGACGAAAAAAAAAACAACTTTTTTTATAATTAAAATTACAGCAAAAAAAAAAAAAAAACTGCGCCATTGACTGACATGTGACGGCAAATGACTAACGTGAACGTCCTTCTTGTCATTGCCAACATGCAACAAGAGCATCCGGTAATGTTCAACGAATGAAGCTGTCATTGTGTCTGTGCGTCTGTGTGTGTGTGTGTGTGTGTGAGTGTGTGTCGTTGACAAGCAAGGATAAAACTGCAATTTATATACTCAAATGACTTTATGACTTTCGCCTTACCGTGAGTTGCATGGCTATATCAAAGAACGTACATATGTGTGTGTGTGTGAGAATGAAAAAGAAAAAATAGTGTACAATAAAAAAAGAGAACAAGAATTTATAAAGCGTCACTAAAGTGAATTTTCACACGTGCTGCTTCATGCATTAGGTTAATACATCAACGAGTGGCGGCACTCATTCTCAGATGCTCGACGCAGCGCACAAGCGTGTCGCTGTCGGTGTTGGTGCTTGTGTATCTGTGTGTGTGGTACTTAATCTATATGTGTATGTGTGTGTGTGTGTGTGTATATGTAAAGATTTAGAGCTTAATCTCTGCTTTTTCTATTTTTTTATTCGCAACAGCTGCAAAAGTTTCCTTTTTTTCTTTTCAGCCTCGACACAGCTTATTGTTTCTTCTTTCCCCGTTTTAAGACCTCAACCCATAATTAAAGACTTGCTGCTTTATTATTATTATTTTTGCTTTTTATACCAAACACCTTATAGGTCGAGGGTATATTAGTTTTGTGCACACCAAAAAAGAGGCGTGGCAGACTCTGTAAAGTAAATGTGTTCTTGATCAGTATCGAAAGTGAAGTCAATTTAGTCATGTCCGTCTGTCCGAACATTATCTCTGGAACCAATGACTCTAGAAAGGTAAAACTTGGTATAAATTATATTGTTTGGAAATTTAATCAATTTCGATTAGAAAGTGTGAAAATGTAGTGAAAATGTATGTAACGCCAAAAAGGAGGTGTGACAGACCCTACAAAGTATATGTATTCTTGATCAATATCGAAAGTAAGCTGTCCGAACGTTATATCTCTAGAACCAATAAGTCTAGAAGGATATAAACTTATATAAATAATATTGAATGGAAATGTAAAAAATTTCAATTAAAAAGTAGGCGACAAAATGTATTTAACACCAAAAAGAAGGCGTGGCAGACTGTATAAAGTATATTTATACTTAATCACTATCGAAAGTGAACTCGATTTTGCCATGTGCGTCCCTCCGAGCGTTATATCTCAGGAACCAATTAGTCTAGTAAGGTAAAACTTGGTGTAAATAGTACTGGAAGGTAATAAAATCATTGTAAAGTGGGCATTGCAACGCCCTCAAACACTCCTTAAAAATTCGAAGCACAGGGTATGTCGTAGTCGGTAACTCTCGACTGCATTTTCTTACTGGTTTTCGATTTTAAGTTTGTCGTGCTTTAACGCCGAAGCAAGAAAAGTTTTAAGTTCAAGGCTAAGGCTTCTTGTTCGCTTATTTCTATCGACAACATAAATTTAACAGGCGACGTGGCGTATACGCAATATAATTAAATTGCAACATACAAGAAAACCGAACGTACATACATGCTACTCATATTTTCAAAGGCGACTAAGTTAATATGCCATGAAGAGACACACAAAAAAAATTGCCTTTTATTAAAACAAGATATCGTGCAATTTATGAAGTTCGGCTGCTCATATTTTTAATAAAACGCAACTTTATTTGTTTGTTGTTGTTTCATTTCCGTTTCTTTAATGCTTTATTTTTTACTAGAAGCAAATACTTGCACAAATGTTTGCCGTTTGCTATGTAAATGTTAGTGCAGCGCAATATTATTAAAGATGAAAAGTAGCATAAAGTACACATGGAAAAACACAGACAGAAATACATATACACCAGCAATGCAAATGGCAGCAGCATAGGAAAAGGGAAAAACAAAAAAAAGCCAAAGTTCGCCATTTGAGTCCTTGAGCTAGAAAGCGAGCAGCGTGTTTATTATTTTGCTACCAATTTTTACTTTTGAAACACTCAATTTCTGTTTTTTCTCTTCATTTTTTCGGGGTTAAAGTGCAGTTTGCAGATTCATTTCATACGCTTTCACGTCTCATATTCGGTTTAGTTTTGTAGCTTTTTAGCCATTTTATGGGTTTAACTTGGCACGCATAGCACTAAAAACTTTATGATAAAAAATGCATAATATTGTAATAAAAAATTTAATGCATTTCACAAAAGTGCAAATGTCTTCAAAATATTATTTAAATAGTTTAAATATATTTAAATGAATTTTCCGTAAATTTATGCGTTTTCAAATGTACATGCGTGTTGTCAGTAAGGGCGTGTTGCAACTTGTTAAGTAAGTATGTGTACGCGACAAGCAAAGGTAAACCAAACAAGCGATTTACAACTTGTCAGAAGTTGGCAAGTTCCGTCATAGATTAAACGCAGTTTACAGGATCAACCAGCAGTCGCAAGCATAGATCATTTATCACAGCGAAAGTAACTGAAATCATAAGGCGTATAACTGTACGAACAGCAACAACAACAACACAACAACAACAACAAAAGCAGTAGCAACGCCACGGGCTAAGCTCACTAGCTCAGCGGTATAATCATTACGCTAGATCAAGCATGCTATGTAACAGCCACGAGCAGTCGTGAGCAGTCGAGAGCAGAGGACTTTAATAGATGACTATGTAGCGATATCATGCAGTAGACACAGACACTACTTAACAACAACACAAGAGGCATGCGACAGACGACAGGCGGCATCAAGCGTGGCAGCATGCTGCCTTTGTGGTATGCCAGCAACAACGCACAATGAATGACAGAAACTGTGGCATTATTATGTTGCCTGTCAACGCATCTAGCAGGCGATGACAATAGCAAGAGCATGAGTCTATCGCATGATAAAAGATGTATGTATCTATGTTTGTAAAGTGGTGTGCCAAGATGAGCAACGAAAGTATAAATTTTTTTTTTTTGTTGCGTTTGTTCTTTGTGCTTAGCTTAGTGAAGCGTACATGAGACTGACGCGATTGTTACTTCTGCCTGCTTATGTTGCTGCTGCTGTGTATGACGCATAATTTATTATTGAAAAGAAAAAAAAAAACACACAAAATCTTAAATATACAAAATCACAATTGTGTGCTTCAATTGTGCGTACTGATTGGAAATTTATGGTTTTATATTGAGCATAGACGCATAGGCACAGATTATACACTCAGCTTGTTGGGCTGTGGCGTTTCTGTGAACTTTCGTTGGCCGCCAACGCATTTCAAATGTTTGTCAAAATTTCACGTTTGCGGTTTGGTGTGCTCAAACGCAAACTGAGACTCAGTCAGAATTCGCCGTTGCCACCATGGCCACCGCTCATTTATCTGTGTCACTCTGTGCGTGCTCAATATTTCCACCGCGCCTGCCGTGCCCGCAAAGATACATTTGAAAGCGGTACGTGTAATTGTGCGCATACTGAGTAACCTCGTTTGTCATTGTATAATAAATTATGCGGTTAAATTGCTTGCAAGTTTGTCTCTCAGTCTGTCTGTCTGTCTGTCTGTCTGTCTGCTTGAGTGTTTGCCAACCAAAGCTCAACAACATTCAAATCCCAAATGGCAGGACTCAAGCGCCTCAAACCACCTACGCATATTTGCCATGAAACCATTAGTCTCGCCAGTTATGTTTAAACTTTGTTGTTAAAGTATTAGTATTAAAATCCTGCATGAAGTATGTGGCATGCATGTGTGTCTGAATTTTTGGTTTTGGTTTCGCTTTTAATATGTGTGTATGTGTGTGTGTGTGTTTGTACACTTAGAAGACATGTACATGTGGTTAACACAATTTTGAATGTTCGGCTTGTTTGTCTGCATATTACAAGCTTTGTTGTTGTTGTTGTATTGCTGACATCAGTCAACTTAAGTCGATTCACCTCAAGCTGCGGCAAATGCAAAAGCAAAAGCAAAATGCATTCGTTAGATTTTGTATATTTCATAGAGAGCAAACTCTTACTCAAGCATAATGATTGGCAGCACTGTCTTGATTGCTAGCATGTCTAAGCTTCATTATAAAACAAATGCAAAGCAACAGCACTGAAAGGATACAAGCAAGTTGTTGTTTAGCTTAACTTGATTGCAGCTTTTTTGCAGGCTTTGTGTAAAAATTCTCAATATAAAAGGTTACTTTAAAATCTTTAATCAACTTTGTTGCTTTCTGAAAGGCTTTCTTTGCAACGCAGTGTTCATTAACAACAAAGACAAATGCACACTATCAGATAGAAAAACAGATGCTTACATCAAGCTTAAGCCGTTTTTATTAGACTGGTTGACTGGCTGACTGGCTGGCCTGACACTCAACCAACTCATCGTCAAACTATTTACAAAGCGTATCAAAATAAAATTTATCAAATTTTATGCTTGTAACGCTTGAAAAAGAAAATATGCTTTTGTTGTATAATCTAAGCTAAAATGCACAATTTTCAAAGCATATACGCCAAACTGCAACTAACTTTTGGCAGCGCAGCAAAGGACATGTTAGCCAACAACACAGCGTTATAACAGACATGCATGTAGCAGCGCATGTGTGTGTTTGTGTGTCACGACAAAGGAAGCCGTATACACAAGCACCCAAGGCCATACATGTCATTCGCCCAGCGCCTTTTACCTTTTGCATCATACTCTTCACCGAGGCTACTTTTGCCAGACGCCTTGTCAAAATATTTTGCGCTTGCCCTACAAACCGAATTCTGTGCATCAAATCCAGTTAATGTTCAAGTTAGTTTTGATAGAATTTTCTATGTATGTGCATGTGTGTGTGTGTGAGTCAGACGAATAATTTTCGTGCACTACCGACGCTTACTTTACTTTTGCCAAGCCCAAACTGGCCACAAAGGCTTTAATGCACTCGCTTGGCATGTCTTCACTTAGTTTGTAACAATTATGCATTTAATTCAAGTTTATACACACCGCCACCGTTAGACAGTAGTCTTGTATGTCACGCCAACGCTTTAAACACGACATGCTTTGCATACTTTTAGGTGCACTTCAACTATTTTGGTCAACCTTTCATGAAACATTAAAAAACACAAAAAAAAGCAAAAGTTAAAAGATAAAAAGAACTAAGCGTCAAGTGCTTAAAAATGCATACGTGCTGTTGAACATGGCACATCAAAATTGCTAAACTCTGTTAAATTATGCAAAAGTCTGTTGAGAATTGCATAGTTTTCAGCAGCAACCTAAAAGTTGGCTATGTTTTTTTACCTCGCTTATTTTCTTATTTTGCAAAATTTTCTCAAAAAAAAAAAATGTAACTTACACTATTGCATGTCATTAAATCACCGCAAATTGTTTCATTTTTAAAGCAGTAAAAATAGCCTGAAGGGTTTGCGTCGCATTGGCAAATGTCAACGCGCTGAGCAAGAGCGAAAGTGCTAAATTAACAATGTACACCGCTTGTGAAAAGTGCATAAATCAGTGTAATTTATTACGAATTTATATATTTTTGTCAACGCAGTTGCAAACTAATTTCGCATTGTTGCAAATTCAGCGAAAAAGTCGTTTGCATATTAATGTGAAATGTGTGAAATGATTGTTGAAATTGGCGCAAATTTGACTATAATAATTGCAGTGTTTGCAAGTGGAAAAACGGCAGCAAAGAAGACAAGACTAATGAAAAGTAACAACAATAAAAATGTATAATAAAATAAAATAAAAACAAAAACACAAAAAATCCATGTCATAAAAGTATAAAAGCACACGAACCACTTAAGTAACTCCCACCGCAACGAGGTAGCAACAAAAAGTATGCAACGAATTATTAACAAGCATTGAAGGTATTTCAGCAACAACAAGCACGAAGCTGCCAACGAGCAAAGCAGACAGCAACCATAATGCTGAACATTTTCTTGTTAGACAAAAGCGTTGAAGCAAAAATTGCATTTAATGCTGCGACAGCAGGTGCCTGCAACAACACAGCCAATGTCAGACACACCGAGCGGCCAAACAGACAGACAAACAGACAGACAGACAGGCAGACACAAAGTCAGCTCAAACAAGTCGGGCAAACAGTGTTGCCAACATTACTAATGCGCACTAAAGCGGAAATGCCGTTGACAATAACATTACGAAGATACAGCGCAAAGATATGCCAAGGTAAAACAGAAGTTTACGTTGAAGTTTAAGCAACTTGCTGCGCTATGAAATTGCCAACGAAATGCAGACATTCAAATGCAAAAGCCTTGACGCAACACATTGCAGCAATCGTTTCCGTTTCCGTTTGCTTATCGTTGCATTATTATTATGAACGACAGTTTTCGATTAGTATTGATTTGATCGCGCATGTTATTTCTCGCAAAATAGCACAACATGTTGACAAACAATAATGCACACAACAACAACAAAATGCAATAACAAATAACATTTGCTTTGGTTTAAAAGAAATCTCCAAGCAAAAAAAAAAAATACGGCACTGCAAATGCGTTGAAAATTAGCATATAAACGGATTAACAAAAGCGCAAAATGTGCAAAGTCAAAATGTTGGAGTGCAGCGCATGGGCATGAGCATGGGCGTAGCATGTGCTGTTGGTGTCGCTGCTTACCTCATTGCAGCGATAAAAAGCTTACAAATGCCGGAACTGTTTCCAATTTGCAGGCGGAAGTAATTTTCTTATTAGACTTGCATTGCGGGCGCACAGAGGGCCGAACAAGCCATATTGAATGCAGACAAACCACAAGCGTACACAACAACAACAACAACAACTGCAACAAAAACAACAACGAGAAGTGCAATATCGACGACACTCGCAAAAACAGCAAGGACGACAACCGCAACGCCAACACCAACACCAACACCAACGATGATAAGGGCGTGGTTTCAAACAGATTCCGCGCCTTTTGCGGTTTAATGCTTCATTTGCTCATCGTCGGTCGACGACTTGCACATTCGTTCATTCGTTTTGCAGCTGTAATATGAAACTGATTGCCTTGCCAGATGATGTTGCTGCCACAACTGCTGCTGCTCTTGTTGCTTACAGCCATTGCTGCTACTGTGTTTTTTTTTTTTTTCGTTTTTTGGGTTTGTAACAAATTATTGGCAAAGTAGAATGGCAAACGCAGAGATTTAAATAGGAAATTGCGCTCTTAATGGTTTCTGAATACAGACTATGCATTAAAGATAGTGCGCAAACGGCATTATTACATGAGTTAGCTAAATTTTAAAAGTTTTTGTTGCATACTTCAAAGCGTCCCAAAGCCAAGTAACAATTTTAGTAAAATAAAAGTTTGTTGACATCAACTGTTACAACATGCCATAGTCGAAGCACACAAACGCCTACGTTTGAATTTGAATTTGTGGCAAAACTAAACAATGCAACACAACGCATTAACCAAAACATGACGCACAACAATTTCACTTTATCATGGCCGAGCGGACATAAAATGATGCATATGCAGCCAAACAATTGAGCAAGCACGTCGCAGCAATTTCTCTTCGACTAGCCCAGGCTCAAGCCCAACACAGTTGAAAACCTTGCCAAAATAATAATAATAATAAAGCGCTGTTTATCACAGGCACTGGTGCGGAACGAACAAAGCCTCGTTTGGAGAGTGGCGTGGACATCAACACGACTGTGGCTGGGTAGGCGCTGTTGATTCGAAATGTTATCGCCGTCAATTCATCAGCAATGTAAACGTGCGGTAAACGTTTTGGCTAAAACATGGACACCAATACAAATCCCACAAACACACACACACACACACACACACACACAGACACGTGCAGCTAGCTCATTGATATACAAGAAAGGCATAGCACAGCATGCGCCTTTAGCATTTTTAGGCGCAAAAAGTTATTAAATATTGTATCGAAAACTTCATACATAAAAGTAAAGTAAACAAAACAGGACACAAGCGAAGCATCCATACAACAAAAACAACGACAACAAAATGCCCAAAAGTGAAAACAAAAAAAAAAGTATGCACTATTTTCTCCTAACTCACTCATAGTTTAACGTTATCGAAACGAGACACGAACTGAATTTTGTGTAGCATGCTTAGCGGCGTTCGTAATAGCGAGGCGAAGCGAAGCACAGCGCACTGCACAGCGTGCGCGTTATGAAATCGTTATGCTTGGCAACAGTTTTCAATATCAAAGTCACGTGCATGGCTTCAATATTAGTTTTCATTTTTATACACGCGTCTATACATACATATATACATACATATGACACGCCCCGACCAACCTGCAGACGCCCATTGCAAACAAATCGCATTGCGATTATGTTCTTCATGGAGTGTTTTTCGGTTTGGTTGGTTAAATTTTTGTTGTTGTTGTTTGTGTTGTTGTTGGTGTTACTGCTGATGTTCGATAGCCACGCACATATTACATCACTATTTGCAGAGTACATGTTTTTGTGCGTATGTGATGTGATTTCCATTTCAATTTTCACAGGTTTGTTATCTTCTGACAGTTTTTTTTTTTTGTTTTTATGGATTTAAGCAATGAGTTGATATTCAAATTTATTTACGTCTGATTTATAGAGTGTCAATTTGATTCATTTAGATTGGTTTTCGTTTGATTTGCTGCTCGTTCGTTAAGTTTGTTTCAATGAAACAAATTTTGGGAAAATCGTTGTACAAAAACCGAATGTAATGCAATACAGAAAGAGAAAGTGCATGCTTAATGCTTATGACAACCAGCAGAGCGAGGATTTGTGGTGAAGTAAAGCGGCAAATAGAAGCGTAAATAAAATCAAATCAAATCGTTTCTGTTTCTATTTCTATTTCTCTGCGTTGAAGACTTGAAGTTGCGTAGCACTCAAACAGACTCGTTTCATTGCCTTAGAATGCAACTGTGTGGCAATCAAAGTTTCTTGTTAATACACTTGATTGCCTGAGGTAATTGAAATCAATATTGAGTATGAAAATCTACACTTTGTCGAAATTATATTAACATTAAACTCAAAATAAACAATGGTCTTCAATAGTAGGAAAAAGTATTCCGAATTTCTACAGAATCTTTGGTTTGCCGTCGAGTTTAGCATGATAAATTAGACAACTCATGCGATTGCCTTGGTTAATATGCCTTTCTGCTGCAATAAATTTGTGGAGTATTTATATCATTTATTACATTTGATTAACATTTAATTAATTTTCTCACTTTTTACTTATTTTTGTATATTTTTTTGATTTGATTATAAAACTCATATATTTATGATAAATAAATATTATTATAATAAACACAACTACGGTTTGATGAAGTTTAAAGGCAAAGAATACTTCAAATGGAAATGTTTTTTAGAGCTCAAGTAATACAATTGTCATATGTGAGATGTCATGACAACAAAAGATAAATTTATCAACAAAATATTTATTTTATTTTCTGACCATTATAAGATGAACTAAACTAATGAGGAAAATTTCGTATATTCTACACACTTGTTATAATAGTGTTGCATAGATGGTTGAAGCGTGTGATAGAAATCTCTAAATGCATTTTATCAAGTCAGAAAAGCTTTAAAATGTTGGACGACTTTCAACTGTTATTGTTATCAGCAACCTTTTTGCAACTTTTCTGCCATAAATGAATTTACGCATATTTAATTAAAACTTAAGAATCAATTTGCGCTTTTTGCATACTACTTCAAAAAATCATTTCAAACTTTTGTTACAACCGCAATTGTCTAACTTCATTTTGCTCTTCTTTTCACAATAAGCAATAATGAGTCTTGGTCGTCATCTAACAGGACTCGTCTGCCTCTGCACTACTTTTGTCATCACAGCAGTGCGCTTTGCAAACACTTTAACAAACTGACCCAATTCACACGCACGCACACATACATGCACACTGCAATTGCTTTGGTCACACAGCATACGAATAAAATCAGAGCGTAGAAAGAGCAAACTTCATTATAATTAATTTCAACTTCATTTGTTCAAATAGAATAGAATAGAAGTAGAAAACAGCAACACAAAGCACGAATTTCAATGCAAACTGTCAGACATGGCACACTCACACACACAAACACACACACAACCACTCAAATAGAGGACAAAAACAATATATTGTTTTTTAGAGCATTATTTATTTTTAAATATATCGTTGATGTTTGCTTAATATGATTGTTGTTATTGTTGCAACACTTCATGACTTAAGTCTCCACAACCAAGACACAACCGCACACAGAAAAACCACACACACACGCGCACACACACACAGAAAAAGCATCAGCTTAAGTCGGCCTGTGCACAAAATAAAAATGCAATAACAAGAAGAAAAAAAATGTATACACACATGCAATTTACTGATGAAGTACGAATGGCAGGAAAAGTTGCCGCAGTCGCTGCCACTGTCGAGCAAGTACAAGCGCACAAGTCCTGCTTATACAAGTAGTTGAAAAAGGCAACATATTAATCTTACAAGTACCCACAGTCAGACACACAAACACACACACACACACACGCGTACAAGTGAAAACGTCGACAACAGTCTTGTTACAAAGACGAAAAGAATAAATGAGCTCGCCTGAAAAGTCCTTGCACCCAAGCCTTTTCAACGTCTTGACTGCTCCTGCATCTACTCCTGCTGTTGCTACTACTGTTTTTACTGTTTCGAGCAACTGACAGCACACAACAGAATGCATTTGTAGCCGCTTAAAGGAAAGCTTAAAACAAAATTCTGCAAAAGAGCACAAAAACAACGAAAACAAAAAAAAAAAAAATGCATAATAAAACGACAGTAAAAATCAGACTATAATGAAGTGATGCAAACGAAACAATAACAACAAACTGTTGGGCCAGAAAAAACGACTACAAGGACTTTAAATAGCTGAGACAAAAGCGTAGTTCCTTTTTGTGCCTGCGCTTCGTGTAGTAGTGTACACATAGTAAATGAAGTTCATTTTTAGCTGCCGCATGCTGAGCCAAAAGCGAAAACAACCGAAAGTACAAAAAGCTGTAGCATACTTACAGATGCTAAGGCGTTGTTGCTACTTACGCTACGTTGCGTCGACTTTTGTTACTAATTTTTGTTTTTTTTTTTTCAACACTTTTTTTATTCCTTCGATAAGTTCAACGCGCAAATTTATAAGCAACTCTTAGCGCCTCAGTTGTTTTAATTCTTCTGTTTTTAATTTGATTTTTTTTTTTTAATTTCTTTGTTTAAGTAATTAAGACATTATGCAAAAATTGTTTTTGTGCCAAAGCGTTTGTTTGTTTTTTTATTATTATGTTTTTTTTTTTTGTTAAGCAAAATAAAAAGTGCGAAATGAATGCAAATTTAATGCTTCATGGCCTCGGTGAGTGCTTTTCGTGCACAGACGTTGCGCGTTGTCAGTTTTTGCACTTGTGCAATTTGTCTGCGTTGCTCAACACTTTTGAGCGCAACACATTTTTTTGCATGATTTCTTCTGGCACGAACCTTGAAAATTCCTTTAAATGCTGTAATACACATTTTTTGTTATTATTTGCTTTGGTTGGAATTTATATTTTCGCCCTTTTTTATAACATTGCATTTGTCTCTGACGGCCACTGCTGTTCCCACTTCGACTTTGCCGGCAGCTTGATACTTGTTCTAGAACCAACACATCAATTAGTGCGCCCCTTTCATTATTTTATTTTTTTTTTTCACTCTTTTGTTTTTGTTTTTCTTTTAGTTTGCTTTTATTTTCATATTTTATACGTCCTCACAATTTGAACGCTTTGTTAATTTGCAACTCCCCTTTTTATGAGTTAATTAAACTTCTATTTAAAAGCATTGAACCGTTTTTTATACGTTGTGCATACTATATGATATGGGGTGCATGTATAAAGTTTGTGCAAATAGTACATATAGCTTACACTTTAAGTCTTGCCAACTTATTACTTTAAACAACACAAATCGCGCTTTGGTAACATAATGCTCTTGAGCAGATTATGATCAATATTGTGAACATTAATCAACATAAAATTAATTAAACATTAAACCATATTTACAGGTGTTTAATAAATTTAAAAATGTGAAAGAGAAGATAGAATAAAAAAAGAAAGAATTTAATTCAAATAATGAATGTCGCTTGGATGATAATATTACTAAAGAAATCTTTAGAGACATGCATGTCTATCTGACGACTGCCCATTTGTAGCATCCGCTTGGATACCACTAGCACTACAATTTTTAAATCATTTTGATAAACCTTACATCCGTCTTATACTTAAAACTAAGTTTTCAAATTGTTATTCAATTATATTTGACATTTGACAGAGTTTTTTATTTTCATTCTTTTGACTCTTAAACAGAGCGAGCATGCTCAAAATCGTTTTAGTCACATCGGAGTATCTGTGATATTAATATGTGCAAGTATGTATGTGCAGGTTAATGTCAAAATATCAAATACACTTCACTATTTATATTATATTTAATATTTTATATTAAATTTTTATAATTATTTTTGTTTTGTTGGTTTTTTCAATCCATTTTTCTATTGAAATAATTAGTTTTCTCATTATGCAATGATGTATGTATATTTTTCTATTTGCAAGTATTTAGCCAACATCAAAAATAATATTTTAAAAAGTTATTAAAAAATTAAATATTATTTTACTTATATGCAAATAATGTATAATTATTTAGCCAAATGTATTTTTATTAATTGAAAAATATTTAGTAACCACAGAGAGAAAATTATATTGCATATGTATCGTTTTATGGTTTATTGGCTTTATTTGCATATAAAATGACAATAAATGTAATATTTGTCAGTTTTTGCAGTACTTTATTTGCTACGCCAAATTAGCATAACATTTAAAATGATATACCATTGAACTTTTTTGCTAATTAGAGAACAAAACAGACTCATGTGTTCTAAGCCATGTACTAGTTAATTTTGTAAATTCAGATGAGTATAGCCGGATCGAGGTCATTATGCTTTTGCAAAAAGAGTATATTAACTTTGTTATGAAGTTTGCAACGCACAGAAAGCGAAATCTCTGACTATATAAAGCATTTATATATATTTATAATAATTAGGTTTTTGTTAGAACAATCTTTCGTTCTTGAATATAATATAAGGACATAAGGGCGCTTTTTGATTTTTCCTTTAATCGGTTTCACACCAGCCCAAAAAAAAACATCACCTTAAAAATAAAGTAATTGATTTTTAGCGAAATCGATAAAAATTGTTATAAGAACATGATTATTTCAACTAAACGTTAATATTGCCATTGCAGACAAAAAGTATGCTATACATTTTAACCATAGCACTTTGTTGTATCTTCATACCTTACGCACTTAAAACGCGTTTCGATAATGAAAACAAGCATTGAATAAAGCGTAAGTGAACGTAAATTTTTGCACGCTCGCCACAAAACAAATGCCAACAGTTGAACTCGCAAACAGCAAGTCAGACAAAAAAAGAGTAAACAACAAATGTTGGTATGACATACGAGGTCAGCTGTGGTCAAGAGGCTGCTGCAACATCATGCTTCGTTCCAATTCAATGACTGACAGTTAGACAGATGAACCGACAGATGGACAGACTGACAGACAGACAGTTGCTGAGATAAAGCAACGACACACAATGCACAAAAACACCAAAAACATGCCAGCTCGCGCCTGTGCGTATGCAATGCTTGTCAAATTATGATGAATTGCAACTTTTGAATGCGTGGAGGCCATAAATTTTTCAGCACAACAGCGTCAAACTAAAAACCTCAAACACACAAAATGTTTGCGTGCGGCTTGAGCTTGTATGACGTCAAAATCCGAGCATTTAATGCAAAAAAAAAAATTAATTTTTCAAAAAATTATTAAATCGAAACTGCTGCCGATTCATTCTGCAAGCGACACCCACAGCGACATGCGAAATTGTTGCATTGCATTAACTCTGAAAGCATTTAATTTTATGTTCTTTTTTTTCTGTTTTTTTGGTTTGTGCAAATGCCGGAAATGCTCTTGATTGGTTGCAAATGCCATGCCGGCCATACTGAACCGTTGAGGCCAACAAAGCCAACTGGGATACAATTGATTTGTGTATTTTTTGTTTCGTTTTTGGCTTTCGCCTAACAAAACCTTTGCATGCATATTTTAATAATTATTATCATTATCATTGTCGAATTACAAAATGTTGTTCGCTCGATTTGTATATTACATGTAAATGATTTATGCATTTTCTGTTTGACGCACGCGGTTTGCGCTTGGCTCGCATACCCAAATTGGCTACTGCGGTAAATCGGTACAAATATGCGAAGCCATTAGAGAAATACTGTAAATATCGGTAATGTTTTTATAGTCGAACAGTCAAAGTGTTTTCAGCAACTAAATCATTGCAATGGAACTCAATATTTAATAAAGTCTGACACTTTATTAACGTGCTTACTGAACAAGCCATTAACTTTCCCACTATGCCTAGTAGCACATGCCATGAATGCCTCGTAACAAAATATTAAAACGTATGCAACTAAAGAGCGGAAAACAACGGCAACAGCGAAAATCATTTATTTGAAAAGAGAAAATGTACCTTAATAAACTCTTTGCTATTGCTCTTTGTATAAACGGTCGCCTAAGAGTATGCAAGAGTATTTGCGCTCTTTACAGCTGTTAATGACTGTTAGACAATAAACTGTAAAGCGGTCTGCTCTTTACTGTACGACCACTGTTATGATATCTCACACTTCCGGTTTGTGTAGGTCAAGTCTTTGTGATAAGATAAACCAAAACTGTAATTGTAATAATAGCTTAGGTCAGTAAAGTCTTAAAACAAAACTAACAGAATGTTTTGCAATAAAAAGACTGTTAAGGTATCAACTTCAAGATTAAGAAGCGCTTATTTTAGTTAAGCTTAAATACTTTGCTACCAAAAACGTCATGTAGTATTCAACTACTCAATCATCTAATTGCCACAATGATTGAGCACTACACACAACCACTGCTGTTACTGAGCACACATTTAATGTCGCAGCTGTAGGATGAAATAACAGCATTTATAGCCGCAAGACTTTAGGCCTACAAAAATAAAAAAATAATAGAAATTTAACAAAATTATTAACGATTTGTTTTTGAATTCTCAAACCTTAATAACTCAAAAACTATAATACTAGATAGAGCATTGATTTATTTGGCAAAAATAAAGTTTACAGCTACCAATTTTGATTTGCTAGCTGAGGAGATCATTTGGAGTTTTTATGAAAACTTTTAAAAACAAAATTCCATAAGCGCTTGAACATTTAATTTTTGTCACCTCTGGACACTTGCATTAGGAACACTTCTAAACAGCTGAACGCTCCATGCATTAAACACCGAAAAGTATGCAATACAATGATATAAAATTCACTTATGTATTAAGCGTTTGTCAATTATTGTCAAATGCACAAATGTTGCAAAAAAAAAAGGGAAATGAAAAAAAAAATAAAACAAAAAATAGAAAAGACGAAGCTGACTTGAACAAAAGAGCATAGTACAATAGCTTACTCAATGTCATGGCATAAAGGACGCAAGTGGCAGTGCATACGAAAACGAAGCATTCGAACAAGTCGCAGCAAAGTGAACGCATTTGCTATGCGATTTCAGACGAAACTTTTCAAGTAAGATGCGCCAGCAAACAAGTGTGGTGTGCGGACACGAAGCAATGGCAATATTAGAGCAAGTCAGTAAGCGACAAAGGACAACAGTGTCGATATGAAAATGTATGTATGACTCAATGAATTATTCATAAAATGACAATAGCATGCATAACGCGCAACTACACATAGAAAGCGTACGAGTTTCGTTGTATATGAGCGGTGATGGCGAATGAGAGAAATGCGTTTGGTCAATGGAACAAAGTTAAGCCAAAAAACTATACAAGAAATAAAGTGTAATGGAAAAACTGTAACGTACGAAATGAAATAAACACGTAGAACAACTGTGCACGGGTGTAGAATGTTAGGTGTAGAATGGCTTGATTTGGGCACACATACAAGTAAGCACTTTACACAACGCCACGCACATAATGGCGACAACGACAAAGCGTAAAAGCGGAAAAGCGGATTTGAGTTGCGGTTGTCAAATGTGACATGTGAAGATTTAGGCATTTTTTTTTGCTTTTAAAACAATTTTTTTTTTCGTTTTGTTCAATAAAGTATTCGAAGCCACTCAGGCACTTTGGCGGAGTTTGGCGCATAAATTGGGAATTGTTGGTCGTCTTCGACGAAATGGCAAAAGAAGAATTTTTCCGTTGTGCCGCAAGGAACTCTAAACAAAGAAGAGTAAAAAGTTCATATGCATATTACTTTAACTATAACTGCACGAATACAAACGAAACATCAAGTAATTGTGCAGATGGTGGTGCAGAAGGGGTGGGCGCAAGGACAGACGGCAACAATCGAAATTCGTATGCAAATATACTTTCACATGGCACAAGTGTTGTTACAGTTGTAATGGCTCTTGGAGCCGATGTTTTTGTTGTTGTTATTATTGTTTTTGTTGGTTTTGCAGCCGTTGTTTTTGTTGTTGTTGGTTGTTGTTGGTTGAAAACGAAACACTTGAGGAATTTTTGTAAAACTTTTGCTACGCTCATAACTTCTTCTTTTGCTTTTGCTTTTGCTTTTTGTTGTTGTTTTTCTTCATACTTTTTCTTACTTTATGTATACGCTTTCAGTTGTTTTTGCAAATATTTTGGATTTGCATACTTTTATTTCTTTTCAACCTCATGTACAATGTACATGTGCACATGCGTTGCTACGTGTGTGTGTGTTCGTGTGTGTATGAGTGTGTGTGCTTGTATACAGA